>OU342505.1:13248411-13848411 GCA_910589525.2 Ennomos quercinarius | reverse complement strand
CGCTGAAGCTCGCAGCCACCGCCCCGCCCCTTACGTCCAAAACATCGCAACAATCACCCTTCACTATTTATAATTAAACTTTTACTCAGTGATTAGGGATGACTATTATCTTGCTGTCTATCTCACGACCCTTTTGTCATTTGATGTCCATATCAGGGTTACCATCATATTAAAATATTAAATGATCGTAGAAATAACTGCCTATACCTATTAGTTATTCTATGGAAATAATATATCTAATGCGACTAGAAACACGATAATAGTTATATTCATCACCAACTTACAAAATTTTGAAGCAATATTAATGAAAACAAATTGTTTGTTTTTAAATGTGTATGAAAACGGATTTCCTTATAATTATTCTGTTCCCAATATTTTCTCTCTCTCTATTTGCAGAAAATACATATATCTAAAAAATGTACTCACTTGACTACATCCCAGAAAAACTTCTAAATTTCGCCATAAATGGACACGTCCCGGACGACTTCAGTCATTCATTTCATTTTTTTATTTACACCCCAACTAGGCACGATCTATCATTAAATACCTTATACTTTATTCTTTCTTGTGGTTCTCTCACCGATAAGGATCGTGACCATGTGAAAATACCCTTCAAGTAGTGCGGTCTTGTGCCAGAGCAATCGCCCGCTGTAGAATTTCTGCTTACCTTATACTCAGCTTGTTTTTATTTATATTTTCCTATGAAACAGTTGAGGAACAAAAGGTGTTTCATTCTCATTAAATTGAAAAGGTTTTATTCAGAAGCGTGTGACAAAAAAGTTAAATGGATAGCAGTATAACAATGATATTTTTGTTTTCACCCCAAAGGGGTTTGGTAGTGACACATTTTAATTAAAACGCCTTTCTTTTTGCTTGACAAATCCACTTAAATAAAACATGGTATTATGGACTTTATTTCAACGGAAAAGCCAATAAAGCGCTTATTTTTTTAATACGCTGCAAATACCGTATTTGTAAAGCCGTTGCGGTTATAGGTTAAATCTAGGTATCCAACATGATACATTGAGTTTACTAATTTTATGCGTACTCAACTCAAAACTAACTTTAATCGGTTATACTGGTTTTACTAGGTGGTAGGACTTTTCTGCAAAGTTCGTCTCGGTAGGTACCACCGCTCTGCCAGTTATTCTGCCGCCAAGCAGTAGTATGCAAGCACTACTGTGTTCCGGTTTGAAGGGCATTGTGGCTAGTGAAATTACGGGGCAAATGAAACTTATGAACTTATCTCACAGCCTAGAAACCTTTTTTAGACTGTGCGATGTCTCAGGATGACGTGCGCAGTGCAGTGTCACGCGAAACGTTAATTTAGAGTTCCGAATGCCACTGCAATCTGTTATGGGTGGGTATGTCGCTTAACACCAGGCGAATGACTAGCTCGTTACGTTATTGGATTACAATATAAAATAAAAAAACTTGAGAGCTATAAAAGAGTTGCAAGGCAAGACGCAGAATCTAATTTGCAGTGAATTTGCGATTATTTTAACCTTTTTAAAGGATCCGTAAACATGATCAAGGGTTTTATAGTCATTCGTTTGGCTATTCAAAAAAGGATGTTGGTACTGTAGGTACTGACTGTAGGCGAGTTGTAATTAATAAATACTAGAATTATTGCATAGGTATCTACTACTTATTTTAGCATTTTGATTGACTGATGAAACTAGCTAGGTAGAACTTTTCTTCAAAGTCCTTTAGGTATAGGTATACAACGCTTTGCCAGCTATTATTCTGCCGCTAAGCATAGGAGTGTGCAGTAACTGTATTCCGGTTTGAAGGGCACTGTAGCTAGTGAAATTACTGGGCAAATAAGACTAAAGACTTGATCGCACAGTCTAGTAATCTTATGGGAAACTTTATGTTTTAGTTCCGAGTGACACTGCAATTGTTATGGGCGGCTGCGTTGCTTAACATCGGGCGTACGAATAGCTTGTCACTTCATTCATCAACGCTAACAAAATAAAATGAAAACTCATGCAAATGTAAAACCTTACATAACATAAACCGTAGTCCAGTAGGTATAATATACCCGGTGTGAAGAATAAAAGTTTATATAGGTAGTTGATACCGGATCACGATACATAGCGGTTCTCAATTTCCTATGCAGATGGCCGCTATCAATTGTAAACTTGAACCGCGCTCAGCATCATTTGTAGTTTACACCGCGTGTGGGCGCGGATGTAAACTATGATCAGCTGCAACGGGGCATATAATTTAACACCAGATAAGATAATAGTCAGACTAAAATAATGACAATAGGTAAACACTCAGCCCATGAAGCCAAAAAATTAAAACCATTCCGCCTGCTTTATTTTAATCAAGAGCGACGTCTAATAGAAAAAAAAAACTATCCACAGAATAAATAATATCTAATAGGTCTGGACTATCCAGTCGACGGTGACGGATAAAAATCATGAATAAAAAAATAAGTATTCAAATTGTGTGTGATTCTGTGTGATTTTTTTGTTTCTGTGTTTGTTATTCTTTATGAAAGACAACAACAACAACAAGTTACAACCGTTAGCTATCAGCCGAATATACCCATCTACGCTTAGAACCTAAGTAATTTTATTCATTAGTTGTAACACAAAATACAACAGAAGTCAATCACATGTATGTACTTCACTTTTTATACCTACGCTCGGCGCTCGCGCTAGGGCCGTCAGCTTTAGCTTATGCACAAAAAACTATCGTGGTAGTGACACTCGTATCTAGTTGTTAGATTTATTGTTGAGAATGAAACGGGAAGAACGGAAATATAACAACTAAAATAATAAATAAAATATTTCAATTTTAATGTTAGTCGCGTGACTCTGACGCGGCGCGGCAGCCGCGGCCGGATCGCCAAGCAAAACCTACCCTACCTTTAATTACTTACCTACCTACATAACTGTTCTGTGTTACGTTAAAACGAACCGTTGAAATACAAACAAATACCTTACCTCTCTGAAACAACTGGTAGCTTAAAAAACGACAATTCACTGTTTAATGTTGAATTTAAACAACCGTCCACTAAACAATTATAATAGCTTTTTTTTTGTTGCTCCATTTTTGCACAAAGAAGGTTCACAAACGCGTGTCTCAAGCGGACAGCACTCGCACTCGCACTACTCCGACAGACTCCGAGATATCGTGTCGGTGAGCGGTGTCTATGTGCGTTGCTCGAGCGCACTTACTATGTTGATTGAGTTCTGTACTATATTCTGTGGTTGTAGCATGGTGGTAGCAGAATTGTACTAGATATTCCTGTAACTTATCATTTTGTAGTTAGCTATATGCTACATACACGTAATAATGTGTACAGCCTTAATTGCCTTACCATCAGAGGTAATATTCACAGCCTTTTTGAAATATAGGTATCTAGTAGATACAATCACCAACAAACATAACCAATCTCTAACTCTAACAACATCGTCCAAATAAAGAACAGTAAACCAAGTTCATTTTCTTCCATCTCCGGAATCCATTTATTATTCATTAATTTTATAATAAGATCCCTAGTACGGGTACTTTTACAAACAAAAAAAAAAACTAAAACATATCCGGCAATATTTTTGGTAATACATTTTTTAGATAGAACGAAAAATAAAAAAAATCTAATGTGGAAAAAAGCAAATTATATTGGAGCTTTAATATTACTGACTTTTTTTAAAACTAACTACTACACTAGTAAAACTAGTAAACTAGCTACACTATCCACTACGAAGAACATTTAGACTGTATACTAGCCGCGATGGCGATCACTTATTTGTTAGTGCAATTTAATGCTAAGGTTACTTACATTTAATATGTATGTGTAATGGAGCCAATGACACAAATAAATTCTTGGAAATACGCAGTTTCAGAAATAGTCGCTCTCGGAGTTAACGATGTAAAATCTGACGGTGGAAATCAACTTTAACCGTGGGTTAAGTTTGACGAGTTTGTCAAGCCGAATGATAAATGGGTCACAGTTACGTCTTATTTTAAAGATTGATGGTCTATTCTCCTACGTCACTTTAGGTCAGGGAAATGAAGGACTGATTTAAAAACTTTGTAGAAATTAAGTACCTAAACGGCACGCAAGATATTTGTTCCGTTTATAGTAGTATAGAACTGGTCTATACCAGAAATGACTAGCCTTGCCTCTTTAACCTGTGACTGGCCTATATAACTGTAATGCATAACTTTTTTCTGTTTCGATTCTGCAGAGACTTATATCCTGACGTCCTTATGAAAAATGCAGTAAGTAGGTAACACATGTTTTTGAGAAAAACGCGAATACGTAAGTTGCGAGTAGTCGAGTTACTGTATTCTTACTTCCTGAGTTTCTGGATTCCAGGTGGAATTTTGATACGTGAAAAAGAACAGAATATAGATTTTTTTTGACGATTCCAAATATGTATCTAACTCAATTTTTCCAAATACGTTAATTACTGCGTTCTTCACTATGAGGACAGTATTAGTCTGCTAATGAGCGAATTTGAAACTTATTGTTTTTAATGAGTGGTGGCTTTAATCTATAAACTAACACACTAAGATCATTTTATAACTACCTAAAAGCAACTATCTATACTATACTACCTCTGCAGAACATTTGGACTCTGTGGTTGGCTGTGCTGACTTTATAACCTATTATATTTCAAATGCTTCATCCTACCTACTACTCGTAGCAGCAATGCCCTGTCGAATTATCATTACAATACTAAGATATTTATTTCCATGTTCATATATGACAATATGGAGAGCTATGCTCGGCGTTTCCCTGCGAGATAAGCTCCGGAATGAGGAGATCCGCAGAAGAAATAAAGTGACCGATATAGCTCTTAGAATTGGCAAGTTGAAATGGCAATGGGCTTGGGCAGGCCACATCGCTCGTAGAACTGACAACCGATGGAGAAGAAAGGTTCTCGAGTGGCGACCACGAACCGGAAGACGCAGTGTAAGCCGGCCCCCCACTCGGTGGGCCGACGATCTGGTGAAAGCCGCGGGGAGCCGATGGATGCAGGAGACGAGCAGCCGCTCAAAGTGGCGCTCTCTGGGGAAGACCTATGTTCAGCAGTGGACGACTTTAGGCTGTTGATGATAATGATGATGATGATATGACAATAAATCATGACATGAATCCACTAATAAAGTCATTGTTTCCTGACAAATATAATCTGGGAGTTTTTAATAAGGCTAGAGTGAACCGGTATCTTCTAGGCAAGCATGCTCCATCTTCGACCGTGTCGTCACTTACCATCAGGTGAGGCCGCGGTCAAATGTTAGCCTACCGTTGAAAAAAAAACTGGTTTCGGTTTAAAGGGCATTGTAAGGAGCTCTAGTAGGCAAGTAAGACTTTATATGATCTGATCTCACAGTTTAGTATTCTTATTACACTAGACTGTGTGATGTCTCAGGATGACGTGCGCAGTGCAGGTTCACGCGAAACTTTGTAATTTAGTTGCTGCAACTGTTATAGGCAGCCGTGACTCTTAACATCAGGCGAACGACTAGCTCGTCACTCATTTCTTATATATATTTCTTAAATTTTAAATTATATATATATTTCAATTATATATTTCTTAAAAGACTATTTTTTATGTTAAGTATTAGATAAAAACCTTATAAATATATATAAGTAATTATAAAAAGACGAACTACATATGTTATACACGAGTATTTACTTCTGTTGCAGTTGTTTAAAACGTTAAGTTGTATAATTAAACTCTACAGTCGTGCTCTAGGATTCCCCTTGTCATGAACAACTGTGGAAACTTTCAGCATGATACCTTATTTCAATTTTAAAGTTATGAAGTTACAGAACATGTAATTGAGTTTGAAATACTTAATAACATGTCGTTCGTTGCTACGTAGGTGTTAACTGCGAGTTTTGTGTTCTAGTTATGAGGAGCTGCACGAGGAGCATGAGCTGCAGAAAACGTTATTATGATCTCTTCTCTCGAGAAAGCGTCTGAACTAAGCATGGAAATGATTGCTACTTTAAAATCATTGTCATTTCATCATATGATTTATATTTGTCACTGTGATTTCACCTGTGATTTTTCATATGCCCAATGAATTTATGATCAATGGCGATGGGCGGTGCTTTATAAAATGGAGCAGAGATATGATTTAGGAGCAACCTGGTGAAGTTGCCTACAAATGATTACTAAGTAATTTCTAACGCTACAAGATCAAAGTTCCGCGTTACATCACAGGCACAATGTTTATAATATTATACTCTTTAGGTCTCCGTTTGTTTACTAAAGCATAAACAAAATTATATATTTTGATATTCACCGCTGATGCTACTCTCGTATTATGAAATCCGAAGCCACGATTCATTAAGTGTGATTATCACACTGTGATTTGTAGCAGTGTGTGACAAAAAGTAGCAGTAGCGACTTATGAAAAATAAAATCATATGATTATTCACCTGCTCCTTGTGAAATGATCCATGCCTAGTTTGAACAATGAAAACGAATCAAAAGGTTTATGACGTGATCCGCGTCATCGTTCATTGGTGAAAAGCTTTCTCGAGAGAAGAGATATGTCGATTTTTACCTTAAAGTATAGACTAAAGCATAGAGAGAACTTCATTATCTGTCAAGCGAAACTATAAGGTTGTTTCTTTCCTTCGCCACTGACGTAGCGATACGTGTGAGCAGTACAAATACATATAATATCGTTTAGATGATCTCTCTTTGCTTTAGTCTATATCTGAACTCCTCAATTTAAACAACAATTAAACAACATTAAACAACTTATTATCTTGCGAAATAGGTAATACAAAAATTGTGGTCTTATTGTAACGTGTATAGTGTCTCTATTTCCGTCATTAAGACACGCAAGCATATAGATTTGTCAATATGACAATTTAGATTTTCATTTATTAAGTACCTATTAATACAATAATGTTCAATTTGTCCATGTCACTAAATATCAATCATAAATTATATCAACAAACCGTATTATATACTTCTTGGAATTTTACATTAAATTAAATTTTTATCCTTCAGAAATTCGGCAATGTTATAATATGCTTTGTCCACCAACAACTCATTATGTTTCTTTTTGAAAACCAAGTCATTCTCAATACGAAACCTTAAAAGAAACTTATTAAAAATGATGGATGCCATACAGAAGATACTGGTTCGCAAGAGTTTTAAAAGAGTTTTACATGACTTGTGACGTAGGTAGATCTCCTTCTCGCCGACTACCTACTGCGTATTCCTCAAATTAATAGGAATGCTTATTTACGAATGCAGCTATCTCGCTGATGTTAACGCACATTAATTTAACGTTTCCGAAAAAAGGGTTACCTATGGTCATATCGTCTGGGTTTTAAAGAGTCTGTGTCCGGACCATTTAGGTACAGCATCACTTTTCTGTTCGCCCGTTCGTCTACCAAGAGCTTTTCTTTTTTTCTTTGAAACAGCTGGTCATTTCAAAGCAATAATTATTTACTAAGAAATATTAAATACTTTTTCCTTAAACGAAATCTTTCCTACTTCCCATTTAAAATTACTTCCCAGAATTCAAATTCAAGCGACGCTATGAAATGGCGCAATAAATACTTAGAAACTGTTTCTTCAAAGTCAACGGGTTAATTTTCGGATCAGATTTTTTATATTTGATCAATGTAGTTTTAGTTTTGTAACTTTTAATCTGAAAAACTCGGTTTGGGCAGTATAGATGCCTCGATGCCTACTTCTCGAGTCAGCGCACTGTTATGCGGAATTAAGATTTAAAAAATATCTTTTTAGTTATTCACTGCCTTTATTTTACTTTAAAGAACTTAACGTAGGACGAAGTAATCTTTTGGTAACTGCTCGCGTCGGAGGATGAAATCAGACTGAGACTTCAAGCCGACTAAACTGTCCTGGAAGACTGCTGAGGCAGGGCTCCTTAGTCAGCCTTAATGCCTGCAAGCCAGGGTATAACAGCACATAGAGCTTTTGCTTCCATGTAAATGGGAAATTGGGCATTCAAACCGATCAAACCGGTCGAGATTTTCGATTGAATCTCGCGTTAGCTGGGCGTGTACTAATTGTGATATGAATGCTACATATTAGTTTCTAAGAGGGTTTATTTTAATTTGCTCGTGTTCTCTACCTTATCCAATAATTAACTATTATACAGCTCTCTTGGGTTTTATTATAGTAAGAATGGTCGTTAAGGCACGACTATGAGACGCCGAGACGTCCTACTTGAGTAGTTTTAAACGATATGTGAGCTTCGTTCTAATTAATTTAAGCGATACTTAGTTGGATCGTGTTACGTTTGAAGTGTTGTGAAATAATAAGTGGCTTTCCACATCATCAGTCGGTAGAAGGCCACTGCTGAACATAGGCCTCCCCCATAAAGGCCACTACGGACGCTTATCACAGGGGGGATTTGCCATAATCACTACGCTTAGCAGGCGGCTTGGTAATCGCAGAAGATTTTATGTACCTAGGAAAATGCTGCTGCCCATTCCCTAGACATTTCCTTAGCCGGCTCCGGCACCCACGGGAAGAGATGCGGTGGTCCTATTAGCAAACCGGGACCTCACGGCTTAGTGGTTTTTACAACTCTATTAATGCGACAGTTTGATATCTGTTCTCAACAACTGAAATAATATTCGTACCTACGTAAATGTCACAGGAAAAAAAAACAAAATAAATGATTATAAAAACTTTTAAAAG
This sequence comes from Ennomos quercinarius, assembly GCA_910589525.2. Classification (NCBI taxonomy): domain Eukaryota; kingdom Metazoa; phylum Arthropoda; class Insecta; order Lepidoptera; family Geometridae; genus Ennomos; species Ennomos quercinarius. The sequence goes on along the minus strand of OU342505.1, from coordinate 13,839,745 downwards.
CGAGGTCAACGCAACTTCAATAGTCCATACTGAGAAGGCTATATTTCATAACGTTTTCAGGCAGAGCTGGGAATAGACGTATATATACCAGTGTGGCCACGGTAGGTAATTATTTACCAATTCCCTATCGATTCTCAATATAATATGAACAAATTCCTGATGCATTTGCTGTCTTCCGTTGAGGAGTTTCCGGTGATCATGATTCCATCATAAAAGCCTCACTAAATTTATATGGGACCACCCACTATAATAAGATAAGCCTCTCACAGAATAAAAAAAAAACAAATCGTTTCAAAATTGCCACAGATATCGTATGACATTGACTATTCAAAACAACATAAACCATTATCCCGTTTTCGTCTTAATTTTCTGGGATTAATAAGCCTTACTGTTAGCAGTAACCTTAACAGAGTTCATCATTAACAGCCTGAAGACATCCACTGCTGAACATAGGCCTACAGACTAACAGAGTTACTTCAGTTATTTTGGCGTGCCACACAAACAAACAAATAAAATAACAAATACAATAATGTTATGAGTTTTATTTATTAGTATTTTTCCTCCATGATATTAAGGGATGTTTTTTACCCTTCACTGATTACATCTGGAGTATAATGCAGACTTAAAATAACATTTTCAATTTCCTGATACAAGCCTATCGTTCCATTCATCTAAATTCGTTTGAACTGCAATTCAATAGCTAACAATTGTCCACATTCGTACAAACCTACATACTTGTATGATATAGGTAGATAACATATTGTGTTCATTTCGGCCTGTCAAAAGCAACGACCTTTTGTGAACAATTTGTTCCAAATTAAACGATTATCGGTTAGATAATTAGGTTCAGACCTTTGTAACGGAAAATGTGCACAGTTTTTATTATGTTTAACGTCGGTGAATTAACTTTCCCCAAATAGATAATCATTGAAATTCGGATCTTAAAGATGTTATGGTACACGGTATATTATCCCATGTACCTAAAATGCTGTTATCATCAGAGATTTCTGAAAGGCAGTTTATTAAGTCGCCAAGTCTCGTTTGAAGAAGGCACTGAAGGAGACCTCGAAAATATGTTGAAAAGTTTAGAATTTTTCGATTTGACTGCAAAATGAAATGCCGCATTTCAAAGGATAACCATGAATGCGGTGACATATATTTAGCTATATTCTTATTCATAGAACTGTTTCTTGCCAGGAACTCGAGTGCTCGTATATACGAAAGGTGAAGCATGTAAGGCAAAAAAGAATTAGTTTTTGTGTCTCATCACCAATAGCATGACGTCCACTGCTGAACATAGGCCTCCCCCACAGAGCACCACATTGAGGTGCTACTAATGGCCTCCTGTATCCACCGCCTTCTCGCGTTTTTAACCAAATCGTCGATCCACAAAGTGGGGGGCGCGCCTTCGCTGCATCATCCAGTTCGTGGTAGCCACTCGTTTTGTGCCTCACTTACGATAAAATAGTTAGTTTTGTATGACAACTGCTTTCACTCTTGGCTTTAAAATAAAGTATTTTGAGGTCAAGCAAAACTCAGCAAAAGTTACTTTCCTCACTGGAGAGACAGTTCTGTAATTGTAACTGTAAAGAATGTAATACGTTATACAGAATTTTTATTACAATTTATATTAAAAATCCGACACTGATTTTTTTTTGTGATGAGAAATATTTTAGTTTAAAATTAATACTAGATATTCTATAAAACTAAACTAAAACTATAACTATCAAATTAACAATATAATACAAAACTAATCTAATATTTGTAATGATGTATAATAATTAAAAATGTTATAATAAAAATGGAGTTTATAATTATGATACTAATATTAACTTACCAAAATTCTTGAATCTAAAATACTTTTTTAAATTCATTTTTTGGAGTTTAGTTTTTATTAACATTATTTTTATTGTTCATTTATTTATAGCTTTTGACAACCTTTTCAACGGTGAAACGCTAAAACTCCTCTTTTTATCCTTTTATCTATTTCCCCTGTTGCGGGGGCCACTCTACTTCCGGAACAAAACGTCAATATCCGGCTAAGGTTCCGCGAACGCTTGTAAATATCAATAAAAACGCCGGATATCCGGTCTGGGCGAATAGGGTTATTGGGGTTCAATCGTCATACTATTAGGCGTTTTGCGGTTAGGGGAGCAGGGTGACACTGTGGGTTCGGTTACAAATGGATTCTGTTTCGACCTTTAAGTTTTTCATAGGCATGGTGTAGCTCAGTATCAAATATCACTGATATTTTTACATTTCAATAACAAAACGTGGGCCACATTTGTGCTCGGTTAAATTCGGAAGTGACAAGACGAAGCGAGGATAAAAGGAGGACAAAGATAGACATATTTGGTGTAAGCACAGATTAGAGAAAATAATCGAGACAATGTGGGACGGGGACCATGGTCCTCGTAGTTCCTGGGTCCCTAGATACAGGGAATCCTAGTTAGTGTCCAGGATCTATGTATGTGATCGTTGGGCGTTTTCTATTTATTTATTATGTTTGTGGCTAACCGGAACTGCCATATTTTAATGTCGAACGTTCAGAAAATTAAAGGAGTAGTGAGTTTTTGGGAAGTTTGTTTTATTTGTTTATTTATGTAACGAAATAGGATTGTGTCGAGTCAGGATGTAGGCATTTAGGTACTTAGTTATTATTTAACAAATCCTATCTATAAAAAGCCTAATGACCCAAAATAGCAGATAATCACCTTTTTCAAGTCCTGTTATGTTTTTCTTCATCAAAGTTCGGCGAAAATATAATGAGGACAATATTAAAAAACACCATTGTGAAAATAAAATATCCACTGTTCATGGCTATTCATGGCGCGATATTCGTGGTATCTACAGCAATGAAAATAATGATTATAATCAAAATAATTTAAATTAATTATAATCGTTTTCTTAAAGAGCACGATAATTGGTGTAATTCGGAAGATCCCTTTTATAATAAATAATAAGGCGGAACGTTTGAACTTTAACAATCGTTTTGAAATAACATTGGTTTAATGGTTACGATTTATTTAGTGTTGTGCTTCGAATTGATACATCGCATAAAGTTATTATTACCATTACATTACGAAAGAATAATATTTAAATGCGATAGAAAAACGGAAATATAGGAGTTAAAGTACGAAATAGCCGTAATTTGTACTGAAAAATTGAAACCCGTTTTCAATACTCAATACTCAATACTCAATTATTTATTGACAACATATGTACATAATTAGTGATACAGGTGTTATGTATGTGTGTGCAAAACATATGACCCCATTAGGGTATAGCAACAGGTTAGGTGAAGACCAGGCTGATCCATTAAATAAAATTTACAAATAGCTTTGGGCAAAGTTTAATACTAAAGTGGCTTACTTTTATCATTAAAAAAATCTGTCAAATTATAATAACATTTTATTATCAGAAAGTCTTTTAAAACCTTACTAAAAACGGATTCTTTTTCTTGAGCGAGAATTTGTTCCGGGATTTTATATATATTTTTACTGCCATTATGTTGGGGCCTGAACTATGCATTTTTAGCTTAGAACTTGGTACGGTTTTTTCCTAAGATGTGACGTATTTATTTAATTTATTTATTTATTTATTTATCTTTAATTGTTTTGTGCACTTACAGCTAAAACCAAAACGTGCAACAAACCAGAGCACACTTACAAATCACTTAAAAAACTAATACATAGGGCGACAAATACATTTAAATTGGTAAAAAATAAATCAACTTCTGGTTTCTGAGCAATAAGAGCGTTGAGTAGATTTATAGCCTGGGCCGTGGGAGCAAACTGTGCGGTCTGCGTACCCACGGAGTGACAAGCACGCGCTGTGTACGGCCACCGCTTGCTTACGCAAGGAGCTACAGCTTCAAACCGTTAGTAGTATCGGCCACCGCTTGCCCACACAAGGAGCTACAGCCTCAAACCGTTAGTAGTATCGGCCACCGCTTGCCCACATAAGGAGCTACAGCCTCAAACCGTTAGTAGTATCGGCCACCGCTTGCCCACATAAGGAGCTACAGCTTCAAACCGTTAGTAGTATCGGCCACCGCTTGCCCACACAAGGAGCTACAGCCTCAAACCGTTAGTAGTATCGGCCACATAGTATTTTTAGCAATAGATACATAATTTTAAACGTTGTACTGAATAATTCAGATAAGCAATATAATCACTACAATCATACTCAGTTTCAGTATCGGATTCTGTAAATCTAATCCAGGGTTTAATTTTGTCTACTGAGAAAAAAAAATATATTTCGTTTTGAAATAGCCCTCAATGCTGCTACTAAATTCGTAACTGCCGTGATCGTATACACCTGTAATTTAGAACAGTCTGTTAAACGCTGGTACAAGTTTGTTCCTCTCTCCAAGGGTTTTGCTATTCTTCTGGACCATCACCATGTCTCCAACCTTGTGTAATTTCTTGTAATTTTACACCTCTTCTTATCATATCTCATTTTCATTCTTCCTCTTTATTTTCTAAATGTTGGCTAGCTTCCGCTCTTATCTATGGTTTAGAGTTTATCTATGGTTTCATCTGTAATTAGCTGATTATGTCCAATCTCATGTAAGTGATTTTCATGAGTGCTGACACTGGTTCTTCCAAATATGATTTCAGTGACCCCTAGGTATTATTTGGAGAAACGTCACATTTGGTTATTTTTTTTTATCAAAAAACTACTAGTTTTTTAAATTATTTTCTTAGCTTTCTCACGATTTTTTTTGTAGAGCCTTTTTCATCAAACCCAGCCTTCAGCCTTTTTTTTTTTTTTTTTTTTTATTAACTCAAAATACTATAAACCTTTTCCGCCGACACTTGAACACAACTTTTATTTCACTTTTAATTTATTTTTTTCTTTTTCTAAATACCTAACGGGTGGACAACAGTAGGTAATAAACGCCATAATAATAACGTTATCTAGCTTTACCGTCGCGTAAAAAGCAGTTATTTATTTGTTAGCACAACACTATAGTTTCTGACGCTATCCAGAATAATTAATTGATTATAGTTATTTCGGAACGCGGTTTCTACCAGCGGTGGTTTCAAATCGAAACCATTTTCGAAGGATAATTGGGAGTATTCGTGTTTTGATAAAATGACTATGTTGTTTCTACTTTTATTTAGGTCAAACTTTCCCAAATATTGTCAATTTATTACCACTCCTTTAAGCACTTAAAAGTGTTCTCCAACTCACTGATTGATTAGAGATATTCATCATCATCAGCCTTATGACGTTTACAGCTGAACATAGGTCTCCCGCATACAGAGTGCCACTTTGAGTGGCTAACTTGCTTTTGACCACGTCGTCGATTCACGTGGGCCTACGCTACGTCTTCCGAGTTCGTGGTCTCCACTACCGTCCGAAACGTTTACCCGTCTGAAGGAAAAATAAAACTAACACCGAATCAAAATCTGACTAAAATACAAGAACTATCGGGACAAGCATACAAACTAACACATTTGTAATCATTTATATCTGTGTTACAGAACAAATATAATAGTACAGGTATGAGTAGGAGAGGACGGGTCCGTTCCGTTCCGAATCCACGACAAAACCAACCGGCTTGACTGACCATTCAACCCTTCATCACATAAAACCTACTCTGCTTAGTTCAGCAAAAGCCAAGTACCGGGGTAAAGGGTGCAATCTACGCTGAACGCCACTCGACGCGATGAGGCCTCTAAAGTATGTATGGGGCAAGAATGGAGCCCTGCGGATCCCTCTGAGGTTAGATTAGGTACTTCACAGTTGACCTGTAGGTGATCATGTTTTTGAGGGAAGTATTCGGGTACGCGTCTGTATTTTTGGAAGTGATAGAACTTATTTTGTTGATGGAAATATATATTTTTCAGGTAAGTGTTTTGCGAAGCATCGTGCTCATATTGGTACAAATGTTAAAGTGCTCACGAAAATGTAGTAGATGGATTGGATCATGTGACATTACATCAAGTTAAGTTTTCTTTGTGGTTTTATTGCCTTACTTACAAACGTCTTTTGTATTACGTACCTTGAACTTTATTGACATTATAATTGAGAAGTGACGATACAAAAAATGATAATTCCATAATGTCCCCCATATAATATAATTACGTACAATACATAATATAATATATGTATGTATAAGTAAGACCATAACGAGTTTCTTTTTATGTCAATGAATAACATGACGAACAGTCATTCGGCTGATGTTAAGCGTAACGGCCGCTCAATGACAAATGCGGTGCCGAACATACAAAGTTTCGCGTGACACTGCAAGTCGTACGTCATACTGAGACATCATCGCAGTGATCCAATCAGTCTCATTTGCCCAGTGATTTCAGTAGCTACAGTATGTGCAAGTCAAAGCCGAATACATTAGTGCTTGCACCGCTTGGCGGCAGAATAACTGGCAAAGCGGTGGTACCTATACCTAGACGAAATTGGCAGAAAGAGCCCTACGACCTGTAGGGACATGCAAGAGTAGGCGAGATTGCTTGGTTAGCAAAAATTGCCCGCGGTATCAGTTGAGTTGCGCCACCACCTGGCACTCGTGTTTCCGCGCATCTAGCACGGCCCACGTTTTTGTGTAATTGTTTTTGGATGTACTGCCTACTTTGCTAAATATAACATCATGAGTATGTAGAACACCGTTTAATTTCCTATCCCGGTAGAAAAGACTTGCAGGACCCTTCTGATAGGCAAGTAGATGCTTTGCACGCGAAAGACCTGGTAAAAAACTCAAATGTTTCTTTAAAAATCAATGGATTGAGTTTTGAGTGCCATTTTAGATTTTTATGAAAAGGTCTTATAACTATTCCCCAAACTTTCAGCAATTCACGCCCTGTTAAAAAATTCACCTCCAAAAATGTATCTACCTACACAGTAGGATACTATGCTCTAGAATATAATTGTAAAGTACAAGCGATCTGCAGTCGACAGGAAATCGGTATGACGCAGGCAGGAAGGCAGACAGGAAAATGGCAGGAAACCAGCACTATCTGACGGCTGGCGGCAGTCAAGGGTATTATTAGTAGAGAGGTAAAGGTCGCACAGGATTGGATTTCAAGCTTTCTATTATGCTATAAAAATCTCAATCTTAAGAGTGGATTAATACACTCATAATAAAACAATTGGACATGGCTCACAGCTCAGTCAAGTGGTAGCGTTGCTGTCTAAGCTGAAGATTGTGGGACCGATTCCCACCCAGGACTTTTTTGGAACTCTTTTCCACTACCTATAGCGCAGAAGGCATCTATTACCAACTAGCTGAGCCATGACATTATTTTAATTTTTTCCTGACAAATATAATTTGGGGTTTTTCAAGACTTCTAGGCAAGCATGTTCCATCGTCGACCGCTTTGTCACTCACCTTTCATCAGGTTAGACAGTGGTTAAATGTTAGTCTATATAATTATGATTAAAAAGACATAGTCATTTTCTATTGCCTTACAAATCTGAATATAAAAAGTTCTTGACAAAATACAATTAGATAGCGGCAGTATACCTAACAAAAGTGGAGGTATAACCTAACACTAAAACTCGAAAAAGTCCTACCGCGTAGCCTGCGTAATATTTATATTTCGTGGATGTCCATCTCGTCTGTGCCACTGGGGTTCTTTTAATATTACTTAACATAGGTGTTTAACGCTGCCATCTTCCGTCCCAAATAATGTAAGTGATTTTTACGGTTTTGTTTTAATGTAAATCTTTTACCTAAAGCCTGACAAAAAGGTTCATTTTGATAAAGTAGGTGGTATAATCTAACGACAATATTTTTGTACGTGAAAGCATTGAAGGACGTCGTTGTAACAATATGTTTGAAGTGCTTCTACATAATTATAATTACATTAACGTGGCAGAAAGCTCTATGTACTTACTTACTTACTCTACGTACTGTATACGTATTAATCTTAGAGTGTACATAAGCAAGTTAAGTGGTTTGTTTTTAAACCTCATCATCATTATCAGCCTGAAGATGTCCACTGCTGAACATAGGCCTCCCCCAAAGAGCGCCACTTTGAGCGACTGCTTGCCTCCTGCGTCTATCGGCTCCCCGAGGTTCTGACCAGGTCGTCGGTCCACTTAGTGGGGGACCGGCCTACGCTGCGTCTTCCAGTTCGTGGCCGCCACTCGAGAACCTTTCTTCCCCATCGGTTGTCAGTTCTACGAGCGATGTGGCTTGCCCACTGCCACTTCAACTTGCTAATTCTAAAAGCTATATCGGTGACTTTAGTTCTCTTGCGGATCTCCTTATATCGGATCTTGTCTCGCAAGGAAACTCCAAGCATATATTTTCAGTTTTGTCAGTATATAAATAAAGGCGACTGAAGTCGCGTTAATCCTTTTTATTACAGGATATTATTTACATCTGTGGCCAAAAACACACAAGAAACTGATCAAAGATTCGTGAAACACACACGTATACATAAATCAATAAACTACGTCGATCATCAATGTGATTGCATGGATTGATAAACAGATTTATGGCGCAATCAATATGTACGTGTCAATTAGATTAGCTACTGCTAACTGCAGTCGGAACATCCTGTGAATTCATCATGTGATTATTTAGATGTGATTTATGATTTTGTCATAGATTGACCATTGTTCGTTTTTGAACATGTATCGAATTTGTATCATCTATTGGGGCGAGTGTGGCTTAAAGGTAGCGCTCTTGCAAAACCATGGTGTTGCAAGAGCGCTACCTTTAAAGGTAGGACCTTGAAAGGGATTCAAACCATGGTTTGAATCCCTTTCGCTTAACTGTCTAAATTACGTTTAAGATTGGTAAAGGAAAACATCGTGAAGGAGTTATGGCGGGAACGCGGAAAAGTTCAAGTCGGTGCATCGTATTATTTTTCAAAACTGCTCTTTTCAAAAGTGGTTCAGTAAGTGAGGGTTGATTATCATCAAGACCGCGGGGAACGCTGCGACCCATTCCCTGGACATTCCCTTAGCTGCCTTCTACGGCACCCAGGGAAGAGTTGGGGTGGTCCTATTCGTAACCGGGATCACAGGGTAACGTAACTGGGACCACACGGTAAGGTCGGTACATAACAGAAATAAATTAAGAATATTTTCCTGTTGCTCCAAAAGTTTACATGCGATCACCATAGGGCAGACAAAACGCTCCTTGTTGTCATCACTGATCAGTGTGTCAGATTTTTGGGCCGCGTGTGACTTCTGTTGCTTTGTATCGGCGTTGTGACTATAAAGTCCCAAAGAAATCTTTTACTTTGGCATCGTCAAGAGAACAGGAACTTTTCAAACTGTTATTGAAGAAAACCAAACTACCGAAGATACCAACCAATAAGACAATAAAAATAAATACCTTTTTTAGACATCAAGTTTCGAATTTAGAACATTTTACATTGAATAAGCCACAAAAGGCACCAAAGGGACGTTTTACATGTCAAAGAGAATAAATACAGTGAAAATAACAAGAAATAACCTTTCTTCGATTCCCATTAGCACAAGTTGTCTTCGATTATACTCATACTGCGTACTACTGTATTATACTGCTGGGATACAATTCACAGATTGAAAGAAAAGGATAACAGTTTTCGAACTTCTAAAGAGATGGAGAGCGAGAGAAACTTAAGTTTTCGCAAGTTTTTTTAATTTTTTTTTTCTTTTGATTATTTGGCCGGTGTGTATGGTCATTTTGGTTTGAGTAGTATGTGAGGCCTTCTTTAGTGATGGTTTATTTTTTGAATAAGTAGGTGTATCCAACTACTTAACCCCTAAGTGATTGTACAACCTGCAGTCAAATACATTTTCAGCACTGGGTGGTTCACTTCTATGTACTTTTTTATTTATTATTTGTAATATTCACTATTGTCTAACCCTAATAGGTACACTTCGCCCTTATTCCGCATTAAAACTTGCTCCAGATTTTTATTGATCTCTGAGTTTATAAAGAGTCGTGCCTAGATCGAGTTTCCCTGAAGTTAGTTTCAACATAGATTAAATAATAGTTACACGAAGCTTGAATTTCAACAACGCCATTTCTCTTTTTACTTTCAATCTGTCAAAAGTATAGCGGGAATAAAAAAAAATGATGTTCCCAAAACTCATCTTTACTATTTTTATTCTGGCGCGAGTAATACACACGTTTGTTTGTAAATTCCCACCTTGTCCAAACAAATTTCACGGTCTCAAATTATTTAATTTCGCGAAAGTTAATTAAGTGCCTCTTGGGGTACCCGGTATCCTTGCAAGCCTCATTCAAGAGTGACTTTACTCACGCCTTATGGGTCTTTTAATAATGATAATTAAAATTTCGAACGGTAATTAAATTGAGCTCTTCAAGCATCAGCAGACTAAAGCACCCCATAGTCTCAAAACTAGAAAATTAAGACAAAGAAATGAATTTCGGGTGTTACCTTGTGGCCAAACTAGAATTACAAAATGTTTGGCTAAGATGAATAATTTGTCCTGTTGCGTTACAGTGGGTTTGCATAATCATAACATTTCAGTTTTAACAGTTGATTTGTGATTCTTAGATGGGTTGGAATTCCGCAAAACTTGAGCTTTCGTTAAATGGAAACATTGAGACCTTATGGTGGTTATGGTGGTGGTTAAGTTATCTTCTATCTATCCCGCTTCGCTATAAGTATAACTAGATGGAATAAACGATATAAAGTACTAGAGGTGCCCTCCGGTTTCACATGCAACTAAAGTATTCTACGCAAGTATCCGGATGTTTGGGCACAACACGCGTCCGCACGATGCAATTTGTCTGATTGAGTCAACACGTCGCGTGACAGATTGTATCGTGTGTGGAGTACTTTACCCAATTTCCCGCGGGTACCTACTCACAAATTTCCGGGATAAAAAGTATCCTATCTTGATCTGGGTAGCATTAGCAATTTTTGTGCTGAATTTAATACAAATCGCTTAGTGTGTGAATGTCAAATAAACATTCAAATAGACAACTTCTTATTTTATATGTAAGGGTTATCTAGCGTTTGCCTTAGCTACTCTACCTGTCTCTAATTTAAATTCAAATGTTTATTGCATTTCATAATGTTATAATAGATGTAAGTGTTGTTTAGGATTAAGATCATTATGGACCGTGTTGGGCACAACAATATTATGTCTTGCAAGTGAATCTTTCGCTAAGCATTTTGTTCAATGCTAGGAACTCATTCTGTATTGTATTATCTGTGGTATTGGCACACAAAACATAGTAGAAGGGGCTATAAGCTTGAACTTGATATCTCTGTCTTTAAGATCCATTAACTCTGGATCAACTTATTATACGGGCGGTTATTGTTTAGAAGTTTCTCTTTTACGTTGGAGCAAGACAAACGTTTCAAACACTGAACGTAGCTCACCCTGGAAACGTCTTCTCGATTGTGATGCCACTTATGTGCATAATAATGTCAAGATAAACAATAAGGTACAAAATTTCAGAGTTGATTACTCGTATTATGACACGGCCTTTTGGTACAACCTGACTTTGATTTCATATTTTATCCCGAAAGTGGTGATTGGGACCATGGCTCACAAACTTGCGTTTCTACGAGAACCTCCCGTAGAAACGCAAAATTCCATATTACCATAGAATAATAATACCATGTGGCCCTGTCTTTTATGGTCAATGCTTAGTGGACTTAGGCTTATAACCCTTCCCTTTTTGAGACACTATTCATGTACAACTCATAGACCATACAAAAAACATCCAAATTGAAAAAAAAAATACTCCAAATGTGCTGCGCCCGACGAGGTACATAATGAACCTACTTAATTAATTTTATACTTATTCCACCTATGTACACTATGGAAGCAATAAAATATCTGAATCTGAATCTGAAAAATATTTATATCTAGTACAGAGAAAAAAAAGTGGGTAATAAATAAATAGGAAATAACAAACTTCTAATAAATAACTAATGTTGGTTTTGATCTTAACTGATACTATGTTAATTATTAAATTCATCACGTTATACATACAAAATATTGATATCTTGAATCGGTGTTACATGATAATTGAGAATTGTAATAATAGCAGGTTGGAGCTAAGTAGTAATTGTCGATTAAAATTAAACTTTTCGTGAGTATGTTAATGTCCAGGGTACAAATGTAGTTATTACCAAAGTTTGTTAGCGGGTTCTGTACAAATGGTTTGTGTGGTTGCCGGCGGAATCCTAAATGAGGTGGTCCAGTGTTATCAAAAGCTTTTGTGTATCTTTTTTGCGTGCTACAATAAGCTGTAGGTATTATGTAAAGAACTGGGTAGGTCTATGTCCAATAGTGCGGGATAAATTAATAAATCCCACACCAGTTTGGAATGACTACTACGTTACATGAACATAATATAGGTAATAGGTACAATAGTTTCTATGGTCTTATAAGGTCCTGTGTTATGTAAACAAATGACGTGACGATCTAGTCATCTGCCTGATGTTAAGTGTCGCGGCCGCCCATAAAAGTTGCAGTAACACTCGGAACTCTAAATTTCTTGCACACTACTGCTGGCTGCAGAATATCTGGCAAAGCGGTGGTACTTACCTACCAATGGAACTCTTGCAGGAAAGTCCTACTAGAGTCCTTATAAAGCTCCAAGGATATTATAGTTATACTTATAGGTAGACAGTAGATAATGTTTATTACGTATACCAGTAGCAGACGGAGATAAGGTGCAACATAGTAAAGCCATTAAATTACATACAAAATATCCAAAATAATCAACCGTCGCCCCAAACGTTTCCACTGCTGGGCCTTCTTTCACATGGAGTGCAGCCAATTATTAGCCATAGCCATCCACCACGATGGACAAGAGCGGGAATTTTGAGATTCTTGAACTTTTGTTATTTTGTTCACTTAGTTTTTAATGATTTGTGTGTTTCAATAAAGAGTTTATCTATCTGGTTTCCTCAGGATGTTTTCCTTGACCATTGTAATAACGAGCGTAAAGGTACATAACTTGAAAAGTGATTGGTGCAGGGTTGAGTGAGATTGGAACCCCCGGATATGTCGGTTTGAAAGCCGCAAGCTCTACCGCGGAGCCACGCTCGAGGTAAAATGATAAATACAAAGTAGTTTGCCAGTTATTCTGCCGCCAAGCAGTAGTGTGCAAGCACTACTGTGTTCCGGTTTGAAGGGCAGTGTAGCTAGTGAAATTACTGGGCAAATGAGACTTTATGATCTGATCACTCAGTCTAGTAATCTGATTACTTGACTGTGTGATGTCTCAGGATGACGTGCGCAGTGCAGTGTCACGCGAAACTTTATTGTTTTAAAGTTTCGAGTGACACTTCAACTGTTATGGGCGGCCGTGTTGCTTAACATCAGGTGAACGACTAGCTCGTCACGTCATTCAGTCGCATAAAAAAAAAAAAGTTAATCCAATATATCACATACAAGACCAAAATAATGTTACTGTAAATGTAACAAAACCACATGTAGTAACCGTCAAATAAACGGCTTACACTTACATATTTTATCAACCGCGGCGTAGCTGAGATGTGAACATACTTTATATAAATTATTAATTCTATCAATACGTAAGAAGCCACAAAATTTTGCAGGATATACGATATTCCTGTCACACGAATCTGAAGCTTCACAGCGTAAATCTGGAGAAATGTGTATCTATTCAAGATTTTACGAAGACGTTTCTTGAATACGTAATAATCAATTTAAAGTTTGACTTTTTCTCGTATTCTTGTCGTGTATCTTTTAACGCAATTTCACGCACCTTAATCTTTTTATTATGATGTTAAAAGTTAGAAGTCAGACTTTAACAGCCGCCTAAGATCATTTTGTGTGTAGGTACCTACAGCTTATTAAATTTTGCTATCTTGATATAAGTTAAATTTTCCTTAACTTAGTAGAGGTAGATTTATTAGAGAGTACCTTTAGAGGTAGAAGTTTGAAAAATACATATATCGTCAAATTCTATAAACTACTCGGCTACACAGAACCTCAACCATAGACGCAAAGTTGCCAGTTTATCGGTCCTTTATCGAGTGCATTTTGGGGAGTGCGCACTGGAGTTGCATAGCCTGATTCCTCCATCACCATTCCACCATCGGACAACCAGATGTACGAAAAAACGCCATAGTTACATGGTTAACATCTCACATGTGCGAACAAAGCGATTTGCTTCCACATTTGTCATGCTATTAGCTAAAGAGTGGAACGCTTTTGTCTGTATTTCCCGAAAACTACAATCTTGGAGTCTTCAAATTGAGAGTGAACAGGTAACTTCTAGGCAAGCGTGTTACATCCTAGACCGCGTCGTCACTTACCATCAGGTGAGATAGTGGTCAAGCGCAAGCCTATCAATAAAAAAAACTAATTAGCTGTTCAGAAGCTGAAAAGTAGTTAGGTGTACTTGAGTTTCTGTGCTCGAGATCGATTTTTTTAGTATTTAGCAAATAATAATAAATTATAGTTATAATTATTTTTAGAAGTTGCGAGTCTACTTACATAAGTCCTGTAGACTTTAGAACGCTAGGTTGTAATATAGATTTAGATACAGAATAAAATAGCTATTAGCTCTAAATAGAGCAGTAGCATTACCCTGATCCTCAATTGTTTTTGTAGTAACGCTAGAACCTAATCTAGAGTTTAAATGAATGTTATTTAGGGGATAGAAGTTACACTAGATATCCTTGTTTAATTTTGAATGGAAAATTCAAAATATATTCTAGCTTTTGTAGACAACTAGTTGGCAGCAAACGATCAGGATTTTAGTAGCGTTTCGTCGTTATCTTAATGCAAATAGAGCCAAATAAAAAAGTTGACCCTTAGGCCGCCTTCATAATAGTAAGCTAAACAGTAAGGCTGGTTGGTATTCTTCTTTCGTAAAAAGTTGCGAAAAGGGACTACCTACAGCCCACTCTAGTCCACTGCTAGACATAGAGGCCTCTCCCAAGGCACGCCACCGATCACGACCCGAAGAAATATAATATTATGTTCACGCATTATTTTACAAGTTCTTTGAATTTCATATTCAGGACGTTTCGACAGTTTTCAAAAGTAGAGCCCTAATTACTTAACCTTGTATAGTTAAATTCACAGGTTAAATTGTACGACACTGTGACACTTTAAGTACGACGTGACTCGATGTCACGCTGTGACACTTAATTTGACACTTTAAATGTATTCCCACACAGACTATACCCAAATCCCGAAAGGTGTCTTGTTCTGTCCAAAACCTCTAGAAGCATCCAGTAAAGTATCCACCGCTTTACCGAAATTTTACGCTAACTACTCTCTGACGGCCACTAGACCAGACTTGAATGTGACTGACTGGAGTTTGATAACTTTTAGCTAAAACAAAATATTTAAATAACCAAAAACTGAAAATATGAACATAACACTGCTATTCATGAAAATTAAAAACCCGCTGAAAATGGATAACTTGCGATTGATACTAATCCAATCCGACCAATCCAGGCGTAGCGTGACTCCACCTCAGCCATAATATTGTCACTTAGCATCATCAGAAAGTCGATACGTTCCTTATTTGTTAAGACACTAAATGGATATGTAGGAACAAAACAAAGCCTCCTGACGCTTGACTATAGAAGCACGGAAAAGCTACTCAAAATACAGTTCTAAACTACACAGTCATACACTTAACCACACTCACCCTTACCCACACACACCTTCTCACCCTTCCCTACACCACCCTACACCCATCACACCCTTCCTCTTCCCTACTCCTCCCACGCCATCTACACACACACACCACACACACCCCACACACACTTTTTCCACACATTTGGTCTTAAGATTCTATTACTCATACATATAAAAAAAAAAAAAAAATAGTTGAACTAATGTTACGCTTAAAAGATAGCCCAAGTCCTGTTTAAACACACCCTGAAAGGATACGGTCTACGAACGAATCACCCTGTATATACATGTAAGTATAAGTATTAAGCTGTATAAATATTATAGTCTAGTTTAATTAATATTATAATAGATGAACCTCAAAGAGAACTAGCTCCCACAGACTCAGGGTATCCTACCGTCGGAGCTAGTGACTAACAAGTTGTTACCATTTATTCAGAACAAATAAATACCTTTTTTCTTTTTCTTTTTCTTTCTTTATACGAAAAATCTGCACTACATCTCCAGTAATGTGATAAGATTACCAAGAAATCTAACACAAGAGAAAACAGTATAAATTGCAGTTACTATATAGATATAAGCTAAAATCTGAACGCATTCCGAAAATCCAAAGTTCTCCGGATTTCCTCCGTAGGTCGGATAACACAATTTTCCTACAAAAAGATTACAGAGGCAGAGCTGATAGCTGTGAGTGGTTATATGTGTAGCTTATTATGTAAAGATAACGATATAATCGGATGGCGAGATGTATTTCGGGGAAGTTATGATTTATATATATCCGAAAAGAGCCACGCCTACAAGTCTTCGTACAAAACACGCTACAGTAACCAGCTCAGAATAAAATGGACGACACGCTCTGAAAAACACAGTGGAGCCAAACAAAACAATTTGAAATAGTAACTCCATTTTATTTTTCAGCAGTGATAACGATGATAAGCATTTTATATTATGGTCTAACGGTTAGTCAGTAGTCTTAGGGTCAATTTAGATCAGGCAGGAAAATGCAGATTTTCAACCGTGTCTAAATGGGTTTTTTTTTCCATAAAACCAAAACATTGGATACGATTTTAATGTTGCATTCTATTTTCAGCTTTGTCAAAGTAGAATATGGTTGATTTTATTTAATTACTTACTTCAAAAGTGCTGGAACATTTTTCCGTCTGATCTGAATTGGCCCTTACGCTTTGATCGTAGTTCAAGAATAATTGTGAAGCAGTTACATGATTTTTTGGCTTCGATTTTTATGTTTTAACTGTCTGTTAAGATTTTTCATCTAGACTATGCGTACTTTCTGCACTATAGAGCTGATAAAGTTTTGTTTTAAGTAATAAGTTTATATTTACGTAGATTATTACCAAAAGTATTCCATGGGGCTTTTGCAACCCTGGATACTCGGACAAATATTGTTTTAAAGACATATTTTTTAACTGTAGCAAGCGATACTTCACTGTTTTACCCATTTTTGCTCCATCGTAACCCAGGAACCAGAGCTGTTCTTCAGCTACAATATAATTATCATTTTTAATGTCTTCATCGGCACTGTAGTCATCACTTTCTATGTTTAGATATAAATCGTTGGTAATCCTCAATAATGGACTTTTCTTTCTTTCTTTTTTACTTTGAGAAGACCGGGTTTTTGTACTTACGCCGAGTGTTCGACACCTGACTAATTAATTTGCCTTTTGCTTGGTGTACATGACTCTAGTTGCTGTAATGCATGGTGGTATATCATCATTTTCATCATTAACAGCCTGAAGACGTCCACTGCTGAACATAGGCCTCCCCCAGAGCACGCCACCTTGAGCGGCTGCTCGCCTCCTGCATCCATCGGCTCCCCGCGGCTTTCACCAGGTCGTCGGTCCACCGAGTGGGGGGCCGGCCTACGCTGCGTCTTCCGGTTCGTAGTCGTCACTCGAGAACCTTTCTTCCCCATCGGTTGTCAGTTCTACGAGCGATGTGGCCTGCCCATTGCCACTTCAACTTACTAACTCTAAGAGCTATATCGGTCACTTTAGTTCTCCTGCGGATCTCCTCGTTGCGGAGCTTATCTCGCAGGGAAACACCGAGCATAGCTCGCTCCATATCTCGCTGCGCGACTTTGGTGGGATATAGTATGTAGTAATTTGCTCTTGGGGGAATATTATTTTAATTTCTTTACACCATCCACTGTAAACTCAATCTCAATGTCAAATTATCTGTATCAAACAAGTAAAAATACAATGTTATCACAATTCTTGTGTATCATCACATCACATCACATCACACTAATATTATAAAAGCGAAAGTTTGTGCGTATGTGTGTATGTGTGTATGTTTGTTACTCTTCACGCTTTAACAGCTGGATGGATTTAGATGAAATTTGGTATGGAGGTAGCTTATACCCTGGATTAAAACATAGGCTACTTTTTATCCCGGAAACGGGAACGGTTCCTGTAGGAACGCGGGTGAAACCGCGGGGCGCTGCTAGTAAGTTATAATTCCTAGACGTGACAATAATAATAAATTATGTCAATCGTTTTGCAGGTTATAAGTATAGCCCTATAAGTATAAAACTTTTTGTAATAAGATGAACATTTCAATTGGGTCAAATATTTCAAATAATGGCAGTTACAAAATTAGTTAAACATAAGGTTAAACATAATATGGCACAACATTTCTTTTTAGTGTGACTTTTACAAAGACGATAAAATTGTTACTTAAAATTCGGAATGGAAAAATTGTATCTGCTGTATTTAACTTCCAAGAAAATAGAAAGGGTAATAATAAGGCTGGATAGAATAATTGTACTTGTTTAGAAAAATGTTCAGAGTATTGTGGAATCATTTGAATCTAATCTAAAGTATGTTTTTGTTTCTTTCAGAATCTAATTGACCAGATCGTAATAATGCAATGAGATATTTTGTTCCCATTATATACTATTTTGAGTGGGTTTCTGTCGAGAATTTTCTTATAGGCTCATCCTAAACAAAAAAATAGTACCTACTTTAGAAACTATCTTTATTAGATAGAAAGTTCTATTATTACGCCCAGCCGACTGCCTAAGAAAATGCACTTAATAGCTCAATGTTTGAAGAAGGCCGAAAAAAGTGTAGTTGGCCTATGTGAAGAATGATACGTGTGCTAAGGGAGTGAATCTTGAGAGGCTGTCTGACAGAAATGAGTGGAAGAGAAAAACATACTGCAGCGACCCCATTTAAATGGTACAAGGGTAGGTGGAGGATGATGAATAGATCAACGTTTGACCGGATGATGTATGTTATAAAGCCACATGGCAACCCCGCCTCTTCTAATGGGGGAGCCCTATGTTCTGCACTGGGTGTCTTCCAGCTGATAATGTGATGATGATGAAAGCCACAGAAACAAACAAGACAAAAAGTGTCAATGGTTCACCATCGATATTAATAAAAGGTTTTGTCATAAGGTAGTCATAAGTAACTGAATGACAGACAGAAAACGTAAAGCACAAATCGCTGTACCTTTAGTGATTTTTGGAGGTTCTTTTATGTCGTAGAGGTAGGTATAGTAAGAAAGGGTTTTTGAAAATTCAATCGCTAAAATTTGGGCAATAGGGGCATTTGAGGTGTTGCGTTAAAAAATGCTGGTTCACAATGTTTTTTTATTGATTATTTTTGGTCAGGTTCAATCTGTCGATTTTTTGTTAGTCTTCATTACCAATATTCATTGTTATTACTGCTATGTTTTAAATTATATTTTTTTCCCTTTTAAAGATAGTCTGCAGATAATTTACAAAACAAAAACTGTGTTCTTTCCACTTTAAAAAGTGTGATTTCATTTGGATAACGAACTTAAGATAAAAGGTCTCGCGTTGATGTCTTTCGTATGTAATGACGTCAACATACGAAATGAGCTTAAGTTCCAAGGAAATTTTATTAAATCCTGAATATAATGAGCAGTCACTTAATAAGAGTGTATTATTTATATACTATGTATTGTGTACCTATTAAGAAATTTCTTTAAGGTTCAAGTTAAAGTTACGTTCGGTAAGAATTTTTGATTCATACGTACGTTTTTGTTTCAAAAAAAGCTGCTTTAAAATCTTTTATTTTTAAAATTAACCTGCCTTGACCTCTTAAAAACTCAAAAAACAAAAAATTTATTGCAAATAGACTATTTTTAGCACTTTTACAAGTCAAAACTAGATAATGTATTTAAAAACAATAAAATTACATTACTGTACATACTAAGCAAGCATAATTTAGCAAACTTATAGCACATTTTATAGTGTTAAAGAATTTCAATTGTATTATAACAAAAACATTATGTAATATTTGCACGCTTGCATGCAGGTTGAACGCAAAATGCCTTATTATGTTATTTTAACATCTTTTCTGTAAATTGTGTTCTAGCGAATAAATATTTGATTAGATTTGATTTGATTCAAAATTATAAAGTGCTTAATGTCAAAATATTATATAACAAGCCTATTACAATACGAGTTTGAAAAAAATGTTCTCTTTTCCACTACAGGTGCACGCAATCCGGCACAATGTAGAATAGAAAACTGCGATCCGTAGCTTCGATTACATCTGTACTTAACTATAAAAAAGATACCTAGAAGTCCATTATTTTGTCCCATCCTGTACTCGTATTATACAAGGTTTTAAGGTTTCGGCCAGAATAGCTTTGGCAGACTCATTAATAGTACGAAAACATGAAACTAATATCTAACGTTTGCAACTAGTTTCATCTTTGTATCAGATGGCGTAAGTACCTACGTGGTTCAGATCGCCATCTTTAGAATCGTCTGCCAAGTACTTTCGCCAAGACCTGGCAGCTTAGAATTTTCTGCAAATATCAATCCCATATGCCATAACTATTACTTTTGTATTATTTTTGTATCCGATGACGTAAATGTGCTCACTGGAAGTTTTAAGTTATTTTAAAGTATTTCGGCAAACAATTCAATTACAATATACATTTTTTTAACGGGCAATGTGACTTCATTCTTTAAACTAACTACTACAATACTAAAAACTAGTAAACTAGCTACACTATCCACTACAAAGAACATTTGGACTGTATACTAGCCGCGATGGCCTATAGACAGTCCAAATCTACCAGCCCACTACCGCGTACCCAACATGCCGGCAGCATTGTTTCGTTGAACCCTTTTTTTTTAATTGTAGATGTCGATTATGTCTCTGAGCGTGTGCCACGCAGACGATTTTGGTATCGCGTAACGTTGAGTTATGGTGCCGGCTCCGGTATTAATATTTGAAACTATTTAATATGAGGTAAATGAGGATTTTTTTAAATTAATAGTTGGTGTTATACGAATAGTTTTACCTAGCATTTAAAAGTTGCATAAGTGGAACCTGTATCATATCAGCACAAAACACTGGTTAATAAGTAAAAAAAGGACCTCCCGTTAAAGATAAGATTCATCCTAAAATTTATTATTATAAAATTATTAAAGTAATATACTTTGATGGTTTTCTTACTGATCAATGTTCAAAAACCATTTACTTATCACGTGTCGTAGCTTTTGTATGATAATGTCAAATATAAAAAAAATATTAAAAGAAACTGATATTAAACAAATACCTTATTTTTATGCGTATAAGGAACCATAAATAAATAGACAAATGATCCAGGTTTTGCATAATCACTTAGTCGTAAGTATTTATTTTATTTATTATAATTTAAATATTAATTTTATATTTCTGTTTAAGGTGTCTACGTGTGGAGGACGACGCCACACTTAGACAATAACTCGACGTATAATTAAAATTAAAATAATTTTATTGTGATAGTATTGCAAATAAGACCAGGTCTATTCCTTAAGTTTCTGTTTAGTCTTAACTAAATAGGAAATATAGGAACAAATTAATAAATTCAATAGCAAACTTATGCAATATTTCTTTAAGTCAACAAAATGCTATTAATAGTTAAATTCATAAAACTCCGTTCAAAATCAGTAAGTATAATATAACAATTTATATCAGTTCTTACAAATAAAGTTTCAATTTATACCCTCAAAAAAAGTTCGTAAAATCTTTAACAAGTTGAAACCCTAAAATATCCGAACGTAAAAAACACGTTTAATAAACTTTACAAGTATCAAAACACTTACCTGAAAAGCGTCGAACGGTCGTAAGGTAAGCGGAACAGTAACTGGCAGTCACTTCGACATGCCTCACGCGCTACGTGATAACTGTGCGGCTTGCTTCCCGCCCGCCTTTATATAAGCAAGCGCCGCCCAATGGCTGGGCGGGCGGACGAACTTGCGGCGCACTTGATAACGACGGACGATCAGCAAGTTTAATCACTAATTTATAGCGGTCAATTATCGTTGCGGGTTACCTAGTCTTTTAGTTGATTAAAGTGCATACGAAACATATTTTTTAAAGCAAATATGAAATATTTTTAATAGTACTTCCGGATTTTTAGCGTGATTAGAATCATCTGGGCTCCCGATATTTCGGCACAGTTATGTTCACCATGTTCACGTGTAAACTGAAGATGCGGGTGGATGATAAAAAAGTTCGACATTTTTGGAGCAGACAAAGATCCCGTAGGTACTATTAAAAATGTAGTGAACAACCAAAGACTTCTATGTATACACCAGACAGGACATCTCTAACTTGCATTGTCAATCACTGCAAATATGCCAATGAGCATCTTCTCGCTCATACGATGCTCAGCTCTCAAAGCGACTGCACGTGCAGCAGTGAATAGCAGTAAAAATTATGATCCGAATGTGCCATGGCACTAGCGCTACGTGTTGGGATCGTTGGTTAGACGATTTAATCTCGTAAAGCGCTGTAGCGGATTTTAGTTTAATTATACAAAAAATGACAACTATTTGTGCTTTGAATAGCTTCTCTAGTACGTAGTACATATACCTTTTTGTGAACAACCGTGAAAATATAAAATACTGAAATAATATCAAATACTCATTTATTGGTAAACTCACTTTACAAGTAATTCCGATTACATTGTGAGTAAGTAGGTACAAAACACAAGATCTAGGTGTAAAACCTCCCCCACAGAACGCCACTTTGAGTGTCTGCTTGCCTTCTGCATCCATCGGCTCCCCGCGGTTTTCACCAGGCCATCGGTCCACCGAGTGGGGGACCGGCTTACGCTGCGTCTTCCGGTTCGTGGTCGCCACTCGAGAACCTTTCTTCCTCATCGGTTGTCAGTTCTACGAGCAATGTGACCTGCCCATTGCAATTTAAACTTGCTACTTATTTAATTAACATTAGACAAGTAAGGTATATTTATTTAGGTTTGAACAACCTAGCTAGCTAATTTGTATTGTACAACTTTTAACTTGAGGCAATAAATGTCAACCTGAACAAAAATCCCTTTGTTTTTTTTACCCCGTCTGTACCTTTTAAGAGCTTATGGGGATAAGGGAGAGATCCCGTTACATACCTACTGACATTACAAGGATGTACGGCTACATTTTAATAACAGGTAATGTAATCGTCATCTTCATCGTCATCCTGAAGGCGCCCACTGCAGAAAACTTTGTGCGGCTACTTGCCTTGCAACCATCGGCGCCCCGCAGTTCTGACCAGATCGTCGGTTCACCCAGTGGGAGGCCTATATAGGCTGCGTCTTCCGGTTCGTGGTCGCCACTCGAGAACCTTTCGAGACTCGAGAGCGCTCTATGGGACGCTTACTTCAGGGTAGGGTACTTATTCAAGCTGAGGTAATTGTAGCTAATTTCTAAAACGGTCTGGCTGAAATTCATTATATCTATCTATATCTTATCTATACTTATGTACATTGTTTTGTCTTCTGTACATTGAAGATATTTTGAATTTTTTTTTATTATCGATTCTGAAGCCAAAACTATTTTTTTTTCATTTTTCTCTGTCTGCCAGTCTGTCTATACCTTGGCTGAGCATCAAAAGCCGAAGCCACCAAATGGATTCAAATTAAACTTGGCATGATTTGAGTTATATTACGAGGTAGGCTATAGGATACTTTTAATCCCGGAATTTAGCACAGTTCCTCAGGATGAAAGTTAAAATGTGTACTTAGTTGTAATTCATTATCGCGTGATCCGATTTCATTCATTCTTTTTTTTTTTGTTAGAAAGTGGGTGTTTTTTTCCGTAAATATTTTAAGGTACCGTAGACCTTGTGGTTCAGAAATTACAGACATCCAACCTTCAGTATTAGGTCCAAAGCCACTCCTATCCTGTACTATGGGAATAAGAGAAGGGAGAGGGGAAAAGATAAGGGAAAATGATGAATAGGTGAAAGTGAAAGTTTCATCCATTCATCGTTCTCCCTTATCTTTTTCCCTCTTCCTTCTCTCTTCCTTCAGACTGAGATAAGGCGTAAATTTAATCAACCCGTGCGAAGCCGGGGCGGGTCAGCTAGTTATTAATAAAAGACTTATGATTGATGTTTTCTTTTTCGGCTGACTGCCTTATCGAGATTTAAATTCTTAAATCAACGTTTTTACGGAAACGTAAAGTTCATGTAATCAGCAAAATTGGAAAATCTATCGCAAATGTCACGACAGCTGAGATGAATGACAGCAATTATTTCCATCTTTACCAGTGTTCACAACGACGAGGAATCGATTACATCGATTTACAGGTAGGTAGGTATATATTTATGTATTTAAAGACATATCTACTCCATGGTCTTTACAGACTTCCGCCTGGTGACGCTATATTTACTACTACATAAATAAATATGCAGCCGTAAGGGTCGGAGGATACCACATTATTCAAACAAAACCTATTTAAAACACCTACTGTAGTCTGCCAAATTTAGGATGATAGTTTTGACAGATCACAGTAAAGATGAGATGGTCCAGAACAAATCCAACAGTTTATTAACGTACCCGTCAATAAAGTACGATAACTGTAGTACATTTGACTATAAATTATAGCAAAACTTCATGGGCTTTAGCTGGAAAAATTCCCATCCTATATTTGACAGACCATAATACACTTGTAGTGTAATACTTATTATATTATTTTTTAATATTATTTATTTCAGTCAAGGCTTTATTGGGAACTTGAGTATCATTGAATGAGGCTGACAAATAATCCAGCCAATCTCTTTTTAGGTGGTTAAAATCATCAAAGAACTGGACATTAAATTAGCAGAACTAACGCAAATTACGTCACAGGGTAAACAAACTAAGGTACAGTCATACTTATAATAAGTGTACAAAGATTTTAACACTTGGTCGCAATAAGTAAACCTGTGAAATAAACTGAACTTTCTTAGAAAAGGCAGGAAAGTTATTATTGCGAAATGGTATTAAAATGCTTTGCGAAAATCGCGGCTTACTCTAAAAGGAAAGTAAATTAAATATTTACTAAGTAAACACAAATAAACTACAATAGCGGGCGTACAATTTTGTTAACGGGAACTAAATAAATATGCTAAATTTAATGTCCAGGAAACGTAATGGGAAATGCAGAATATACTCACTTAGATATTCATTTTTTACCGGTAACATTGAATTTGTTACCCCTCTAGTTTTTATTGGTTTTGTTAAAAGTTCGTTGAAAAATAATATACACGTATTTTAATTTTTTTTTTTTTAATATGTAACTTTTTTTTTTTTTTTTTTTAACGGGCAAATTGCCTTTATTACTCAAGCTAACTACTACAATAATAAAAACTAAACTAAACTAAACTAAACTAAGCTAAACTAAACTAAACTAGCTACACTACCTACTACAAAGAACACTTATGGACTGTATAATAGCCGCGATGGCCTATAGACAGTCCAAGTGCTCCAGCCCACTACCGGTAGGTAGCGTACCCAACATGCTGGCCGCATTGCCACGTTGAATTGCAATGCTGATACGTTGGGCCAAATAAGTGCCAGCATTTTGGTCACGCGTCGCATCGACCAGGCGCTCTGATAGACTTTGGAAAACGCGTTTTTTGGAAAAATCGAGTTCATTTACATGTGTGTTCAGTACTTTTTTTTTTTCAATTATTTGGATAAGGCAAGTAAGTTACTTCTATATACATCCTATTTTCGCTAGGAAGCGAATTAAAATTAATATGTAACTTAATTTTAATTCGCTTCCTAGCGAAAATAGGATGTATATAGAAGTAACTTACTTGCCTTATCCAAATAATTGAAAAGAAAAAAGTACTGAACACACATGTAAATGAACTCGATTTTTCAATAAATTTTACAATTTTAAACAACAAATCAAATATAATTGCTAGCGCTTATTTATTTGTTTATTATGTTTTAGAAAACTATCGACTATTCTAGACTAAAATATAAAATGAAATCGGGTAACAATAAAGACATTAAAAAGTCTTCCCACTTAGAAATAAAATGAATACTAAAATACTACACTAATCTACGTTGTATACTGTTCAACAGACTAAGGCCCGATATCGCCAAAGTTTATTCCAAGGATACGGCTATTCGTTACTCTTGGATACAGCTAATTGACAAATTAAATTACACAAAAAAGACGCCATTTTGATTGTATCCAAAGAATAAGTCTTATTCCTTCACAAAATTGGTGGTATAAGGGCTATATTCGCGTAACTCAGTTGTTCTCGAAAAGTTATACCTGGAATAAAATTTATTGTAGTTTGGTGAAATCGGGCCTAAGAGAAACAAGAAAAATATATAATCTCTAATCTGCCACGGAAATTGAAACCATAAACCAAAAACCATGTTATATAAGTTGGGCTATTTGGCATAACTACGTAATACCACAGACCCAAAAAGGTTTTCTCAAGATCAGTACAAAACAAATCACTTACAGGCCCTTGATTACGCTATATTATTGAAAAAAAAAACGAGTAATTTACCTAAATACAAAATTAAGTTACATAAGTCCATAAAAATAGACCTAATGACGTCACAGGTTCCTTAAAATGCCCGTCAATAAGTATTAGGCCGCGTTCGATCCGATAAAGTTATTTGGGCTTCCAGATGGCCTCTTCTCTGCAAATATATATCTATGACGCAACGTGTTAGCAGTATGGGTCCTATTGTGTTTTTGCCTCAAAAAACTGACTAGTGAATAGTCAGTTTTTTGTGGCGAAAACACTGTTCACTACATTGCAATATCGCAACTGCACATTAAGTCGAAACGATTTTGTTCTCTTTAGTTTCAGTCTCAGTAAATACGTGTAGTTTAGATAAAAATGTAGTCTATATAGGTTATCTTAGCCATAAAAAAAATGTATGCGTATTATATTTTAAGAGTCCCGATGGAGGTTGGCGTTACAAATAATATCAATGAGCATTGAGTACTTAATAGTAATCATAAGTTAAAATATATTTCCATCTATGGTAGTCATTAAATTAAATGGTTTATAATAGAAACTGAAAAATCTACACTTGAATGAACGCATGAATGAATAATTTAGTTCAAGAATTTACAAACGGAGTTTTGGCGGGAACGCGGAAAAGTTCACGTCGATGCATTGTATTATTTTTCAAAACTCGTGCTTTTTCCAGTGTTAATGTTTAAAATCGGTGGCGTTTTACGCATTAAGTGCTGAACTACGAGCATGAGTGTGGGCAAGTGATATAATGTGGTGAAGCGTGGTTTTCGTGTTGCTTCCAAAATTCCATAGAAGCTTCTAGTAAAGTTGCCACCACTTTACTAGGGCATGACTTAGACTGGACTGAGACTACCTGACTTAGACTGGACTATGACTACGCAGACTGTGACTAAGACTTGACTTTACGTGAAATATTCTATCATTATGAAAAATTACAATACTTGACACTGGCTAAATACATTATGTGTGGAGCCAAAATATAAGAGAAATTTACAAACAGCTCTTTTAGAGATTTTTTTTTAAAATTTGGCATCTCTCACCATTTGTAATGCCGACTAAGGCAAAACATGTAGAACTTTTTTGTTTTTTGTAAGATCTGCATGCATTTTATGTGTGTAACGAACCACATGTTTATGCAAATAAAGAATCTTTACCTTTATCTTTATAACAATTAGAATAGTAATTTAAATTTAAAATAAAGTGTTGCTGATCCAAAAGTTAAACGCTGGTACCTAAACTAGGACGTTAACTAGAGACGTGATGTGAGTTCTAAGTTATTGGTGTGATAGCCCATACTGATTATAGTGTGGTGTTAATGTGACCCTCCCGTGATAGATTGGAGATGGTATCTATGTCGCCAGCAATAAATAAGAGCCGACTTACTGACCGTATGAACATTACATGATATTAGACAAGAACTTATTACAACTAGGTCTATTTAGGGGAAAATTAGTTATTTTTCTGTTTGGCTCCAAGAGTTTAGAGTATTTAGCCAGCAGGATCGCTTCGGAGATTAGAGGTTTTCTTATAATGGTATACAATTTCAGTAACTATGACCATGTACTGTTATTTACAGATCAATATTTAAAACTTGAGTGCCTCTTTCAAGCCACCGCACTCTGGTTCAAATCCCGCTGGACCCTGTACCAATGATTTTTCAAGCTTTTTGCGGAATGTTGCGATCCTTCTTACAACGGTGAAAAAATAATATCGTGAGACACCGGCATAATGATACGGCTGGTATTTCATTTATTTTACTATCATGTTTGTAACTTTGTACTTCTTAGTCGTATATAATGTGTGTTTCGTCCGTGATGTCATGAAATGGGTTCCAGCTGAAAATCTGTAACCGAGGTTGTTGTTTTTGAAGCCTCAGTTGGATGCTGAGCCGGGACCTACTCATTCCTGACATTATGACTGTGTCTATGTGTTCCGTAATTCCGTTTAGGACCGAAAGTGCGTGCACACACAACCAATAAAATTAATTACAATCAAAATTGAACTTACATAGAATTTTTTGCTCCGATGCCTCCATGGGATGCCAAAAGTAAACCGAACTTAAAAAGCCCTACCAACACAGCCCCAAGCTACCGGTCAGGTCCGCTCACAGATTAGAGAAAAAAACAATGTGGGTTCGCTCTCACAGGCCCGCCGCCCACCGGTGATTCTTGTGTTGCTTGACAGTGACGTTGACAGTTGAAGGGTAAGGCGCGCTGCTATTGGCTATCGTTAAATTAATAAAGCACGTAGGTAGACGGCGCGAAAATGCAAGAACAATAATGGTTGTAGTAAACTTTATCAGTCAAGTTCGCACACAATGTATATGTCTATTCTATTGTCCCTGTATTAATGTTAATATTAAGTTCATTTCTTTTCATTACATTTCATTTTATTTTTTCATATCATAATGATACGGCTGAAGACGATTTAAAACCTTGGTATATTTATGTCCACGCACACTTTTACACTAAACACAAGTTAATAAACTATATTTATTACTAGCTCCCTTCTATTGCCGTCCCATTCATTTATCCTTTTCCTCTATCTTTTTTCCTTCGACGGGATGAGTAAACATAAATAGGTAAACAAAAATTCTTGCATAAAAATTACATCCTTGTTTCTTCGTGCAACCCGGACTTGGCCGTTTTAGAAAACAAAAAGTATTCTAAATGTTATTCTGAAAAATTTGCTAAGTATAACGATACCAAATTTCAGCTAAATCCGTTCAGTAGTTCCAGCCTGATGCGTGTTCAAAGGGACCGACAGACAGACGGACAGACAGACAATAGTTGACAAAAAAATGTTTTATTTCTATATAACAATAAAAAAAGTGTAATGCAATTAAAATTACAAATGTACAGACTTAGCCCAGTTACAGTTTTATTATATGTAATGTAAGTATATAGAAGATACATAATATTATACGATAACGTATATACGATATATTCAAACAACGTATACTAAATGGAGATATATAGCTGCACTATATTTGACAGCTGCAGGTTTATGAAACTTTAGGGTGACGAGGGGATTTATGGGCCAGTGTGCGGGCGCGATAAACGGAGTGGACTTTATTATATTATTTTACATGTTTACAGCAAAATGTTACATAGTGTTGTTGAATATTTTATACTCTGTAATGGCACAATAATTACCCGTTGTCCCACGAGACCACGTAATTTTACTACATAAAGAGAGTTCCTAGTGATACTGCAATCTGTTATAGGCAGCCGTGACGCTGAACATCAGGCAAACGACTAGCTCGTCACGTCATTCATTTACATAAAAAATACATTTATTTGTATTTACTTTAATTAATACGGCATTAACAATTACATTAATTAAAGATGCATCGATTTAATCGATTTGGAATAATATTTATTTATTTGAAAGGACCTAATTTTATTATGGTTCCATCTTCTTCTCGTGTAGCCCAGTGGTTAGTTAGCCCTGGTGTCAGAATTTTTAGGCCGCCCAAACGCTTCTGACTTGGCTTAACGACTGTGTTGTCGACAACAGCCGGGACCGACAGCTTAACGTGCCTTGCGAAGGACGGTGGCGCTCAGTTTTAAATACCACTTTTTGTTCCCATCGAAATGTTAATTATTAAATTCGTTTCAGTATTAGTTTGGAAGTAATTCTCAGTATGACATTTAAATATAATTATTTAAACCATTTATTACGACTTTTACTACGCTAGTACTATTATTCTATGCTATTACGATCCGAAATATTACTGTTTAAGTAATGCATGAAGTTCGTACCTGCGGTCGTAGCAATGTGTCTACGTAATACCGTAGCCACTTGCTACGCTGTAGCGTGGGCCGTAACAACGGCCTACGCGTAGCCGTTATCGCTATGACTCGAGTTTCTAGAATCGACCCTTTCGAGAAGTTACATAATAAAGGAATTACGATAATATCATCAGCCCTTCTTCTTTACTTGACTATTTTATGACTTCCTTTAAACATCATAGAAATCGTGTTTTTTAATTTTATATAAGTTTATAAACGTTCATAAAATAATGAATAATAAATATTAGTGGATATTTCACACAGCACCATCTAGCCCCAAACTAAGCATAGCTCGTACTATGGGAACCAGATAACTGATAGAATAATTCAACGTACTTGAGATACAATAGAATACAATATAATACAATATAAACACAATACAATATAAACACCCAGACACAAAACAAACACCTATGTTCATTACACAAATATTTGTCCGGATAGGAATCGAACCCACAACCTACAGTTCAAAAGGCCACTACTAACTGAGCAATCCACTTAAATCCCGTAGCGGTTTTAATTTCTATAGCACCCGTAGCGGCGCTATTTTTTTTCGGCGGGAACTCGGGCCGACCCGTTCTGCACTTTGTGAATAATCGTTCCTGTGCCTCTGGTGTTTGTTTTTAAAGCATAAACTCTATGTTTCCGGTTACAGGAAAGAACAACGCATCCGCATCCGCATCGTTTTATGTCTAATATAATAGTAAAATAATTAGCCAGGAGCGTGCAAAGTTGTCCCAGTCAAATAAATCTATGTAGTTGTTCAGGGAAATATTTATTTCTACGAAATTAAAAGCGATGACATACTATTTTTTTGTTTTATTTATATGAAAGATATACATTGGCATCCAATGACATAAAAATATCGACACAGACAATACAAAAATTAGCCAGAACGATTTTTTTAAAAACATCAAAATATTACGGCCGACTAAAAAAGTGCCGCTCGTCAAGTCGTTGATACAACTCCATTTTTATCTTATTTCTGACTATCTAGACCAAAAATATACATGATACCAGATAGCCTGAAGTCTGAGGCTTAGTATTCATAAAAAACAATTGAGCGATTCTTGAAACTCAGGCAAATATGATTTTTTTACTGAATCCTATACCTATTTCCCTTGAGTAGCAGAGGTAAGTTGGTAAGCTAGCTACAGAAAAACTGGTAATTATTAGTCTGTGAAATAATTAACAATAAAATAAGTACATGATCAAATTTTTTATGACATAACTCTCACATACTCAGTCATAACCACTGATCAGAAATAAAATGTAAAAGGCTCAGGATTTTTAGCGCTCCTGCAAGATTTGGAGTAAAAAATTCAAGATGGCCGCTGTAAGGGACCGTTTTCACTTGAATCTGGTAAGTAAATGCACTAGCAATATTTGAAATAGAAAAAACTACATAAAATGAAATAAAAGACAAAATATTAATAATATTAAAATGAAGTTTTTTTAAATTTCAATTTATATTTAAATAGATTTAATTAAAATTTAATTAAAATTAAATCTATTTTAGTGCATAATTACTTACCCATGTATTTAACTGTCGGTCGTAAATAATACAAAAAATAAATCTTGTATTATTTGCATTTATTTACAGTTTACAAAATTGGCATTATTATCTATTTAAATGTACTATTTATTATAACGGTGATGATAGTGATGATCATAAAATCCAACAAAATCTATCATTATAATCATTCATTATCAGCTTATATTAATACACTATTAATTACACGATCATTGTGATTTTGATTATAACGGTGATGATAATGATGATCATAAAATCCAACAAAATCTATCATTATAATCATTCATCATCATCATGAGCTTACACTATTAATTACATGATCTTTGTGATTTTGATGATGACGGTGATGAAGAGAAAAAAACAAAATATATATGCTAATAATAAAATTAGTAAAATTACTATTATGAATAACTTATGATATATAATTATAACAATTGTAATCTTGACGATGATGGTGATGATGATGTAAAAACAAAAAACTTGATATTATTTTCGTAATTAAATGTACAGTTACACTATTAAATTACTTACATGATCATTGTGAAAACCTATCATTGCAATAACTCATCATCACTAGCTTACATTTATACACTTTTGATGTAATGAAGAAAAAATTATTAAAATTTACATTGTGAATTACTTATACGATGATCGTGATGATGTTGAAGATGATGATATTGGTGATGGCGATGATGGTGATGATGAAAAAATACAAAAAACTTGTTAACATTGTGATTAGTAAAATGAACATCATTACTTTTATTACTTATATGATCGTCGTGATCACGGTGATGATGGTCGTAACTATCATACAATCCAATCTGATGCAACTAGTAAATAATTTAAATTTTATTTCTGCTTTAAATATACATTATTTGATTATCATAGTTTACGTCAGTGATCGTTGTTCAGTATTATAAACAACCACAACTGTTGTGGGCGGCAGTGCCGCACATTCATTAACATAAAACAAATATGAGCAAAGTTTTTACATGCAGTGATATACAATAATTACCATGTGACTTAGCGCAGTGTTTGGCTGAATAGACTTAAGACGTGGTTTTACGTATAAGTATTTTCAGAATCATCTCCCAATTAAATTGTATAACGGAGAAAAATATGCGCAAAACAATTATAATAATTAGAATTTATAAAATAAGTAAGTAACTACTAATTAAATGTTAATTCTTGTGTACATATATTTGTATACAGTTAAAAGTTAGTTTTATATTTTACATTCGTAATTATTGTTTTTTTTTAATTTTATATTTTGAATTACCATTTTTGACTTGTAAACTATGTCATTGTTTATGAATAAAATACTATGAACTATGAACTATAATTAATAATTGAATTTAATACAAATTCAAGTAGTGAATGACACTATTATATAAATAAAGTTTTACATTAATTATAGTACAATCTAGCAATAGAAACTGCCGATTTTCTATTTCTATTACCTGCATGCTTTTAATACATTCAAAAAGCATTTTATTTCTTGTTTGAGAAATTTCTGATTCCTATACTATCCTATCTATGTAGCATAACTAGATAGATAGCATAACTTGAAGATAATATTTTTTTTTCGTATATGGATATATGATAGAGTATGGTGACTCCATTTAATTTGGGAATTTTGGGTTTGTGTCTGAGTGTTATCTCATTTTAATTGTGTTTCTTTCGGTGTCACATCAATAGATAAAAATTTATAAATAGGTATGGTATTATTATACCATTGTGTATCTTTTGAGAAACTCATTGCATATACACCCATTCAGATTATTTAACAAATTAGCAGGTTTCCGAGTCGGCAGCGTATGCAACATTTATTATTAGTAAACAGAAACATTACAAGTCAGCATTTAATGAACGACAACTCAAAATTACAGCTCTGCGACATAATTTTGACGGTATCATTATTAAAGCAATGTTTTACTATTTACTACACTTTGCTTCGCTCGCGAAATCGCGCTCCGCTCACAAAATTTCGCTTCGCTCGCAAAATTTCGCTTCGCTCGCAAAATTTCGCTTCGCTCGCAAAATTTCGCTTCGCTCGCGAAATCTTGCTTCGCTCGCAAAATCTTGCTTCGCCCGCAAAAACGACGTTGTGTGTGGGTGAGGCGCATCAACGCACATCGGAGAAATAAGGCAGACACGACGGCTGAATCTATTTTGATGAAATTACCCTGCAAGTTCGCGGTGATACTGTTCAAAGCAAATGGTCATGCACAGAGATACATGGCATTGTTTGCATATATACTTCGTACGCGCGTTTTTGCATTTCACGCAACACTTGTACTTAGACGTGCCCTCGCCCATGTAGTGGTTGTTCGTGGGGACGAACGTGCGTACCACGTTGTCATTTAACCTCCGAATGACAGGGTCGCGCATTATGTCTCCGGGGCCGGTGAGAGAGCGCGGTATCTGCGGTGGATACCTTAGTTGCGAAGGGTATTAAGAAGGGGTGCATCTGAGCAACCATAGTTACTCCGATAATTTAGGTGGCTATCAGGCCAGTCAGCATAGTCACTAACATTATAATTCTTTACATCCTTACGTCATACCTGCACCACCAGATTGCACTAAGCGTTTCGCTGAGTCATTCATAGTCGTTAAGCCAAGTCCGAAGCCTTTGGGCGGCTTAAAAATTATGACACCAGGGCTGGACCACTTGCCTACACAGAAGATTCATAATCCGAACGGCCAAGGAATGGAATGCTCTTCCAGCAACAGTGTTTCCTCCTGGGTATAACCTGGGTCTTTTTGTTAAGTTTATATCAAAATGTATATAGTATGTAGTATGTGCTGCCCTCTACTGTCATGCATTAGACTAATAAAAAACTGCTTGTCAGTCTGTGTCGATAACTCATGTGTTTCTTTAGGTCATGGGCTCAGTCCCAGACTTTAATATAAAAAATAGTTGTTGAGTCTCACAAGTATGGCTGTAAATATGTTAGTCAATGTTCCCAAGTTACGGGGGCGTGAAAACTACGATGAGTGGGCGTTCGCGGCAGAGAATTACCTCATCTTAGAAGGCTTGGAAAAGAGCATCAAGCAAGAAGCAGGTACTGCAATGGACGACGCCGACGCCAAGACGAAGGCAAAGTTAATAATGACGATCGATCCGTCACTCTACGTACACATAAAAGGTGTTAAATCAACCAAAGAACTTTGGGAAAAGTTAAAGAATATGTTTGACGACTCTGGTTTTACACGGCGTATAACCTTACTTCGTAACCTAATTTCAATACGCTTGGAAAACTGTGACTCCATGACGTCGTATGTGACACAAATAATCGAAACATCCCAAAAATTGAGTGGTACGGGGTTTAACATTAACGACGAGTGGATCGGGTCGTTGCTTCTCGCCGGATTACCTGAGAAATATTCGCTAATGATAATGGCGATAGAACATTCTGGTATCAGTATCACGGCAGATTCAATTAAAACAAAACTTATCGACTTGGAGTTTTCCAAGGGAAGCGAAAGTGGAACAGAAAATGCATTTGCCGCTAAAAGTTGGCAGCAAAAGCGAGATTGGAAGAATGCAACACAATTTTCACAAAAACCAGGAACTTCTAACGCAAAACCGAACGTCAAGGTTATAAAATGTTATAACTGCAAACAAATCGGCCATTACAAAAACAAATGCCCCTACAATAATAAAAAAGGCATGCAAACAAATGCATTTAGTGCCGTATTCCTGAATGGTTTGTTTAGTAAAGATGATTGGTACATTGATTCCGGGGCAAGTTACCATATGACTGCTCATGAACACTGGATGTTAAACACGTCGAAAACAAATGAAGTGAAGAGCATTATGGTGGCTAACAACAATAAAGTTCCTGTTGTCAGTTGTGGAGAAGTGCAACTCAAGACATTGTGTCATGGAAATACTTATGATATAACCGCAAAACATGTATTGTGTGTGCCAAGTTTAGCAACCAACCTGTTGTCTGTCAGCTGTTTGATAAACAATGGAAATAAGATATCATTCAAATCCAATGTTTGCTATATTTATAATCAATGTAATGAGCTGGTTGCTACTGCATCTCTAATAAATGGCATTTACAAGTTAAATTTAGACAGAAGTTCAGAATCACAGCCAGCGGCTGTAGCGGCAACAGTTAGTGACAGAACCTGGCACAGAAGATTGGCGCACATAAACAGCAGAGACCTGAATAAAATGAAGGAAGGAGCTGTAGAAGGAGTTGATTTTCCAGAAAAGAGCAACATTGATATGTCAACATGTGTTGTGTGCTGTGAAGGGAAATCTGCAAAACTGCCTTTCTCACATAAAGGTAAAAGAAGCTCAGAAGTACTAGATGTGATTCATGCAGATGTATGTGGCCCCATGGAGACACTTTCCATTGGTCATTCCAGGTATTTTTTGACATTCGTCGATGATTATAGTCGCATGGTAGTTATATATTTTTTAAAAAACAAAGATGAAGTGCTTAGTTGTTTTAAAGAATTTAAAAGTTTGGTAGAAAACCAAAAGAATAAACACATTAAAGTTTTAAGGACTGATAATGGCACAGAATTCTGCAATAAAGCATTTGATAATTTTTTAAAATTAAATGGTATCATACACCAAAAGACAAATACTTATACACCAGAACAAAATGGTCTATGTGAGAGATCAATCGCACACTTGTAGAAAAAGCTAGATGTTTACTTTATGATGCAAAATTAAAAAAGAGATTTTGGGCAGAGGCTACGCATACAGCTGTGTATCTGAGAAACCGTTCCATAGCTACTGGACTAGAAAATAAAACTCCGTATGAAGTATGGACAGGGCAGAAACCAAATCTTGAGCATGTACGAATATTTGGCAGTAAAGTTATGGTTCATGTGCCTAAAGAGAAGCGACTCAAGTGGGACAAAAAATCAACAGAGCATATACTGGTTGGATATGCAGATAATATTAAAGGTTATAGGTTGTATAATCCCAGCAATGATAAAATCACCACAAGTAGAAATGTGATAATTATGGAAAGTATGCATGATATCTATTGTGACCAGGATAAGGTCCAGATGTGCTTGGAACCCGCAAAGGTGGAACAGGAACTGGCACCTTCAGTGGGGGAAGAAAAACAACAAGTGCAGATAGATATAGAAGATGTGAGTTCAAAAGAAGACGAAAGTGAAGAGGAATATATGGATGTACTTGAGGTTTCTGTAAACCCGATGGAAAAGAGTGACAAGTCAAATGGAAGAGCAACACGACCACCAGCCAGGGAGCGGCGCAAGCCAGATTGGTATGGTTATACTAATATGACAGTGGCTGATGATATTGTAGAGGATGACTTTCTGACATACAAAGAAGCAATGAGTGGACCGGATAAAGAGGAATGGAAGAAAGCCATAACAGAGGAGCTACAATCTTTTGATGATAACTGTGCTTGGGAGTTAGTGGATGCTGCAAACAGTGACAATCCTGTGAAGTGTAAGTGGGTGTTTAAAAAGAAATATGATGTGGATGGTAATGTGCGCTATAGAGCTAGGTTAGTAGCAAAAGGCTATACACAAGTGCCCGGTGTTGATTTTGAAGAGACTTTTTCTCCAGTGGTGCGACATTCTACACTAAGACTAATGTTTGCCTTATCAGTTAGTCTTGGTCTAGATATTAGTCATTTAGATGTAACCACTGCATTTTTAAATGGATATTTAAAAGAAAGGATTTTTATGAAAAAACCTGAGGGTTATGAACCTGTAAACTGCGAAGGTAAAATTTTATTGTTAAAAAAGGCTATTTACGGTTTGAAACAGTCATCACGAGCATGGTATGACAGAGTAAACACATGTTTGTCAGATTTAGGGTTTAAAAGGTCAAAATTAGAACCATGTCTTTATACAAAAATTAATGAGAATGTAAAAATAGTTATTGCTTTATATGTTGATGATTTTTTTATATTTTCAAATAGTGTGTCTGAAACTAACAATTTAAAAATGGTACTAAGTTCAAATTTCAAAATTAAAGATTTGGGTGAGATCAAACAATGTTTAGGAGTCAGAGTGACTATTGATAAGAAAGAAAATGTTATAAAATTAGATCAAGAGCAATATATTGATAAATTATTGGTCAAGTTTAACATGTCTGACTGTAAAATTGCTAATACACCATTGGAACCAAAGGTTGATTTATGTAAAGCAGATGTTTGTAAAACTCAGTTGCCATATCAAAAATTGATTGGTGGCTTAATGTACCTGGCTGTGTTAACTAGACCCGATATAAGTTTTGCTGTAAGTTACTTAAGTCAATTTAATAACTGTTATGACCAATCTCATTGGATATGTGCTAAGAGGATATTAAGATATTTAAAAAAAACTAAATGTTATTGTTTAAAGTATGTTGTAAATGAGAAAGCAGAACTAACTTCATATGTGGATGCAGATTGGGCAAGTAATTGCTTAGATCGCAAGTCATTTACTGGTTATTGTTTTAAGCTGTGTGGTTCTGTAATCTCATGGCAAACAAAAAAGCAAAAAACTGTTGCGCTGTCAAGCATGGAATCTGAATATATGGCAATTTCTGAAGCCTGTAAAGAAGCCATATATTTAAGAAATTTACAATACGAAATTACTGGTCAATGGTACACACTTAACATGTACAATGATAGCCAAAGTGCACAAAAATTAATACATAATCAAATATTAAACAAAAGGTCTAAACATATAGATGTGCGCTACCATTTTATTAAAGATCTAGCTGCTGATAAAATTGTAGACATACAATACCTTGCATCAGAAAATATGCCAGCTGATCTTTTAACAAAAAGTTTACCCATAGTTAAACATTATAGTTTATTAAGTCAGTTAGGCTTAGGTATGTAAATAAAAAAAAGGGGTTGAAATAAAATAAATTCTTTGATGGTATATTTATACTATATTTAGCTTAAATCTATGTAGGTAAATTGAATAATAATTTGGTGAAGGGTAAATTATAAGTATAAGGTCATGTTACAAAATTGTATATTATTCATGTTAAAAAAAAACGGTTTAGCACATGTAATTATTTTGATATAGTGGGGGTGTTAAGTTTATATCAAAATGTATATAGTATGTAGTATGTGCTGCCCTCTACTGTCATGCATTAGACTAATAAAAAACTGCTTGTCAGTCTGTGTCGATAACTCATGTGTTTCTTTACTTTTCAAATCAAGAATGAATGGGCAACTCATGGGCAAATGTGCTCTACCTTAGACAGCTTCGTCACTTAGCATCAGGTGAGATGTTGTGAAACGTATGCTCACTTTAGCATTTTTTTAAACCGTTAATGATCAATCATCAATAGCCTGAAATCGTCCACTGCTGAACATAGGCCTCCCCCAGAGAGCGCCACTTTGAGCGGCTGCTCGCCTCCTGCATGTCCCCGTGGATCCCCGCGGTTGCACCATATTGTCGATCCACCTAGCGGGGGGCTGCGACTTCCGGTTCGTGGTCGCTACTCGAAAACCTTTCCTGCCCGTCGGTTGTCAGTTCTACGAGCGATGTGACCTGCCCATTGCCATTTCAACTTGCTAAATCCAAGAGCTATATCGGTCACTTTAGTTCTGCCAATTTCCTCATTACGGAGCTTATCTCGCAGGGAAACACCGAGCATAGCTCTCTCCATAGCTCGTTGCGTGACTTTGAGCTTACTGATGAGGCCAATAGTAAGAGACCATGTCGCAACATAAACATATATTAAACAATATTTTAGTGATATAAACAATTAAGTGATATAATACAGGATTCAATTTAATTAATTAGCATATATTGAGTACATCATTATTTATTGATGATTGTTAAAGGGTAAAGAGTGCAAACAAAAATATTTTTTTATTGAAAATTATGAAGATCGCCGGCGCCTAACGTAGTTGACACGAATAATTTTGATACTTATAAAGTTTTTTTTACCTTGTATGTCATAATTAAACGCGGCACTTAATTATTTTAATTTATTTTGTAATGTAGCAGTTAATTAGGTAAATTATTCAATTTTTTGTAGTTATTATCAATACCAAGTCGATGCGTTAGATTTCATAAATTATGGTCCACACGTGACCGGTGTCAGGAGTAGGTACCAAGTTTCAAAGGATGCTAATGAATTCAATCACACTCAGTATATACCGATTTGGATAAAACTGAACACACAAATAGCTCACACTACTAAACCAACAGATTGTGTATATTCTTTCAGGAAAATTAAAAGAGGAAAATGGTAATATTGCGGTCTAGTCACACTATCACACTAATATTATAAAGCCGATTATAAAGTGTGTGTATGTGTGTTTGTGTGTATGTGTGTATGTGTGTTACTCCTTCACGCTCAAACGGCTGGACGGATTTGGATGAAACTTGGAATATAGATAGCCTATGTATTAACACATAGGCTAATTTTATCCGCGGGTGAAACCGCGGGGCGCTGCTAGTAAAGAATAAAATCAGAGTCTCATACAAATAAATAATTCTTGCACGACTTCGAGCTTTTAGGAAAGTTTCAGCAATTTAACACAGAGTTAATGTTTAGAAATATTTCGAAGTGTATTTACGCGGTTGGCAAAGATTAATAAGGCCGTTTATTTTTTACCTTTCGTAGCGTTAACTTTCTTGTATTACCTTAGACTAGAAGATTGACATAGATGACATGCTTGGAACTAGATATTCCTCCTTTTTTCCTTCGTGTAAGCAGTCACCCCCGGCATTGACGGCTGAATGTGCCCTACAAAGCAGATAGCGCTCAGTCGTAAATATCACATTTTGTAGCAGTCACCCATCCAATTGATTAGCTTAGCTTTACCGATCGGTTGAGTAAATATTGAAACTATGGGCAAGACACCAAGTTGTAATATTACTATTCGGCCTGCAGTGTTTTCGAGTAGTCATTAGAAGGTAT
This sequence comes from Ennomos quercinarius, assembly GCA_910589525.2. Taxonomy (NCBI): domain Eukaryota; kingdom Metazoa; phylum Arthropoda; class Insecta; order Lepidoptera; family Geometridae; genus Ennomos; species Ennomos quercinarius. Next base: position 13,799,188 of record OU342505.1, on the reverse strand, counting down.
CTATCTAGCTGAATTACACCAGATGGCCTTGCATGTGCACCGCGAGAAAACTTAACGTCGTTATTAGAGTGAGACACACTTAGGCGCTACCAGAGCCTTGTCACCGTCTCTCACGAGATAAAGTGTCGAGAAAATTTTGTCGCGGTGCGCATGGTGCTCGGGCAGGAGCCGTTATACTAATCGTTCTTAGAGATAATTGTACCATATTATTTATTCCCATTGAGTGGGATGGTAAGATTTTGGAACTATGCATTATTTTTGGGCTTCACTTTTTTGGTCTTATCTTGACGTCTATTTAATTTTTATAGTCGTGAGGTTTGTAAAGAAAGTTTACAGACACAAATAATAGATAGACACAAGAGGAGTGAGAAATGAAAGAGGAAGAAAGAAAAAAACAAAGAAATGAATTACTGAAGTTTTTTTCGCCTGATATTAAGCGTCATGGTCATGCCTCTCAGAACTTTAAATTACAAAGTTTAGCTTATTTTTTTATGCCCGTCTACAATCACAAACATAGATCCTGGACCATAGGATTCCCTGTATCTAGGGACCCAGGAACTACGAGGACCATGGTCCCACAACACCCAGACACAGACCAAGTGTTTGCACTTTTTTCCCTCTGCACAAATACATGTCTATGAGCTGTCCTCAACCGCCACACCACAGAGGCTGTCAAATTGGTTATACTAGTTACTAGCTTACTGGTCCCGGCGTCGTGCGGGGTGCCTACCTAGCCTTCTCGAAAGAGCAAGAAATAACTTGACCAAGATTCATCGCAATCGAATGAACGGTACGGCAGTGCATACAATTCGAACAAACAAACATTTTTTTTGTATATTAGATTAAAAACCACGCCTTAATTAATAAAGTTAGACCAAAAATTTTTGTGGGTCATTCTAGTCATTCAGTGACCAAAAATAGAAATCACCTATTATTAGTTACACCTGTATAACTAACGACCTAAACATTACGCCGATCAGATAAGATAAATAATACACAATTTTCAAATAAAACGGTACTGTTGCAGCTAGTTTTCCGGCAGCTATATCTGATGCATAGAACAAGCAAACCTAAAGTCATAAACGCGGAAAGAACTGAGGCAAACTACAACGACTGTAAAACAGAGTGGTTTGATGTTTCGCTTTGTAATCTATCTGCGTAATTTTTATCAGATAGTTTTAATCCATATGCCTGAACTTGTAACTTACTGAAAATAATAAGTAAGCAGTATTTTATTTAAATAAAGTAAATATAAAGTTATGCCGATCTATCATCCTCTATGTTGCGAGCTGTCGAGTTTAGAAAGAAGCAGAAATGATATCGGATAGCAAAGGAATGGAACACCTTACCAGCGTCATTGTTTCCTGACAAATATAATCTGGGAGTTTTTAAGGCTAGAGTGAACCGGTATCTTCTAGGCAAGCATGCTCCATCGTTTACCGCGTCGTCACTTACCATCAGGTGAGACCGTGGTCAAATGTTAGCCTATGGTTGATAAAATAAATATATAGCATTTTGAGTGTACAATAAGGCAGGTGCGAGGTGTTTGATTTACATATTGGTGGGGCATTAGAGGCACGTCTAGTTTTACAGATGTCCATAGGCTACGGTGACCTCTTCCTATCAGGAGGGCCGTAGGTATACTTATTTGCTATACTGTTGCATAAAAAAACGTGTCTTCAATGTGCGTCATATAATTATGAATCATGTTCCATCTGCTTAATTCTAACACCGATGATTTGATTGTGGCCCACATAAACGGTGAAGGGTAACTTTATCTCTCCACTTACGGCGACATGACTATTCCATAGGTAAGTGGTGAAAAAACAAGTGAAATCTATCGGTTTGTTCAGCGTAATGGTAAACTTCTGTGCGTATTGGGTTCCATATGTTTCTATAGGTACTAATATTCTGAAGAGGTAGTTTGTGGTAGAGGTTCTCGAGTGGCGACCACGAACTGGACGACGAAACGTAGGCTGGCCCTCACTAGGTGGTCTGACGACCTGATGAAACAGTGAGGAATCGAATAGATGCAAGAGGCAAACAGCCGCTCAAAGTGGCGCTCTATGGGGGAGGCCTATGTTCAGCAGTGGACATTTTCAAGCTGCAGATGACGATGAAAGTTTGTGAGTATGTAAGTTTATATTACGTCTCTGTGACTACAGATCCGATTCAAAAAATGTTTTCTCTGATAGAAAACTACATTATCCCTGTGTGGCATAGATAGATAGATAAGATTGATAGATAGATAAACTCTCAGTTAGACACACCATATAAAATAGGTAATGTAGGGTATGTTTATATTTATATAATTTTAGGCTGTGTTTATTTGTAATACAAGCTAACGCTCCTGGCTGTACTCACTAAATTTAATGAAAGTATGGAACACCTGGCCAGCGTCTTTATTGCTTCAAAAATATATAGCCTTACATACTCTTTGATAGAAAATGGGAGTTTAGAAGGCTAGAGTAAACCGGTATCTTCTAAACAGGCATTCTCCATCGCCGACCACGTCGCCACTTACCATCAGCTGTGACAGTAGTCAAATGCAAACCTAAAACAGTAAAAGAAAATAAACCTGTTTCATATCACAACAAGGATATAAAATAGTTCAAATAGGTTTAATAAGTAATGGAATAAAAACAAATTTTGTTTCAGAAGAAATTCTTTATTAATCTTGTAGGTATAGACAAAAATACATTCCGTACCACCAAAAGTGGAAAATATCATCAATTTCTCCTAAATGAGCCCACCTACCTTGTGAGGTCTATGGCATCAAATCACAATTAGATTCCCCATACAAGCTTACTCTGCAGCAGTTTGTTCGCCATGAATCGGCATGGGGTCTTTCACGAAGTATAAAACCAATGGATTACCACACTTCGTCTTGACTTGAGAAATAATGGAGCGACGATATTTATATGGTGGCTGATATTTACATGACGGAAAAAAAGAGCTAGAGATCGTACTCAGTGGCGTGCTTGGGATCTATGTCCAGCAGTGCTGCCCTCGTAGTGAAGAACGCAGTAACTAATGTTTTTGGCAAAATTGAGTTAAATACATATTCGGAATCGCCAATAAATCTATATTCTGTTCTTTCTCACGTATCAAAGTTCCACCTGGAACCCAAAAACTCAGGAAGTAAGAATGCAGCAACTCGAGTACTCTCGACTACTCGCAATTTTTGTTTTCGCGTTTTTTCTCGAAAACATGTTTTACCTAATTACTGCATTTTTCATAAGGACGGCAGAGTGGAGTAGAGTGGGTCCGTCGTAGGTTCGAATCCTGGAATGGGTTAGAGATTTTGGTGAAGGAAAATATCGTGATGAAACCGTATAGTATGGTTGCAGAGGGTATTCTTTACTAGTGCTTTATTAGCTAGCTACCACTCTCAAGAATTTGTCGCTAAGAACTTAACGGTGAGTAAGCAAGTTGACGTCACTAGGTACCAATTACCCGTATCCATACAGAACGATCTTCGTGAAGAATTCTTTGGAATCGCTGCTGCTGCGAACGATCATTTGGAATTGTTGGAGTGCTGTGGATCATTCAGTTCGAGCTGTCATCGTTTTAAAATGGCGGAATATATTAAAAGAAGTATGCTTTACATAGCAACGTTTTGCAGACTGATGTCAAGCGGTATACACAGTCTATCAGGTTTTTAGTTTTGAGGTCCCATAGAAAACTGTGGGGGTGCAATTAGACTATTTTATGGGTGCTTTCGGTTTCCTTAAAGCCGTTCTAGATTTAGATTTATTTGTTTTTGATTGCAAGGAAGGGTGGAGCCTGGGAGGGTACTAATTGCGTGGGGATTAATGGGGAAAGCCTTTGTGGAGTTCATTAGGAGACTTTTTTGTGCGATTAACTTAGGAGGCGAGCTGGCAGTTTCTTTGATGGTAAGGGCAACGCCTTACAATTACTACAAACACTGAAGGGAATTTGGCAGTGATAGTGATATTTTTTTTTATAATGAACTAGAGCCGCAACGTGGTTTTGCCTGTAATTTACCTCTTTAAAAGGGTTATAAAATGTTTCATGATGTTATTTTGTCAATTTGGTTCAGTTATTTTAGCCTGAAAGCTAAAGAAATAAATAGAGAACGTTTCATTTACATATGAGTGCAACCGACAACCGCACCAATGCAGAAGAAAAAATCTGCGGGGAGCTGATGGATGCGTTTGCTCACTGCGTACCTAAAACGCAGTGTCTCTTAAGCGCGTTGTGCCAAAACCAAATGCGAGGCAGGCGTATTGAGATTTAGGTTCATTGAGATTTAGTTCAAGAGCGAGATAGACCCTGTGAGACATAGGTCCATTGAGTTTTAGTTGAAGAGCGAAATACGGTGTCAGCGATAATTTCCATATTCAGGATTTTTCACATTTTATAATTTTCGATTTCTTAGCAATCTTAATGGTCCAAATTCTTAATTTTCCGCTTTCTTTATTTTCTTAATTAGGTATATATTTTTTAAACGGGCAATGTGCCTTTATTACTCAAGCTAACTACTACAAAGAACACTTACGTATATACTGTATAATAGCCGCAAATTATAAATTGTACAAACTACTTTGAAGACAGCTATGCTCGGTGTTCCCGTGCGGGATAAGATCCAAAATGAGAAAATCCGCAGGAGAACTAAAGTTATCGATATTTAGCTCTTACAATTAGCAAGTTGAAATGGCAATGGGCAGGCCACAGGAGACGAGCGCTTGATAACTGTACTTCTTGCGAAGCTGCTGACATGTTAGAAACATATTCTGCACTTCTATGTTGTGTAACTATTTTTGATAAAGATCGTTCATATCACGTTGTAAACAGAGGTACCTATAGGTCTTCGAATTTGTAAAATTCTTCGTGTAAAAAATACGGCAATACTTATTCCTTTTTGTTCCCGGGGTGTACATTTGTTAAGTGCAATAAGTATTTAAAAGATTCCCAGTAATCTTCAATAGTCTTCCATCTCACTTTAATATAACCCTCAGTAAGTCTTATTTTTGGGCATTTCTTCATGTTTGTTTGAGCTCTGCATCACACTGGCCATATCTTCTAGCGTAGATATATAGGTATACAAAGTGCATATAGATGAACTTTGTTCCGAAGTCGGTACTGTCATTTTTAGTTATTTAATAGTCCAATTTATTCACCAAAACACTTCAATTCAATCGTTATAATTATTCACCTCGAAAACTTTTATTATAAATCTGCACTCTTTACGTAAACGAATCTGAGCGTTATCGTAGGAATACGGCAGCCTATTAAACCGAGTCCACGCGGCCGACCCGTCTCGATATGGAACTTTGTGTATATTGTCTTAGGGTTCATTTTAGTCTGATAGGCCGGTGATAAATGAAACTGACGTGTTCTCTCAATGAAGGTGTGTATTGCACCAAAGATTATGTTTATTCACTGTTTATTCATAGTGGGCTGGCCATAGACTCCCCCGTTGTCTATGTTGCATGATGATGCAAGTGGATCGCTCCACAGTAATCAACGCTGCTTGCGCAGGTTACCGACGGACCATGCATATGTTCAACATGTGCAGAATCACTGTCTGTCTGACACGGCCTGATCACCTGACCGCGTCGGGGCTTTCGCATATTTATGTAACGCTACGCTCAGATATTGCACTAGCGTAAAAATAAATACGTTTGGCATTATAGTATTGGACAATCTCCATTTTCAAATTTTTCCAGCTTTTTTTGTACTTGAATTGAAAACAACATCCATTTTTCTTGTATTGTCTTCAAATATATATTGTGCTTAATTTTGAGGCTTTGCCATTCTGCCTTATTCTTCAATCTAAATAGAAAATGGACTAACGTTGGCTTGCCCTTCATGCGATTGTTTAAGCGTGTGTGCCATCCCTCCTAAACTAGTATTAATTCCATTAGCGCAAGTTATAATTTCATGAAGCTAGCCCAACCACTGTTTTTCAATGTAATTTTCAAATTTAGACATGATTTCCGAATTTTCTTCAGGTTTTAGCTCTTTAGGACTTTTCCAAACTTCAGATATATAATTTGCTGGTAGAATAGATAGCGATAGATTGGCACAAAACTGTTATTTTTTTAATTGTTTATAGGCAAAGCATTTCCTGCGTCACTTTATTTCCTGCTGCTGTGGTAAAAACCACCTAATTTTTTAAGTAATTTTTTAAAGTATCGAATATAATTCAATTCTCTAAAACGTGGGAATCAAGCCTTGTAGGCTAAGGGATTACCTGGTTAATTGTATCTTCCAATGAAGTGACTCATACTTATAATAATGATCGAACTTCACTTCAAGAAGTTTGTTTGATCCTATCTAAAATTAGTATACATAGTATACATCATCATCAACAGCCTGAAGGCGTCCACTGCCTAACATAGGCCTCCCCCATAGAGCACCACTTTGTCATCTGCTGCATCCATCGCCTCCCCGCGGTTTTCACCAGATCGTCGGTCCACCTAGTGGTCCCCCACTAGGTGGACCGACGATCTGGTGAAAACCTATATACACTGCGTCTTCCGGTTCGTGGTCGCTAGTTACTCGAGAACCTTTCTTCCCCGTCGGTTGTCAGTTCTACGAGCGACGGGGCCTGCCCATTACCATTTCAACTTTTTTTACATCAGACTTATGTTTTGACCACATTCGCACCTGATGGGAAGTGGTGCGACCGAAGGCGTAGCCTAGTATGCCAGCTAAGTAAATACTTATTTACTCTTTTCTTGAACACGCGCTTGGGTCATATTTCGCAGGAAGCACAGACGCCAGCAGGGCATTCCAGCTAATTTGCAATAAGTATTAAGTTTATAATTTAGTTTTTTAATAATGCTAGAATGAAACTCGTTATGAAATAATTAAATACAGTATAATTTCTGATTATACTAAGCATTGCCTTACTTTTTCTAAAATAAAAACTCAACTTTAAAGGCAAGCTGAACGCAATAGATGTAATTTAAAAAGATGAAGAAGACGTTAATTGTTGTAGTTATTTTAATTATTATGATTATTTTACTTGTGCTTTTTAAAGTTAAATTATGACATTAACTGAGACAATAGCACTGGCCACTATGTGGAATTCTACATCTTTATACTTGATATATTGTCAATCATGAGTGTTAACTTCGTTTTTCCTTCAGTTTTTTCTTGATATTATGCCAATCCGTGCAACATGATGTGTTCTTCTGTCTTCTTTGCGTTCAACTGCTGAAATATTTTCTGAGAAAGTATATTCACTTGGCTGCCGGTATCCACTAGTGATTTTGTTGTAATTGTTATGTCTTCGTATTGTAGTTCTGTATTCTCTAAATTTAGTTTATGAGCATCTTTGCTATCTACTTCTATGTTCATTATTTCAAAGCCTTCATAGTGATTATGGTTACTCGTTCCATTGCTGTGATCGGTAGAAGCCAACATAGCTACGTGCTTCATTGGCTGGTCCAACTTTGGTTGTACTTCTGGGCAATCTTTTCTAATGTGGTTGGTGTACTTGTTGCAGCGAAAACATTTCATACCATTAGGACATGACGTAGCTTTGTAGTTTTGCTCTCTTTGTTTTGTTGTCGTCGTATTTGAGTGCGATGTGGCTATCTATAATCGTCGTGAAAATTTTGGAATCGCTTTTTCAGGTTGTTGATCAAAAAATGAAATATAATCAGCGTGATCGTGGTCATGAACACGGGCGTCGTACTCGTGGTGGCGTCGTATGTGGTTCACCTATGATGAGCCCCCAAAAATGTGGGATGTATTGGTAGATGGGCGAAAAATATATTCGATATGTACTCACAGCACAGCCTTTGTTTTATTTTTTTCTTAATTTTAATCTTCTATTATGGTTTGTTAAATAAAGAGCGATGGTGGCCGAACGGTAGCATGTGCGCTTCGCAATCTTACGGCACCGGGTTCGATCCTCGGCCCTGCACCAATGACTTATCTAGTAAGTTATGTGCAGTTTTCGATGCCATCGCTCCGTGCCTCGGAGAGCACGTTAAGCCGTCGGTCCCGGTTGTCATAAGAACATCTATGGCAGTCGTTACGGGTAGTCAGACGCCTGATAGAATCTGACACCTGGTCTAATCATCCCTGTTACTGGTTCCTTATGGGTTGCGAGGTCAGATGGCAGTCTCTCGTGTAATTCTTGTAGCTCGCCGCTACAGGTTAGACTGGGAGCCGACCCCAATAACAAATGCGAAAAAGGCAAAGAGGATGATGATGATGAATTTTAATCTTTTATTAATATAATAATTTTGTATAATTTCAATCTCTTGACTTGACTTCTTGATTATGGCCTCTGCGACGGAATGATGTCGCAATTTCGCCAGTGTCACGTACTATACTAGTTTGACAAGTGATGGAGAATAATCTGTCTAAGCAACTTTTTTTTTTTTTTCTTTTATTTTGGCTCCACACATAGTGTATTTAGCCAGTGTCAAGTATTGTAATTTTTCATCGTAGTTATAGAATATTTCACGTAAAGTCAAGTCTTAGTCATAGTCTTGTTAGTCATAGTCGATTCTAAGTCAGGTAGTCATAGTCCATTCTAAGTCATGCCCTAGTAAAGTGGTGGCAACTTTACTAGAAGCTTATTCTATGGAATTTTGGAAACAACACAAAAAAACACGTTTTACTACATTGTATCACTTGCCCACACTCATGCTTGTAATTCAGCACTTAATGCGTAAAACGCGACCAATTTTAAACAATAACACTAGAAAAAGCACAAGTTTTGAAAAATAATACAATGCAACGATGTGAACTTTTCCGCGTTCCCGCCAAAAAAAAACCATCTGAGCAACTTGTATATACGGTGTAAAAAATTTCAATCTCTTGCGCACTGCACTCGCTCGTAGCTTCTTTCGGAGTCCAACCTTCTCTCACCAAAAAATTCTAGACAGATAGACAGGTAGATCCGGCATGGACTTCTCAGTGTGCGTACCTCAATCAAATGACTCTATTGTATCTATAATGTTAATCAATGATACATTTTGCCAATTTGCACAAATCAGAAATACTTTGATTATTATGAATTGGAAACAATCTGCCTGAGGCTTTACCACAGACATTTGTAATTCGAAATCAACTATTTAAAAGCACTCCGCATCAAAATTGGCAATCTCGTCTGGAAATTTGCTTCATATTGTTTTGATATTGTGTAATGCGCGGGTATGAATTTGCTGTGAGTTAAAGATAATATAAATGAGCAATTTATCTTTTTATTTAGGGTAAAACCGGGATACTTGCCTCAGTGGGATAGGTGCCCTATTATCAAAAAACCTAACTTTCCAAAATCGTAACAGTAAACTTATGGGTTAAAATAAGGAGCGTAGACGACACAAACATCGGCTAGGCGATCATGTAACTTGTTGGCAACCGATAGAAACACAAAAATGTATGGATTTGACAGTTGCAGTACGCAGCTTATGTACATAGTTACTATGGAAATTTTCAAATTTGGATTGAAATTTCTTTTGTTGCATTGCTATCAAAGTTACATGATCACCCCGCTGCGATCATGTAACTTGTTGGCAACCGATAGAAACACAAAAATGTATGGATTTGACAGTTGCAGTACGCAGCTTATGTACATAGTTACTATTGAAATTTTCAAATTTGGATTGAAATTTCTTTTGTTGCATTGCTATCAAAGTTACATGATCACCCCGCGGGTCCCTGCAGACCGTCTTCCAAAATAGACGCACCTCGATCGTATGCCCGATCATCTCCGAAAAAAAAACCCCGAAAAAAAACGAAAAAAAAAAGAAAAAAAACAAAAAAAAATCGAAAACGACGAACGACGACGACGACGATTCGTCTTTCGTGGTTCTCGAATGCGAAAATTGCGTCAAAGTTTTAAACGCGAGTATTTACTATTACATAACTTTCTAATCAGTACTAATAGTCCATTCAAGTTTCATTTTATCAATACACTGGTTTATTGAGTACACGCCTAGGGGTCAATAATCGTTCTAATGTATTTAGTTTAATTTAAAAATAAAAGGGCATCTATCCATATTAAAAAGGATAGTTGCCTCAATTTTTTGGTATAGGTGCCCTTAGGGGCATTTATCCACCACCGATAATGTCAGAAGGCTTTCAGCTGGAACTCCAAAATCGCTTCCAGTGCCTAGCCGACTGTAACACAGTGGACGAGCTAAACGACGGGTTGGTGGAAACTGTCCAAGCTGTTGGATCGAAATTCTTTAAGACCCAACGCCGAAAGAAGACTCAAAAGCTCTCAGAAAAAACTCTTGAGCTAATGGCCGACCGGAGCGAAATGAAGCTGCAGTCTTCAGTTGATATGTCAGCCTACGGTGAACTCAATAGACGAATCTGGAGTTCCTTGCGACACGACTTGCGTGCTCTTAGTACTTCACGTATTGAGGCCGCAATTGAGCGGAACCAAGGCTCTAAAGTGTTCGCAAAGGATTCGTCTATTGGGCAACACCAAATGACAAAACTGAAGACCGAAAATGGTAGCATCATTTCATCCAAGCCTGAGATTCTGAGAGAGATCGAGAACTTCTATGGACAGTTATACACCTCGACACGTAAGCCCGCTACTAACACAGCTCAGGACATCAGAGCCAAGTTAGTCCGACACTATACCGAAGATATCCCGGACGTCAGCCTGTACGAGATTAGAATGGCCCTCAAACAGCTTAAAAACAACAAGGCACCAGGTGAAGATGGAATTACGACCGAACTTCTGAGAGCGGGTGGTAGACCGGTACTTTTAGTCCTCCAGAAGTTATTTAATTCTGTCATCCTTGAAGGTATAACGCCAGAGGCATGGCACAAGAGCGTGGTGGTGCTCTTCTTCAAAAAAGGCGATAACACCTTATTGAAGAACTATAGGCCCATCTCGCTCTTGAGTCATGTGTATAAGCTGTTTTCGAGAGTCATTACGAATCGTCTCGCACGCAGGTTTGATGAATTCCAGCCTCCCGAACAAGCCGGTTTCCGAAAAGGCTTTAGCACCATAGACCACATCCATACGCTGCGCCAGATTATACAGAAGACCGAAGAGTATAATCGGCCGTTATGCCTAGCGTTTGTGGACTATGAGAAAGCCTTCGATTCAATCGAGACTTGGGCGGTGCTGCAGTCCTTGCAGCGATGCCAAATTGACTATAGGTATATCGAAGTTTTGAAGTGTTTGTACAGTAAGGCCACTATGTCAGTCCGACTACAGGACCAGAGTACGGAACAAATTCCATTGCAAAGAGGCGTGAGACAGGGAGACGTTATTTCTCCGAAACTGTTCACAAACGCATTGGAGGATGTTTTCAAGCTCTTGGAGTGGAAAAGATCTGGCATCAACATAAATGGCGAGTACATCACTAACCTTCGTTTTGCCGATGATATAGTCATAATGGCGGAATCGCTCGAGGACCTTAGCACCATGCTCAACGACCTCAGTAGAGTCTCCCAGCAGGTTGGTCTTAAGATGAATATGGACAAGACAAAGATCATGTCTAATGCTCATGTTCCACCTATACCGGTAATTGTTGGGAATGATACTCTCGAAGTTGTCGACAAGTATGTCTACCTAGGACAGATTGTCCAATTAGGTAGGTCCAACTTCGACAAAGAGGTGGCGCGAAGAATCCAACTCGGCTGGGCAGCGTTCGGGAAGCTTCGTCCTATCTTTTCGTCCAAAATACCGCAGAGCCTGAAAACGAAAGTTTTCAATCAGTGTGTGTTGCCAGTGATGACTTATGGAACTGAGACATGGTCTCTTACTGTTGGCCTCATTAGTAAGCTCAAAGTCGCGCAGCGAGCTATGGAGCGAGCTATGCTCGGTGTTTCCCTGCGAGATAAGCTCCGGAACGAGGAGATCCGCAGGAGAACTAAAGTGACCGATATAGCTCTTAGAGTTAGTAAGTTGAAGTGGCAATGGGCAGGCCACATCGCTCGTAGAACTGACAACCGATGGGGAAGAAAGGTTCTCGAGTGGCGACCACGAACCGGAAGACGCAGCGTGGGCCGGCCCCCCACTCGGTGGACCGACGACCTGGTGAAAGCCGCGGGGAGCCGATGGATGCGGGAGGCGAGCAGCCGCTCAAGGTGGCGTGCTCTGGGGGAGGCCTATGTTCAGCAGTGGACGTCTTCAGGCTGTTAATGATGATAATGTCAGCATATTTTTGAAATGTTTTCTTGTATTTGTTTTGAAATTTTCATAGATACATATTTAACGGTAACTGAAGGTCGAGTATCACAAAAAGAAAAATTATTTACAGTTCAAATAAATATGAATAACATTATTTTTTTCTTTTTTTGGTTGTCTGTCTGTCCCTTTGAACCCGCATCATGCTGAAACTACTGGACGGATTTCGATGAACCTTGGAGTGATTGTAGCAAATTTTTTTAAATAGCAATTAGAATTCTTAATGTTTAAAAAACGGCCAAGTGCGGGTTGCATGAAGCAAAAGAGAAGAAAATTTTACGAAATAATTTTTCATTTGTTCATTTAACTAAGCATATTATGCATATTCTGTTCACAGGAAAACTGAAGGGAGAAAGAAAAAATAAATGAAAGGATGAATAGATCAGATGGCGAAGGCAGGCAGGTAAAAGGGATAATTGATTGACTCAGGCGTGACTTCGCGGAAGTTCATCTTAATAACAAAATGAAAAAAGTATATCTAGTGTAATTCCGCTAAAAGATCATATAAGATTATCTATATTGGGGAAGCTGCAAATGACTGTTGTAGGCAAATGTATTACAAAAATGATTAGAAACGTTTATAATGTATAATATTTATTGAAACCAAAACTGGGATGGCTAAATTGGTCCAACATTCGTTGCGCAGGATTAGGAAAAACCCAGTAAAAACCTAATCAGACCAATGGCAAACTAACATAAACGATCAAAATTAATTTTAAACAAATAAATTATAATACTAGTATTTAACTATTAACTTAGAATACTTAAATATATTAATTAAATTAAATGAACATAAATAATTCCGAGAAATAATCTAAACGAATATAATAATAAATTTAAATGAATATAACCCAAAATTACATATACCTAAAATATACTACATATACCTAACAACAATCACCTACACTAACCCAATATAGACAATCTTTACCGACACGTGTTTCGCCTCTCCACGAGGCATCCTCAGGCCCAGCGCCCAGCCCACCCACTCACTTTCGCACGAGCCTTCGTCGAGTCAACATCAGTCCTGAGGATGCCTCGTGGAGAGGCGAAACACGTGTCGGTAAAGATTGTCTATATTGGGTTAGTGTAGGTGATTGTTGTTAGGTATATGTAGTATATTTTAGGTATATGTAATTTTGGGTTATATTCATTTAAATTTATTATTATATTCGTTTAGATTATTTCTCGGAATTATTTATGTTCATTTAATTTAATTAATATATTTAAGTATTCTAAGTTAATAGTTAAATACTAGTATTATAATTTATTTGTTTAAAATTAATTTTGATCGTTTATGTTAGTTTGCCATTGGTCTGATTAGGTTTTTACTGGGTTTTTCCTAATCCTGCGCAACGAATGTTGGACCAATTTAGCCATCCCAGTTTTGGTTTCAATAAATATTATACATTATAAACGTTTCTAATCATTTTTGTAATACATTTGCCTACAACAGTCATTTGCAGCTTCCCCAATATAGATAATCTTATATGATCTTTTAGCGGAATTACACTAGATATACTTTTTTCATTTTGTTAGGTATAAGGGAGATAGAAAAAAGAAAGAAAAACAGGAAAAAAATATGAAAGCTACTTGCCTCCCATCGTCACCGTCTCATCTATTCATCCTTCTCCCCTATTTTTATCTTTCTCCATTTCCTCTTCTCTGTGACAGGGTTAGAGTGTAAAATTTATAAACCCATGCGAAGCCGGGACGGGTCAGCTAGTGTAGAACAAATGGACAGAAATTTATCTTACGTGTGTTGATTATTTGAAATGTCCAAATAATTACCAATTTTAATTATGATGTTCATGTTAAAAATAAATACTTAGCTATTGGTTATTTCTTTAACAAAATGTACGCTAAAATTTATTATTTAATTATGCTTTTGTATAAATAGAATACAAAAAACGTGTTTAATAGTGTTTATAAAGTATTTTCTTTTGTAAGGCTACTATCCCACAGTACAGGCACCTATCCTCCTGGTCATTTTCATAGTGGGGCACCTATCCATATAGGTAGGCGTGTATCCCCAGAAAAAGGGTCAGTGAAAACTTAAATTCTACAAAATCAGTAATTCATAGGTCAACAAAATTAGATCCTGATGTAAGATAAAATATTAGACTAGCTATTATCATAGGAATTATTCCTGATAAATTAATAGTTTCAAAATTACGAGGCCTCTTCAAAAAGTGGGGCAACTATCCCGGTTTTACCCTAGTTTAAATAAATCCAGTATTTCTGTGAATTCAAAATTATGACGTAAAGTGTTAAATAAAAAAAAATCGTGATGAACATTAATAATGAAGAACTATCTTCCAAGTACCTACCTAACAGAAAATTTTCTGGTTTCAATAAAAAAATTTAAAGGGTACCTACTTATAGGGTAGGGTAGTATTTAAGGGGGCATGAACGCTTGGGTTATTGCAACGTCTTGCTTATAATATAGCAGAATTTGAATAAGACCTATTGAAAGCTAGGAAAGCAAAGTTTCGCGATTAATATTATTCTTAGAGGTCAGGAATAAATCCAATACGGAGTTATTGGATGTTATTTAATCTCTTCGAGTGTTTTAAACTCCTTTTGATCCTATACAAGAAGACCGGGAGCTAGAAGCAGAAAAACGAATTCTGTTTTTAAACAATATAGTACCTAATTGAAATAGTTGCATGGATACAAGACACGTGTTCTCAATTATTCATTGGTCATTAGGCTTATTTTAATGTTAGCAATAATTAACTGGCAATAAAGACAATTACATAGATACACACTCACCAACATGGTATCCTACCATATTAAAGTAGGTACCTGACAGATTTGGTAATAACGTATTGCGATTTGGAGAGGTCATGAGTTCGGAACCTGAAATAAATTTACGCTTTTGATGATCATCATCGTCTTCTTCTGGTGTAGAGAAGTGGTCAGCCTTGGGGCCAGAATTTTAAAACCGCCCAAATGCTTCCGACTTGGCTCGAGAACTATCGCCATATGACAACAACCGACACCGCGAGCACTTCAAAGCACGGTAACGCACAGTTGTAAATACCACTTTTTGTATGAGTCACTCATCCAAGTAGTGACCACGGCGTTACTTCATTTTAACGATCAGCTAATTCAAACTTCGCTTTGAGCACTACATCAGCAGAAAAACATCGTCATGAAAAAAAGTTTAATGGTAGGGCATTTTCTAATGAAACACACAAAATAATTACGCAATGCGCCGGTAATATCCAAAACAGTCCTATAGTGTAACAGCGTAATTGTAATCGTTTCGGGAAAAAGCGTTTCCAGCGGGTTACACTGTGACTTACTGGAAATCTGTCGGTCAAAAATACTTCTTTTTCACTAACGTTGCTGCACGCGTTGCTGGCTCTCCGGCTATAAGTTTAAAACTTCGTCTTTAAATTCAGTCGCTATACGTAGGTTTTCTCCTACTTGATAAGTTTTTGAGTAGTTTTGCTTTGTTTTCTGATAAAGGGAAGGAATTAAAGAAAATAGCTGCAGTTGGCTATTAGATTTTCTTATCTGAGGAATTCGTTTTTGTTTAGTACAGAGATTAAATCTTTGCACGTTGCTTATAATATTTTAGTTTTCTTTGACCTACCTCTTCAATATCGCATTGATCAAATATATCGAAATAATTTATACAATCCATATTGCACTTTGTAGGTTAGGTTTTGCACAGCGCAGTTAAGATAACAGCAGATAACAGTTACTAACTGCGTCCATACAAGACCCTGATCAGTTGATGAAGGCCGCCGTTTTGACGCTTACACACCCCTCAAACAAGGGTCCTCGGCTGTGTAATGAATGGACAACCTACTATGGTTTTGACCACAGAATTCCCACTAGGTTTTGACACAACTGAATGACAACTGTACACAAAGCTTACGTCAAATATATTTTTTTTATTATAGATGTCGCCACGACTGCTTAGTCGGTGAACACAAAGTCTTTAAGATTTTCGCAGTCAGCGGTCATGCGACCATAGCTTAATTGGTAACGGGTCTAATCCGGTGATCCGGTTGCTAAAATTTTAAGAACTATAATATCTTTATATTTTTATTAGACAGCTTTTGTGTTACACTGTGGGTATACACAGTAGAAAAAACTTTATGGGTAAGACTGTACTACTACATACTATGTAGGATGTATGTGTAGGATAGTATGTGTAGAATGAAAGTAATAAAGTCAAGAGAGTATAGTGTCACTCACAGCGAAAACTCAAACAAAACCTAATAATGATTTTGACATTTCATTGCCGAAGATAAAAGGCGAGCTGACTGGTGCATGCTGACTCGACGTTCCACTTCATGCTCGGATGTAAAACAATAATG
Organism: Ennomos quercinarius; assembly: GCA_910589525.2. NCBI lineage: Eukaryota > Metazoa > Arthropoda > Insecta > Lepidoptera > Geometridae > Ennomos > Ennomos quercinarius. Next base: position 13,782,703 of record OU342505.1, on the reverse strand, counting down.
AGATACTTGATGCAGCTTTGGAAGTTGACTTACAGATGGTCAAAATGGCGAGCATGTTTGCGAACTTACACGCGTGCATGCTCGTGGTGCTAGCACATTAAAATCGAGTATATCTATAACTGCTATCGTTTTATGTTTGGAATGATTTTGGTATGATTTATTTTGTACTCCACAGTTTTAATTATATCAAATTAATTATTGGATTTGGAGTATTTTACACATTATGATCATCATCATCATCATCATTAACAGCCTGAAGACGTCCACTGCTGAACATAGGCCTCCCCCAGAACACGCCACCTTGAGCGGCTGCTCGCCTCCTGCATCCATCGGCTCCCCGCGGCTTTCACCAGGTCGTCGATCCACCGAGTGGGGGGCCGGCCTACGCTGCGTCTTCCGGTTCGTGGTCGCCACTCGAGAACCTTTCTTCCCCATCGGTTGTCAGTTCTACGAGCGATGTGGCCTGCCCATTGCCACTTCAACTTACTAACTCTAAGAGCTATATCGGTCACTTTAGTTCTCCTGCGGATCTCCTCGTTCCGGAGCTTATCTCGCAGGGAAACACCGAGCATAGCTCGCTCCATAGCTCGCTGCGCGACTTTGAGCTTACTAATGAGGCCAACAGTAAGAGACCATGTCTCAGTTCCATAAGTCATCACTGGCAACACACACTGATTGAAAACTTTCGTCACATTATGATAGTTTTTAGTAATTAAAAGAAATGATAAAAAAATGCGAACTGTGTGATGCCGTCTCTTTTTAAATTAGTTTACCTAAATAAACAAAATAAAATCTTGGTAGAGATCCTAATTATATAATGTAGTCCAGGCTAGGGTAACTGAGTTTGTATGTTCTCTGCTATTCGTCACCGTCAAAGTTTAGATACCCTTTATCATAAAAAGCCCAAAATAATCGGATAGGTTCCTATACCACATCTAGACCTCCTCTTATTGATTTTTTCATTCACCCGTAGAGTAGAAATAAAAAAGTGGCGAGTGAACACAAGTATAAATAAATAAATGTTTTATAGTTACCTATCTTTTATGAATTATAGGGTTGCAAATATTTGATAACTGTAATATTTTTACTTGTATTTAACCTTTCTCTGTAGTGTGGGAAAGCTATTTAACTATTGGAAAACGTTTATTTTCACGCCCTTTTGGAACTTCACAATCAGTGTCATAGTCATAGACTATATAAGTATAATTCTTAATCTAGGTGTCTATGAACTTTAGGGAAGGAACCCTATACCTTACACCCTCAAACTAATTGTTGACTTACAATGGCTGAACTTTCTCTAATTGCAGCAGGACTATGATTAAAACTATTATTGGGTACAAAATCAAAATCATAAGACACATTTTAATCGTTACAACATAATGAATAAATGCAGCCATTGCTGACAATTGGTGATTATTTGCAGCAGATGTTTGACCTGTTTTAAATAGTTTTATAAACTTTCTATTCCTTCTTACTACCTGTCCATCATCTCTCCTTACAATAAAGCTTGTAGGCTCCTTGCACTGAGACACAATAGTTCCAGGTTTCCAGATCTCAACTTCAGGATTATACAGCATTACTTTGTCATTTATTCTTAATTTTAGCAACAACTTAGTATGTTTATCATAATAAAATCTACCAGAGCAGCTCTTGACAGAAAATCAGCAATATGCATTGTACAACTGACTTTTAGGCGTATAAGGAGCATCTAGATCATAACCTAATACTTTAATAGCCTTTTTAACCTAGGTGGAACAGAATTTAAATCTTTCTTGAATATAGACTCTAATGACCTGTGATCACTTTGGATTTTTACATTTCTTCCATAGATAAAATTATGAAACTTTTCAACACCAAATGTGATGGCTAAAAGTTCCTTTTTAATTTGCGAGTACATCTGTTCTGCTTTGGTGAGACTTCTGTACACAAAACCCACAGGGTGATTATCTTGAAGCAAACATGCTCCTAAACCATCTTTACTAGCGTCACACTGTATGACAGATTCTATTTTTTTCTTCTGTTCACCTGTAGGTATTGCCAATGGGTACAATTCTTGCACGTTGTACACACAGGGTAAAATCTTCATTTAATTTAAGGTACTTCTTTGAGCACTTTGTTTGAAGGATTGGGATCCTTCAAACAATGTAGCATATCTATTTAGTAAATCTTCTTTGGTGGTAATCACATCTATCTATCTACACACTCTATGATTTTTAATTGTATGCTACTCTTGAAACCTAGTATTGGTGTTGACTTGCATCTTGAATTATAAGTTTTCTATACAACTTCCTTCTTGTTTTCTGAATTTATTGTGAATATTTCTAGGTTATCTGGATCATCATCGTAATTATTTGAGTTATCTGTAATTATCTCCTGTATTTTTTTTGTCTCAGTCCTGCTTTTGCATTGTTTTTAAAAATATCCTTTCTTCCTACATTTATCACAGACTTAGTCATATGCTGGACAGGTATTAATTGGGTGGTTATAACCACAGCGAGTACAGTTTTCTATTTGTTTTAATTTCTTGCGCTGTTTATAATGCTTTATATTAGTAGTGTAAGTTTATGACTTAATTGCATTTCTTAGTTCGGTAAAAAAACTGTTATATCTTTACTTGACTTTCTTTGGCGATGTGGTCGAGGATGGATCATGCTCGAAGATAATATATAGAAGACGCACTTATGTTCTTCACATTGACAGCCCATGTGTCACACGACCATAAAACAATATGCTACGGTTTGCATAAACGCACTGGACGTAGCGGTAGTACCTACCGTCAGCAGAACAATCGCGAAGTTGTCGAGAACTTCTCGCTGTGTATTCAGTATTCCCTGTTCACAAACACAATAGTAGGCATGCAGTTGTGTCATTCTAAGCACCAATGTTTTCAATAATAAAACTATTTGTAAGGCCTAGTGAAAGCAATAATTATAAACTGGGGCCTAAAGTGAATGGAATACAAACTGTAGAGATTCACTTTAGATCTTCAATTTAATCGCGCTATAGGATCTTAAACAGCCTGAAGTCGTCCACTGCTAAACACAGGCCTCCCAGAGAGCGCCACTTTGAGCGGCTATTCCCTTCCTGCATCCATCGGCTCCCCGCGGCTTTCCCCAGATCGTCGGTCCACCGAGTAGGGTCGCCTACGCTGCGTCTTCCGGTTCGTGGTCGCAACTCGAGAACCTTTCTTCTCTATCGCTATAGGGTATTACGCACGTTTTCAAATTTTTCAGTGGCTTATTTGGAGGGACACTCTTGCCGAAGGTACGCTATGTGTGCACTTCAAACCTTCAATTCATTCGTTCTTAGAGGTAATGGTGAGGCCCCTGGGGGTCTAGCAAAGATCCCTTTCCATAAGCGTTAACCCCAAACGATAGCTAAAAATGACTGGGAATGTCATTCCCATACATTTTGAGTTATCGTTTGGCGTTAACTCTAATGGAAACGGACCTTTGCTAGACCCCCTGTTGTCACAAATCGGTCCTAACTCAGCGTAATATTTGATCAAACCTCCACATCCCTCGATGACGTCACTGACCCTCGGAGTGAGTGTTGAAAAAAGAGCTGTCGCTCGACTGACGTTCTTTATTTTACCAGCATATCATCATCAACAGCCTGAAAAAACCAGCAATATTACCCTTACTTCTAAAGTGTGTTAGGTAAATATTTTTCGACCTTCGCCGATACCTAACTTCAATACTTTGTAATCCAAATTGCATTACATTTTGTACCTTTTTCCGACTAAGCTTTCGAAGTTACTAATACCACAAACAGATGTCCTCCCCTATTTACGTTTCATTAGATATAAATAACAATTTCAATCTCCTTACCCATCAAAACCATATACCCTATTTTTAAATATTAAAGTAAAACGCCGATTTACTTTTCTTTTTCTTTTTTTTTAACACAATACTATTTACGACTTTAAATACCCCTTAAAGACATACTGTCCTAGTTTTCCATTACAAAAACAGCTTGTGCCACAGAACATCTTAGATTAAAAACATGTATCTACTTATGCAAAATAAGGCATAAACAACATCTAAACAATATTCGCTTCTATTTTAAAAAAGATTAATAATTACACCTTACAATTTTTATTTTGATTTTTTTTTTATTTTTTTTTTATTTAAAATTTTACGTAAGTAATATCCTGATTGAAATTAAAAGTCTGATTAAATTATTCCAATCTTAATTTTAGGTACTAAAATTTAAAAAAAATGTGAATTACTTTTGAATAGTTAGGTTCGTACGGTTATTATAAATTACAATTTATATTTATTAAATAATGGAACAAAATAGGTACTTACATTTATTCAGTATTATCAATTCCAGGGCCTTACTTATGCTTTTTGAAATACACTTTGACCATTGCCACTACCTCTAGTCCATGTCAAACCGAATTTAGTTTTACCTGGCACTCTTGCTCTTTTATTTGACTGATTAACATTTCATAGTCCTTATATAATGTACATATATTATAGGTACCTACTCCTACAAGCGCCCGTGTCGACTTCCATTTTCAGTTTCCTTCCTCTGTCTCTCACAATGTCACCTCTGCTGGCTCCTCTCTTTCCCTATATATCCCTCTAAATTCATCAATGACCATCTTTTCTGAAATTTCTTGCTCCAGTGCCTTGATTTCTTTCTTGTTCCTGCACTTTGTGGCTACTATGCCCGCATATAATTACGTAAGTCGCAACAAGTTTGCAACAGGCGTAAATTTCGCAATCATTGCTGTCAAACATCACTTTGGCAGAGCAGAAAGCGATAAAGCGCTACGTCACCGTCTGTCGGACAATCGATGAACTAAAAAGTGCATTATTTTGTTTTCATCTATTGCTGTTCTGTTGATAGTGGTGCTAGTATCAAAGGCCAAAGCGCCAAAGGCGAGCAACAGGCGGGCGACTTACGATGTCCAGTGACATCTTGCTACCGATTGCTAAGTGTTTGCTGTCGCTTTGCTACTGCTGTTGCTTTGCTACTGCTGTTGCTTTGCTACTGCTGTTGTAACATTTACATAATATGGGCACCGGTTTTCTTGCAATTGTAGCAAGTCCAGGTTTTCTTGAAGCAACGATCTTCTGTATCTTGACCTCCGCATCTATAACGTTCCATCATTCTGTTGTTGTATATCTTATTTTCTTTTTTATGGCAAAAACCGTGGACTCTGGTTGGATGTTTTTGGTGTTCATTTTGCACTTTCAACGGCAGAAGCTATCTCGAAGGGCTAGTCGAAATAATAAGATAGCAAATTCTGCACTTAATATTTGAAAAGTCATTAGTGCAGGTTTGAGTGAGATTTTAACCTAGGTGCGTCGAATTGAAATAAAAAAATAAAAAATATGTGTGGACATTTCACACAGCGCCATCTAGTCCCAAACTAAGCATAATTATAGCTTGTGCTATGGGAACCAGATAACTGATAGAACACTTAGTTACCTTTTTTGTTTGTAAATACATAACTACATACATAAAATAATAAAAAAAAATCTAGAACTCTTGGTCATACCGCTTTGCCTTAAAATGTGGGTTTTGACCCTTTGACTAAACAGCTTTCATTGAAACATATAAAGCTGACAAATTGGTATAAAATTATATTTTCAAACTTTTTCCTGAAATGTAAATTTGTTTAGCATTTGAAAAAGATGGATAACGAATTAGTGGAATTTCTTTTTAAATGCTGGTTACTTTCCATCGTTAGTAATAAAAATGCGTTTCCTTTCTCGCATTGCACGAGATAAAATGAGATCATAAATGTGTATATTAGCGTACAATTAAGGGTCAATTCAGACAGAGCAGCAAAATTCAATAAAATAGGTAAGATTTTAATGTTGCATATTATTCTCAGCTTTGTAATATGAAATAAGGTTGATATTGCAAAATAGCACTTAAAAAGTGCTCGAGCGTTTTGCTGCTTTGTCTGAATTGGCTCTATCAGATTAAGTTTTTTTATTTATAGATAGGCTAACATTTGACCACGGTCTCACCTGATGGTTAGTGACGACGCTGTTGACGGTGGAGTATTCTTACCTGAAAGATACCGGCTAGCTTATTACGTAAAGTTTGCAACAGGCGTAAATTTCGCAATCATTGCTGTCAAAGCTGTGAAACGTTACTTTGGCAGAGCAGAAAGCGATCGAGCGCTAGATCACCGACTGTCGGACAATCGATGTTGCTTTGCTATTGCTATTTTTACATAATACGGGTGCGGTTCACTCTATAGTTTTTAAATCTCCCAGATTCTATTATTTGTCAGGAAACAATGACGCTGGTAAGGTGTTCCATTCCTTTGCTTTAAAAATTACAAATGAGAAAACGAGAGAATAGATCAACCTAAAAGAAAAATATATGAAAATTTTAAATTTTGAATTCATCATCATCATCATCAACAGCCTGAAGACGTCCACTGCTGAACATAGGCCTTCCAGAGCGCGCCACCTTGAGCGGCTGCTCGCCACCTGCATCCATCGGCTCCCCGTGGCTTTCACCAGATCATCGGTCCACCGAGTGGGAGGCCGGCCTACGCTGCGCCGTTGTTGGGGTTGGTAGCCGGGCGTCTGCCGGGGATTCTTCGCACCCCTTGCTCCGCCGTTACCGTGGCCGCTACCGTAGCCACGAGATAGCAGAGCTGCCGGGGACTCGGTGCCGTTGTTTTCTGTGCTTGTCATTGGGGGGTTGCCATAATCACCACGCTTGGCAGGCGGCTTGATGATCGCAGTACATAAGATCGATTATCAAGACGGAGGGGAATACTGCGACCCATTCCCTGGATATTCCCTTAGCCGTCTTCTACGGCACCCACGGGAAGAGATGGGGTTGTCCTATTCGTAACCGGGACCACACGGTTGGAATTTTGAATTAAGTAGATTTATATTATTGTGATTATAAACAGTTTTAATATAAAAAAAACAAAGAGTTTTCCACACCAACGTTACATAATAAATGTTTGATTACGTGTGGTAGCGTTAGCACACCCCTAACCACGAATGCAGCGATGCGTGCCGTCGGACTTCTTTACAAATACCATTGCTCTCCTTTGGGAAATTAGGGATGCGAAATATTTCCTTGCGAACTGAAGTGTGTTATTGATTGCTGGCAATTTTTCTTAACTTTGACTGTTACGAATCTTACAAAGAAAAAAATGCGTAATTGTGTTTTTTTCATGTTCTTTTATTTATAGATGTAAATAAAATATAAATCATTTAATACTTATTTTAGGAGAATTATTTAATAAGATAATCATAATGGCTAGGCGAATCTTGACTGCGTTGTCTGGCTTGGCTGGTCTGATAGCTCAGTTGGTAATAGCTCCGCCTTCTGAACTGTAGGTTATGCGTTCGATTCCCGCCCAGCACAAGCATTTTGTGTGATGAACATTGAACATTGAACATTTGTTGTGTGTGTTTAAATTTATATCCATATTTTTGTAACTATACTTTAGTGCAAATCAAAATCTACCATCTTAAATTAACACTTAATTAAAGATGCACGTACTACTTTAAGCATAGTTTCTTTTTCCTTTGGCATCATAAGTATGGTTACTTATTATGAAGTAAATAATTATAAAACTCTGGTAGCCACTGGGTCGTTAAAGTTCTCCTCACTATACTAGCCTGGATGTTATTATGCTATAAATTACCAAGAATCAATTAAAAAACTTGAAATATTACTGTGCAAAGCACACAAAAGCCTACTTTAAAAATATTACTATTACTTAATTAAGCATTTAAATAAAAATAGTAATTAGTATTATTTTCAAATATTTTTTGTAGTTATGGTTTTTATCGCACACAGTGCTTCAAAACGGGATCACCCACGTGTTTCATGTGATTATGACTTACAATAAATAAAACTATCGTGACTAGACCATAAATAAAAAAGATATAAAGCTAATCTACAGTAACTATGAACCTTAATGAATAAGATATTAACACTGAACTGGAAAAAAGGTTTTTTTACATCAACGTTTGTGTAATAATAATAATAATAATTAGGCAGGTGGCGAGCCGTCGGTAAGTGGTGACACCGCGTACCCATTCCAAAGGGCTAAATGAGACACCTCACCTGGTTTGCCTTAACCGGCTGTCCGAAGGTGGAAGTTGCAAGAGCTAAAAACCTAAGCTCCAGGGTGGAAGTGTTAAAGGGCATACCGCCGCGAGTAGCGTTTAGTGAAAGTGCAGCACACCTCTCGACACCTTTAGTCACTCACACCAATGTTGCTTCCTCGGTAGCAATATGCAGTAGCCACTACAGGAGGCCCATTTAGTGGGTGGCAAGTCATCACCTGCCTCAAAATTTTTGATATGAGACAAAATTGGCAGGTGCCCTTATCTCATTCTATAATTCAATGTCATCATCCATCAAAAGTTCACCGCAATAGCCCAGATTTATTTTTTACCTTTACCTACAATACAAAATAGTTTATCATTAGCCATAACATGCCTTGTCAGTTATAATTAGTTTTGTACTCAACAGGGCCTCTTGGTGTTAGCTTCGGCCTCACCAATGCCTCCCAAATGTCCGGGCTAGACCCGAGAATCAAATTATAATGTTATATAGGTGCCTAGTAAGGAAGTTCAAAGTTAAGGTATCATTATTATAGCCCGTTTTGTTTATTTATGATTATTACATTTTGTTTTATCATCGCATGGTTCATCATTATCATCATCAGCCTGAAGACGTCCACTGCTGTACATAGGCCTCCCCCATAAAATTCCACTTTGGACGCTTATCATAGGGAGGATTTGCCATAAGTATCACGCTAGGCAGGTGGCTTGGTGATCGGAGAAGATTTTAATGTACCTCAGAAAATGCTGCTGCCCATTCCCTGCATATTCCTTTAACCGGCTCTTACGGCACCCACGGGAAGAGATGTTAAGTCTACTCATACCGTTCGTCTTCATCGCTATCGTCAAGTTGCATCAGCTCCGAAGGTTGTTGAATTGATGTTTGTGACTGAGTTGCTAATCGGGGCATTATTTCTGTAATCTGAACTGGGGCACTGACTTCTCTTCCCGTTAATTTGACGGAGTTTGACGTCAACACTCGAACGGCTTCTTCCAGCTTGGTTACGCTCCGTTCAAGCCTTCCATCTCGTTCTGATGATGATGGGATTGTCTGTCTACTGTCTCCTGTTATGTATGGATGGGTTTGGGGAGTTCTGAGATAAGGTTTCCTTTATTGTTGTTATTATGGGTTAGATGGGGTGGTCCTACTCGCAAACTGAGACTAAGCGGCATATTTTTTTACTGAACATAATAAACAAAAGTATATAAAAAAATTAATATTTTATACAAAATATTGTCTCTTACTCAAATACTCAGCTTAAGTGCATATTAATAAAATTATTTTATTTTTAAAACACAAAATAAGGTATTATTTTATTATCTTACTTTTTCACCTACTCTGGCATAAGTATATAAGTTTTTAATATAAGTTTTAATTTTAGTCCACGACCGAACGGAGTGGTGTTATAAGTTTAACGTGTGTATCTGTGTGTCTGCCTCCTAATTAAACTTGATCGATAACCTAAATATAATTCAAGAAAGTCTACTCAGCTATTTGAAAATCATCAGCTCTTTTCTAGTTGATGAAGAAAATGTCCAGGGTTTTTTTTATATTGTCCAAAATTACCTGTGAACCTCGCTATCAGGCTTGCATCGACCTGTGATTGTGATGTTTGAACTATTGTATTTGGTATATTTATAAACTATAAGACATCAGACATTTTTTTTTTCGAAGCACATGTGGGTATGTGTACCCATTTAGTTTTTTATCTTTTAATATTTGCCCTAGGATTTTATTTTCAAGCACAAAACTGCCTTCAAAATAATGTTCACCATTTAACGTATCCGATTCCTCCACATTGGTGGTACCAAGGGGTAAAATAATGCCGGAGTTTTCAGCAATAGAAATGTTTAAAATGCACTTGCTCACGTGAGGTTTCTCTGGAGTCAAAGTACATTTTTTATGAACACTTTCAACAGTATGAAGAATACATGAATTATCAAAGAAGACCTTTGGCAATTCAGGTATTTCGAGGACAGTTTTGTCTGTAGGAGGAATACAAGTATTGTCGAAGAAGACCTTTGGCAATTCAGGTATTTCGAGGAGAGTTTTGTCTGTAGGAGGAATACAAGTATTGTCGAAGAAGACCTTTCATAGTTCTGGGGAATTGTGGTCTTAATTCACCAGCAGCCAAAGCTAGCTAGTTATATGCTTTCACGTAGCAGTTTGCTTTGTTTCATAACTCTGGTGAGTTATGGTAGTAATTTGCCAGCAGCCAACGCTACTTTTAAAAAAATACATGGCCCTTACGGGTAAGGATATTTTTAAATATGTAGCAGATTTAATAGGCTTTCTCTCGCTTCGAAATTGCATAGATGCGATACCTAGATTATATTCCCTTACGTAGCATTCGGTTTTATTTCGTAATTCTGGGGAATTACGGTCGTAATTTACCAGCAGCCAAAGTTATCCAAAGTTAGTTACAAAAAAATATCCTCGAAAATTTACGAGCCTTGGATTATTTATTTTTTCAGCAGTATAAATAAATGTATTTTCTTTCTTTTCTTTTATTTCTTCAGTACTGTAAAAAGGCAGTACCTACTGTCAAAAGGCAAATTTATTCACGATAAGGGTCCAGTACAATGACGCGTACCGGGTCCTTATGAAGCTGCCGAGATGCTGTAGTGCGTCAAACATGTTTGCTGAAGCAGGGGTTCCCGACTTTTTCGCGGTTATTAGATCGCGTGTGGCCTCATTTTGGAGCCGACTGCGCCGCTCTGGTAACAAAATACTCGAGGCTGTCTCTGACAATGTCCAGAGTCCAATATTTACTTATTGGATATCTGTGCACATGAACGATAACAAAAAGTGACGCAGCACGACAGTGCGTAGCCGCCGTCGTAAGTGTCATTTTGATTGTTTTTAACTTTTTTTTTTACTTTTATTGAATTTTGTATTTTGTAATCGTCCTATTATTTGAAATTTTATTTTATTTTTTATGGGTCTATTGCCTGAATTAAACGATTTTTATTTTATTTTATTTATTATTTATGGTTTCTACGTGGTTTCTACCTTGACAAAATTACCATCTTAATTTGGTCGGATTATAGGCCGCTAACTTTTGGCTGCTAACTTCACACCGGTTTAGTATAGAGCATTATTAGAGCTCGCTTTTAGCTAGATATTGCCTGAAAACGTTTAAATAGCGAGACACAGTTAAATTATTTCATTTCCATGCCTAAGTAGCGTGCCGTTAGAAAAACTTGTAAAATCACTTGGAGTTTTTTGTCCAATCCACTGCGATTTGTCAATTAAATAATAGAATAAAGGCATCCCAAATATGCTATTTTAACAAGGCCTTGAATTTGAATTACAGTTTTTGTTACACTTACATATCGAAATCGTCAGCTGATTGACGCAGTTCATCCGCAACGAAACTGATTTAGTTTAGTCTTTGAACTGAATCTTTAATTTAATATGCCAATTTACTACAGGTTTTTAAGTAATACTAAATGGTAGGAGTTTTTTTGCAATAGTAATATTCGTCGGCGGGTAAATACCGCCGTTTTAGCAGATATTTTGCTGACAAGAAGTAGTGTCCAAGCACTTATGTGTTTGTGTTTGAAGGGCACTGTAGTTAGTGATACTACGAGAAATAAGATAAATTGTAACCTCATATCACAGTCTAGAAATCTTAGTAGACTGTGCTGCTCACAGACCTAAAATTATTTCGTTCCTCTCAAAAGACTCACGAAGCGTGGGAGCGAGAAGTGAAAATCAAGTACACACTGCCCGAGAGGAAAAGAGATAGTGAAATAATGGCGGATGTGTCAGAGTACTAGCATAAGAAGAGCACATATCGTCACAATCTGTTTCATACGGAGCATATTGATCATGTACTACCATAATTCCGTTATCAAAGTGAAAAATACTATTACTACAAAACATACTAACCCGAAGGCTCAATTCAGACAGAGCAGCAAAATGCTCGAGCAGTTTGTTAGTGCTATATGAATATCAACCTTAATCTATTTAGACAAAGCTGAAAATAGTATGCAACGTTAAAATAGGTAAGATTTTAATAAGGCTTATATTCCAATAGCACTTAAAAACTGCTCGAGCATTTTGCCGCTCTATGTGAATTGACCCGAACAATACACGTATCACGGCAAATTTATCACAAATTTTATTTCTTTATAAAAAGTCCTATATTTCGGTTTGGTATCTGGATGTAAAACCTGTTTATTTTGTAGATTGGGAATGCTCCTTCCGATATAGCGCAATATTTCAGTGTTTCAGTTTTTTCTATTATGAAGCACTTTTACTCTAAAGTTTGAAGGATCTAAGTAAACAAAATGTCTGCTATTTTATTTAAAAACTATGGGGCCTATAGGTAGGTTCAGTATTGAGTACATACTACAGATAACTTGTCGCAAATATTCAAGATCTTAATCATAACAACAGTTTTTCACACACACACACATCTCTTAAATTTCTTGCCCCTTTTTCAAAATGTCATTGTTGGCCTTGTACATCCTAAGTCTATGGTGCTGATGTTTCAGGATGACGTGGGCAGGGCAGTTACACGCAAGACCTTATGATTTAGAGTTCTGAGTGGCACTGCATCAACTGTTATACGAACAACTAACACATCTCGTCATTTATTAACATTAAAAAAATCTGGGACAATCTTATAGAAATAGATTATCTGCACTTTTTTCAAATTCCGATTGCTCCCAAAGATAACATCTTTTCGTTACCAATAATATTATCAACGTGAAAACTCGTATGTTCAATATTTTTTGTGGTAAGATCTTTTGAAAGTGAACTCTATCACTTAAATTTTTTTTTTTTTTTTTCATTTCCTAGAGTACCTTCTTACTGAAATAAGCACTCTACTAGAACTACAATCTAGCCATTATTTTGGCTAATAAGTAATTTAAATTTAACCTAAACTTCTATAAACTTTATTATCTAAGAATGTGTCCAATAACACTTTTCTTATTGTCTCTATTAAGGCGACGATACTTTGTTCTTGTGTTCTTTTGGGTAGCACTAGCACTGCACTACATTACACTAATTTGTGAAAATTCACTAATAACACTACACTAACTCAAATGGTTTTGTTCGTTTAAGTCTTCTAATAATGTTCGTGTGATCAAGCAGCTGGATTGCTTCTACGTTCACATGATGGTGAAGTCTATATTGGTGACTTTCTGCATATTTTTTGATAACATTATCGACGAGCTTTATATTAAGGTCCCGATGAAGGTCGTCATTTCGAATGTACCAGGGTGTTAAATATAAGATACGTCGTGATCACATGACCTGGAGGATTGGTAGATAATGCTATTTAGAATTAAGTTCATCCATATACAGCTTTTGTGCAAATCTATTAGGTATATAAATAAACCCACTACTACACCGTAAACCGGACCGGACCGGTATTACTGGACCGTGTGATGTCTCAGGATGACGTGCGCAGTGCAGTGGCACGCAAAACTTTAGAGTTTCGATCCGAGTGACGGTGCAATCTGTTATGGGCAGCCGTGACGCTTAACATCAGGCGAACAACTCGCTCGTCACGTCATTTGTTCACATAAAAAAAATATATCTAGGTACGTCGTGCCTGAAATTTTGGAAGCGTATATAGAGTAGCGTTAGCGTGTCTTAGCGTTTCCACTGCTAAGACACATTAGGATGCAGTCACACGGGCCTTCTACCTTCTCAAATTTTGTGATTCTTGACCATTCCTGTTTCCTCACTTCACCGTTGCGAGAGCAATTGCAAATCTGAGTCTCTTCTACCGTTATTATCATGGGGAATGCTCTGAAGAAATCTGCAACCTCATCCCATCTTCTCGATTTTATTATCGAACTTCTCGGCAACGTGAAAAAGCGCATCCACATATTGTAGACACGTGGAAATCTCATATGACGCGATTCTTGCGCTCGTTTCTTCCACGAACCTGCAAGATGTGGAATGTTCTTCCTCCTGAGGTTTTTCCGCATAACTACAGTATGGGGAGTTTCAAGAAAAGTGTTAAAAGAGTCCTCTCTAAGGGTAGGCAGCGCACCGGCAATGCCTTCGGTGTTGCAGATGTCCATAGGCGGCGGTGACCACTTACCATCAGGCGCTGCCTGCTTGTTTGCCACTGATCTCATTAAAAAAAACACACAAACTGCACTGCAACTGCACATGGCTACTGCTGAGCCAGGCTCGCTCTGGATTTAGATTATGAAGATGAAGAAAACTTGAAATCTTCATAATCAGGTCCTGACCTGAAAATGAGTAGGTTGGAAACCCTTATGCATTGTATATTCTGAAAGTGTGATTAAATCCGTCATTATTTTACTAAAGTACCTACCTACTCAACTTATATTTGAAAAAGCGTCATGTTGCGAAGTCTGTAACGGTATTGCAGCCACGTGTCAAATCGCAAAATTAATTCAACAATTTAGTATGGATTGGTACTTGAAAACCTTATTAGTTTGTTTTTTGAGAAAGCCAGGTTCAGGGTCAAATCGGGGTCACCAGATTTCGGGCTGATTCTATTTTAAAATAACTAGTTCTGACTTATTTTTACCCATGGCCTAATTCCATCCAATCCTTTTCAAAATAGTCTACACACACACACACACAGACACAGAAACGAGTGTCAATAAGACATAAATAACAACGACTTTACACAACGATCCTTAGAGTAAATAGGCAAATGAAACATATGACCTGATGGATCTCAAGTCTAGAAATCTTAAGTCAGTCAGAGTCACGCGTAGGCAACTTTAAATTTTAGAGTTCCAACTGTAAATCAACTTTAATAAGCGGTCGTGACGCTTACAGGCGAACGACTTACCTCACTTAATTCATTAATAGAAACAACAAAAAACTCAGATAAACCTCAGAGAATTCGTCACATTTCTGAATTATGTGATAGAAAGGATTAATTGTATAAATGTAATGATATGGATGTTAAAAGTTACTGGTCTTTTGAGTCAATGCACTCTAAACAATACAATTTCTGAATCGGCATTGCAACTTAAACGTATAAAAACAAATCAATAAAGTGTCTTATCAATTCAAAGTTCACTGACCCGAGTTTTTACAAGTCGAGCCAGTTTCTGCAATTGGATGGGCAGTGGTCTACTCTGTGATCGTCACACGAGCGGCTGTCGTCATTCAGCCTTGAAGAACGGGCAGACGAGCGGGTGTGACGCTGCGTTTGTAACGCTACGGAGTTTCACGATGTTGGAGATATTTTATGTTATTTTTTGCATAAGTCAGACTATTTATAGCCATTCGCATCTAAAATGTATAATTATGTGAAATAGTATTAAGGGTCATACTTCAACCGCTCCGCCAAACTGCATACAATTAACTATAATTTGCCTAAAACTTCTGCATTGCATTCTCACGCGCGTTTGCATAACTTGTTGAACTGAAAATTGAAGATTTCACGCCACTGTTTCTATCACGGTAGAATAATATGGATACGACCAAGTCAAGAGAAAGAATTTAAAGTGATAGTGTTTAGTGTTCTACATGATTATTGTTATTATTCAGCTATGGTCATCCTACTGTAGGCAATGTCCTCCCTATACAGGATGTAATTTAATTCATCAGCATAAATTGAGTGCATGATAGTACCTACATCATTTATATTGATGATTATTAAAGAGTGCGAATGAAAATTTGTTTTATTGAAAATTAGGAAAATGCCGCGGCGCCTAACGTAGTTGACACGAATGGCATAAGTTTGGGTGTGTTTATGTATGTTGGTATTCTTGGTATGTATGACTCTTACCAGTCACCGATGTAACCGCTGAACGAAATGGACTTCGAAAAAAAACATAACATAAATAATATTATTTCAATTAAAATTGGGTGGTCCCGGATCCAGATAGCATGATTATTGTTTAGCATGAGTAAAACCGCAGGGCTCAGCTAGTTTCAACATAACATTAATTTCATTACTTAAATTGATACCAAAAGCAATCTTAATCAGTGTATTTAGTTTACAAGTTGTAGTTTATTAAGAAATTAAGTAATTACTTTGATATTATTTTAAATTAAAATTGTGGACAACTGTCATTATTCAACTGAATAATAAATATAATAGGTATTTCATATACTGTTTTTATCATTCCAAGTGATTGGCATTAAATACTTGATATTTGACATTATTTATTTAATTAATATTAAAATGTAAGATGTATTTATTAATAATTATAGACTCATCCTGATATTTCCTCTGAAATAGCTTTAGGTATCAATTACTATTAGCACACGAACATTTAATTTCTGAATTGAATAAGATCCATACAATTATTTCATCGCGCCACCGATCGACACCGCAAAGAATAGTTTACCAAACAATATAAATAATAGTAGTTTAAACTAACGCAGACAGTTTGATTCGCGCAACCGCGGTGTGGCCACCTCTACTGGTTACTTAAATGTCTCAGAAATGTTTACAAAATTACTAACTCTAAGTGCTCTGTTCGTTTCCGCATACTGTTTAAGCATTGGGACTGTCAGTGAACACAATGTGACCAAACGAAAGGTGAGCAGCGGGGATCTCTTTCCGGACTGGGTTCCTTTCAAAAACAAACATGGGGACGAACTCGGGGAATTTGTACAGGTAGAAAAGAAAAGTAAATTAAAGAAAAGGTTAGCACCACCTTTGAATTTCTTGTTGCGAGCCGTTGCTGAGCCTGAAGGTGATAATTATGACGACAAGAGTGCAGGAGAAAGTGACAGTGATGATTACTTCGAGAAAAAAGATTGGTCTGACTTACATAGACCGGCCGATGATGTTGATAAAAAACAAGTTACAGTTAATCACACTGACATCTCTGATATTGATGGAGTGGTGCAAATAATAACGGACAGGCCACCAAGTCCTATTTTAGACGCAATAAAAAACAATGCACGCTATTTAAAAAAAGAAGAAAATAAAATAGATCCTCCAGAAAATGTAGAAAGGGAACGAGATGAATTAGATAAAGAGTCTATTGAAACAATTACTACAACTCAATCAACAACGGAAGCGAATAAAGAAAAACAAAAGAATGCTAACAACGAAGAAGACAGTAATGACTATGATGAACCACCAAAAAAAACCAAACCAGAAGAGAATAAAGAAAACGAAGCACGAAAAGCTGAAATTTTAAGCAGCGTAGATGAATTAAAAGAACGTCATGCAGAAGAACAACGAGAATTATCTCAAAAATTAAAAGGAGAAAATTTGTATGAAAATGAGTTTGGCAGAGATAAGAAAAGTCATAACAGATTTACTTCAGACTCTTCTGAAGAAACAACAGAGAGATCACGAAATTCACGGCGAAAAACAACCGTAAAACCTGACTATGACGAATACGAAGATTTGAGTAACTCTTCTGAAGACAAATATAAAATTAATGTTTTTAAACAAACGACTGTGCCACAAACTGAAGCACCTCGATCAACTAATATTCCAACTACAACTGATGGACGCAAGAAAGTAAAACACATGGAATCTGGAAAAATATCTGTGTTTAAAAATCCGCAACTGTATATCATATATGACGATGATGAAACTACGGTTTCTCCGGTCACATCGACGAGTATAATCGGACAGCAAAGGTTCTCATCTCGGTATACAACCACTCCGCCAAACAGCAGTCATGAAAGAATTTCGCTAGTCCCAGCGAGTTCTAAAGAAGGTGAACCTACTTTATTCTTCCCGAAGCCAAGGAAAAATAAAAGGAAGAGGATAAAGATGACTACGACCACAGCAGCTACTGACTCTACCGTAGCTGAAACTGTGACGGATAACTATAAGCAGACTACAGACTTTTCACAAGATACAACGGCACCTTTTGCACCTTCGACACTTTCTTTCACTGACTCCACTTCTACTGATACTACAGCTTCAGGATCTACAGGAACACATGTGACCACAGATGCTGAACCCACGGGAACTGATACAGAAGCAAAAACTTCCAACACTGTAACAGATGCCGTCTCAGCATCTACTGATCACAAGAAAGAGCAGAGTGCAGATTACGACAGAGAAACTGGTAAGTACTTTATTACTTTTAATTACGTTTTTACTAGGTTATAGTTTATTTTTTTATGGATGAAAAATCTTAATCCAATTTTGATGATGTATGAGTTTTTTAAGTAAGCCGCCTGCCAAGCATGGTGATTATAGCAAATCTTCCCTATGATAAGCGTCCAAAGTGGCGTTTTATGAGGGAGGCCTATGTTCAGCAGTAGGCATCTTCTGGCTGATTATGATGATTTTTTTAGGGTTCCGTACCCAAGGGTAAAACGGACCCTATTACTAAGGCTCCGCTGTCTGTCCGTCTATCACCAGGCATCTGTCTCATGAACCGTGATAGTTAGACAGTTGAAATTTTTACAGATGATGTATTTCTCTTGCCGCTATAACAACAAATACTAAAAAATAGAATAAAATAAATATTAAAGGGGGCTCCCATACAATAAAAGTGATCTTTTTGCCGTTTTTATAGATAATGGTACGGAACCCTTCGTGCGCGAGTCCGACTCGCACTTGGCCGGTTATTTAAATAGTGATATCCCTATCACATTAATGCTAATTGCATCATTATTATGATACATCATCGAAACGCAGTGTTGACACTGCATTGTTTTGGTTATTTCAATGAATGTTTTGTCTAGATTCAGATACAACACCTGAGACTGTGTGTTATCATCTATGATTAGATGATATTAGAAGTAATGAAATGGTTATTCAAATTCTTTATGAAAATAGGTACAATATGTTAGGTAAATTTTACATCGATACAATGATATAGAGGTGAAGGCCGCGGGCTTAGTGGCGTGCCTTAGAGGAAACTTATCGTCAAGCAGTGGAATATATAGCATATCATATATATATGTTGATGATGATGATGATGATGAAATGTAACACAATGGATTTCTAAAATGCTATTCACCCTTAATTTGTAAAAGCGAAACAGTCAAAAAAGAATCGTCTAAGTAATGCTGACTTATGATTTATTTTTGGATGAAATGTACACAGATTACTGTCGTGTGGTCGCGGTGTGAGAATAGTACCAACCTATCTCTTCCCGCGAGTGCCGTATGAGCTGGCTAAGGGAATATCTATGGAATGACATTCTCAATACATTAGAATCTGTTCTTATAAGTTCTTAGTCATTTTAACATTTCGTCAAAAGAGGTCAGGTGACCTCTTTTGACGGAATGTTAAAATGACGAGACTATCTATACCAAATAATAATAAATGATAGGTACTGTGTGTTTAATTGCAAATGCCAATCAAATGGCACAGAATAAATAATAGTATAGATACAGCCGGTAAAACGATTACCTTTGATACGGCGGAGTCGGAAATGGACCAGTTTAATTATTAATTTGTTAGCTGTGAAAATCAACTTGAAAATACAAATTGGGGCTTCATCGTTCGTTATCTGATGTTTTCACCCAATGCCCAAAACTTTTAAACAATAATTTATAGTTGACAGAAGGACCTATCAGATGCACTTATTACACTTTTTATTTGCTTAGGGTGGGTTTTTTTATCCATAGTTACAGTTTAACCTCTAACAAATTTTGACCATTGGTTAGAATCTGTTAGAGTTTTTAACCATTGGCCACCTTAACTACGGTTCTTTTATAACTAAATAGGCCCGCATTTGACCGCAATCTGAATCTACGGATAAATAACCCGCCTTTAGTCTGCGCTAGATATATAACTGCATTGCAAAAGTGATTTATTCCTCGCTGTAAAAGTATCCGTCTTTTTTTAAATGATACATACTATACGCCTGCAGTAAGTCAGTGAAACCACAATTTAACCAACATATTACTGATCTGTGTATTTAACAACCTAAAATTTTACGACAAAGTTGTACCACCTTTAATAAAAACTTTCTGATTTTGATCCAAAATGACAACTTGTATAAGAAGACTTCCCCTACCATGGTTATCTATTTTATCATTTATTAAATTTGGTAGTTATTAGGTGGTAGACTACATCTAAATTATACTACGTATATCTATGTACACTAAGCCTAAGAAAACAAAATAAGTGAGTAATAAAAAGTAATAAATAGAAAACAGAATTTAGGTCACTATCTGCGGGTAGCGTGCCCAACAACCTGAAATATTTTAAAATATATCTTTGACTGTTTATTCACGAATAGTATGTCAAAGAGCTTCAACACCATAAACTTATTCGTGAAATAATTATAAATTATTCTCACTCATAACAATTTTAATAATAAAACAACCTTAAATAATATATAAAGATAAAACACCTGTCTTCTTATGACCCTTATCCCACACTCAGGTCACAAGAGCACCCAATTTACATCAAACAAATTGTGTAAGACACATTTCACATTTCAAAGAAGCCAAGATATTGCTGGACCTTGCCAAAACCACGCTCAGTATAAAAACAACGCTATTTTCATCTATTTTCATCTATCAAATTCGGGTTTTTGGTACCTTTGGATCTGTATCCCATAGAGATAAGGTTCAATTTTGTTTCTAATGTTAAAAATAAATGCAAATTTATCGTTGGTTTTGGTACAAAGTATCCTAATTTCATTGACAGTGACAGCGTTTAGGGTCGGAGTCAATGGCGAGTAGACTTTTTGACTTCATATTTCACATCTCTTTAGCTGACACCTTGCTTTAATAGCCATACTCTCAAACTTATTCGACCAATCGTACCTAGCGTTTGACTTTATAGTAGGTCAGCTTACTACTGTTGGTACCAATTACAACAGTACGCTTTCCTCTGCCTCGAAGACCAGTGACTCCAGAGAAATACGGTTTAAGGTTGATAAATAGTCCATTGGCTTTTTACTTCACGTTTGGGGTCAATTTTTTTACAATATTTTGATTGTTATCTAGAATTTTGGGGTAAATATGGGCGGTTACGTCAATTCTTTTGATGCTTTATTATTTACCTACATAAAGTTGAAGAAAACATTTTTATACGAGGATCCCTTTTGGGGAAAAAATAGTTTTCTCTGTATAAGCTAAGACACTTTTAGACTTTTCTAATTCAAATGTTTGTATTTCTTTATGCGTAACATGAATACTTAATGTTAACATCGATTCATTCTAGACTCTAACTAGGGTTCCATTTATCTAGGGACGAAAGAGCGACGAAGTCCATGGTCTCAAAACAATCTGACATAGATAAAGTATTTTACTATTAGTGATTTATTGGGGTGCAGTATCAACCCTGCACCCTCCGGAATATGCTCAACCACTACACCATGCCGCAGAAGTCGTGTGAAGTTGAAGTGGCAGTGGGCGGCCACATCGCTCGTAGAACTGACAACCGATGGGGAAGAAAGGTTCTCGAGTGGCGACCACGAACCGGAAGACACAGCGTAGGCCGTCCTCCCTACCTAGACCTAGTGGATGCGGCAAGCAGCCGCTCAAAGTGACGCTCTTTCGGGGGGAGGCCTATGTCCAGCAGTGGACGTCTTCAGGTTGATGATGATGATGATGATGTTTTTACTATAGGTATTATAAAACACTGTTTTAAACTTTCACGGATGTTCACTACGTTAAAACTATTACTTACGGGATCTATACCGTGATTTGAATCATTTCTGAGTTCCCGATATTTCGGCACAGTTACATGCACCATGTTCACGGGTAGACTGAAGATGCGGGTAATAAAGCGCGGATGCGGGTTAATATAGGTATTATGTAAGTCGAAATTATGAAAGTATTCACAAAACTATAATCACAATAAAGTCGGCCAAAAATTGTTTAAAAAATTAAGAAATATCAAAAATTTACACGGCTCCCATTTTATTATTTGTAACTTAACTTGAAAAATAAACTTTTATACAATAGTTTTATGTAAACCATCTGACAACGACTGTAAAACTTATTTAAATAATTAGATCCGCTGACACCTGCGATAATAAAATTTACTACTAAAAAACAGTTTCGGTCTCATGCATGATATCCATGCAAAAGTTTAAAGGTAGGTTATTAAATCAAATTATTCATAAGTCTAAGGCACTGTAAGGCGTGATTTTCAATAATTAGATAAAAGTTATTCATTACATAAAACAAAACACTGAAAAAATAAAACGCGAATTTTATAAGCGGTATACTGACAATTGAAATGTTTTTGTTTTAGCTGGTTTATAATTCATTAGTCTAATAACCAGCCATTGAAAATCACCCCTAAGAAAAGTAATAATTAACTTTAGTGCCTTTGTAAAATTCATAAGTGTTCTTTGTAGTAGGTAGTGTAGCTAGTTTAGTTTAGTTTTTAGTATTGTAGTACCTAGTTAGCTTGAGTAATAAAGACAAAATTCCCGTTAAAAAAAAACTTACTGCCTTACTACCTCTAACTTATCCTACCTACCTATTGTAAACTTATAATTGACTACACAATCACATCAAAAAAACTACAGAAAAAAACAAACCATAAATTTCGTAAGCAAACGAAACTCTTTCAACGCACCGAACCATTTGTGATGCATTACTTCGGTACCATGACTAATGTCCCGTTAAGATTGCGTTTAACATCACCTTTACAGACTAACTAGCGAACAGGACTGTCAATCAATTTGTTTAGAAACTGTTTGGTTTATAAAAACAAGGGCATTGTTGTCACGAATCCATTGTTACTAATAGAAAATACACGATAAAAACAATATAAAACTACTACTTTTACTAGGTGGTAGGACTTTTCTGTAAAGTTCGTCTAGATAGGTATACCACCGCTTTGCCAGTTATTCTGCCGCCAAGCAGTAGTGTGGAAGCACTACTGTGTTCCGGTTTGAACAGCATTGTAGCTAGTGAAATTACTGGGAAAATGAGACTTAAGAACTGATCTCACTGTCTAGAAATCTTTTTTAGACTGTCTGATGTCTCATGATGACGTGCGCAGTGCGCAGTGACACGCGAAACTTTAATTTAGATTTCCGAGTGACACTGCAATCTGTAATGGGCGGCCGTGACGCTTAACACCTGGCGAACGACTAGCTTGTCACGTCATTCGTTTACATAAAAAAAAATCTGTACGTAGAAATTAACTTAAAAACTTTTTTTAAAAACTTTTTGATCGAGTAGTGAAATGCAGCGAACGCGAAGCGCGAGCTAAGCGTCTCTTTTTTTTATGTAATGGAATGACGTGACGAGCTAGTCGTTCACCTGGTGTTAAGCGACACGTCTCCGTTGCAGCTTGGGCAATAATGGTTTCGTATGTCCGGCGGATGTCCGGCTGATGTTTCCCCTGTCTGTCTGTCTGTCTGTCTGTCGCACTTCTCAACCGATTCTCATGAAATTTTGTAAGCAGATCCCATATGATGATATGTTTTTTTTTGCCGATTTAGTTTTTGGAAAGCTTTCAAATTTGCGGAGCCATGAGAGTTGAAAACATTAAAAATGATTTTTCAGTTTTGCTGTGCAAAGACAGACTCGTGAGGTGTACAGGTTAAATAGCCAAAATAATATAATTTTTTTACATACTTATATTTTTAGGTGGGATCTCTGTATTTATATAAGAGATTTCTGGACCGATTTATGTGATTTTTTGGAAGTAGAGTAGTGCTTTGGTCTCATTTTGGTGAAGATCTAATGATCTAATAAAGATTTTCGAAGATAGACAATCATCATCATCATCATCATCATCGGCTGAAGACGTTCACTGCAAACATAGGCCTCCGCCACAGAGCGCCACTTTGCATCGTCGTCGGCTCACCTAGTGAGGGGCCGGCCTACGCTGCGTCTTCCGAATTCTTCCGTCTCTTAACAATTACAATTAGCTAGTTAAAATGGCAATGGGCAGGCCACATCGCTCGTAGAACTGACAACCGATGGGGAAGAAAAGATCTCGAGTCGACCACGAACCGGAAGACGCAGCGTAGGCCGGCCCCCCACTCGGTGGACCGACGACCTGGCGAGTCGATGGATGCAGGAGGCAAGCAGCCGCTCAAGGTGGCGCTTTATGGGGGAGGCCTATGTTCAGGAGATCTTCAGGCTTTTGATGATGAATTTATATTATAATACTGCCCACATAAATTTACTTATAATATATATTTGACTGGCCTATTAGCTCAGTTGGTAGTAGCTCTGCCTTCTGAACTATAGGTTGTGGGTTCGATTCTCACCCGGGACAAACATTTGTGTGATGAACATCACTATTTGTTCTGTGTCTGGGTGTTATATTGTATTCTATGTATGTATTTACAAACAAAAAAGTATCTAAGTATTGTATCAGTTATCTGGTTCCCATAGTACAAACTATGCTTAGTTTGGGGCTAGATGGCGCTGTGTGACATGTCCACACATGTTTATTTATTTACTTATATTGCACATTGTGTATAGTATAAGGGGTATGTAAGGGAAAAGCGCCCACACATTTGCTTAAAAAATCATCACATGATTAATAGACGAGCCCATTTGACAATAATCTGCTCCATTACACCACTGTTTGTTTGTTCACATGCTGCAGTCACGTAATTTGGCTGCCATCTAAGCACAGCCGGTGGGATTACGGCAACCACACCGCAATTTAATCAGAAATTACTCCCATTCGTACAATTACACGACGAAATTGGCTTTTTCAATTCAAAATGGTTGATACGCAACATGTATTCTTAGTGCGAAATTAGATTTCGGGCTTCTTGACTCGAGACTAATCTGGTATTAATGTTTGCGTAAGATTTCCATGCTTCACTGGCGTCAATTTTGTATGGTGGGTGCTAATTTTCGGCACTTTTTTACCGACTTTTTCAGGTTCTCAATGTTTCAGGTTATAGACCGATTTGCATGAATTGTATGAAAAATGCTGCACACCGCAGCCAGCGGCTGAGGCTGGTTGACGTCAGCGTCACCACAGAATAAATAACAGTACAAACGTCACTGTACTGTGTATTGAAATACTGAGAATAGGCGGTGCGATTTTGTATTTTGATCACAGAAAAAGTGAAAAGAATTTTGTCTTTCCCTTCTGGCTGTCTTGTGCCTTAATTTAGATCCTAACTGAAGTAAAACTAGATTTCCTACTTATTGTAATAGTCTAAACTTAGATAATAGGTAATAGGATGAAATACGAAGTTATGGTCTTTGATGTAGACACAAATAGATACGTTACACTCTTGCAAAAGGCTTTTGCAAAAAAGTAATTAGTTCCCTAAGTTAAAACAAAGTAAAAACTAAACTGTTATGACGTTATACATTGATGATATACATTGTATAAAAAGCTACATTTCGTTCCATTACATTCCATTTAATTTGATTCTCGGGTCTAGCCCGGACATTTGGGAGGCATTGGTGGGGCCGAAGCTAACACCAAGAGGCCCTGTTGAGTACAAAACTAATTATAACTGACAAGGCATGGTATGGCATAATAATATGATAAACTATTTTGTATAAGTAGGTAAAGGTAAAAAATAAATCTGGGCTATTGTGGTGAACTTTTGATGGATGATTACATTCCATTATTATTACGTTTCATTCCATTACATTCCATTATTATTACATTTCATTCAATTACATTCCATTAGTATTACATTACATATTCCATAATCACATTACGTTCCAATATTATTAAATCACATTCGTGCTATTGAACAGTCATACGCGGCTATCATGGTAGAACCTACAACCGTGATTAAATAATAATGGATAATAATGGGAATGTTATGTAATGGAATGGAATGTAATATAATAATGATGTAATATGTAATGTAGACGCCGTAGACGTAGCTTATAAGATCACCTATCTTGGCAAACATTGGTCGCTTTCTGATTAGGTAGTTATACCTAATTACGTTTGTACTTAACAGTTCCTTTGGCAGTTTTTTAAGGGGCTAGTTTTGCCCTTGCAGTTACTTCCAAGGTGCTAAAGAACACAGTCCCTTTGAAAGGGTCTCCTGAGCTTATATGTGGAATGACAACTAGCGCTGAGTAACTGGCAGTAATTGGATAAGAAGAACCATTACACCTAGCTAAGTAACGTGTATTGGGCCTATAGCCCAACGAACTGTAGAAGTTATTAGGCTGACGATGATGAGAAATGGTCATCACTCCAGCTGCTACTATTATCAAAAAAATATTATTAGAACATTCTGGGTTTCTGATACTTTATTTGGAGAGATTGGTATGATTGTTTGGTGTAGTGTGAGCAGGTCTTTGTATGTTGTTCAAAATAATAAGATACATGTTTGTATGGAAACCATTGTCTATTCAGTTTTGTTGTTCTCAGCTTCGACCTGTCGTAATCCCTGTTTAAGAAGAGCTTATTTTAAGCTTTAAATTAAATAATGACGCGTAATGTTTTACCATCCCTGGTTAATAGTTATATTAAATTCTGTTAAAATACAATATTAGAACAGGGCGATGAGCACTAAACACGAAAATTAGATTCAGGATTCATGCAGTGTATAGAGTTCACCCTATGATTTTGGAGTCTTGTGGAGTTTTGGATTTGTTTTGAAACTGGTCTTTTGATACATTTTTCATTGTCAGGCATTGTCAGGCACATGATTCGTAGTGTGCGTTGTGGTCATGGCAACGGTGGTTGTTATGAACTCGACCATGACGCGACGGTGTCCAATGTTGACAAAAATAAAATATACAATATCAATTCCACATCAACTTATTACACTACACCTGTAGTGTTATAGGGCTTGTAATGTGCCTGCTTTATTTGTTCATCATAAGTCATAACCGAAGTATCAAAAGGCTTCGATATATATTTAAAACTAGCGGCTCGCCCCGGCTTCGCACGTGTAGTGGTGTAACCTATGTTACTCAGGGTGAAAGAAGCTTTCCAGTGGTGAAAAAATTTTTGAAATCGGTACAGTAGTTTATGAGTTTATTTATTACAAACATACACACAAAAATACAAATCTTTCCTCATTATAATAGTGGTGTAGATAATTAATGTTTCGTGGAACAAACTATGACAGCGTCGTTTTTTTAAATACAATATTATTTTGAAGTACAGATACAGACCAATGTAATGTTTTGGTAGTTATCATAGATTTAAATAGAAAAGAGAAGGTAGATGTAAATAAGAGATAGATAGATAGATAGATAGAAAATGCTTTATTGCACAAACAACAAATGTAGGTACATACATAGGCGAATTTAATGCTAGAGAGCATTATCTTCCAGTTAACCTGGGTGTAACATGGAAAATTTAGAGAGGGAAAATAGAGAGCACACTTCGCAAATCTGTACCTACTGTCACTGATAACAATAACAAATGGGAAAAGGCAAAGAGAATGATGACTAAACGTGGATAAAAAAACGTCACCTACTTACTCTACATCAATAGCGAAAATTGTCGCCATCAATACGCTGCGCATAAATTAAATAAGTCATGCTATGTCAATGAAGCTCTGCTTAGATCTTAAATCAAATATACTATAGATCCATAGTCTCTATGAAAATGAAACCTGGAAAGTGTCCCCGTGCCAATGCTTACTTTATACCTCTCCAGCTAATGTAAAATAGGCCACAAGCGGTTCTTTAATTTTAATAATGAACCATAGCACCCTGTAATAGCGTTGTAAAACAATAGTATGTGAGTTACGTCACTTTCATTAGGCGCGGTCACATACCTACGACTGAGAGCAAAAACAAGGCATATGCCTTGTTTAAACGGTGCCGTTTTCGAAGCGGGGATCGTGGATCTCCCTATACTTCATCGCAGGCTTAGGTAATATAAAAAATAATGCATAAGTTAAATCATTCAATTGAGGCATATAAGTGAGGCTTCTACGTATATTTTTAACTGTCAGATAAATCTAAATAGATTTGGCAAACCCGGGTTCAAAGTCTCATACTCCTAACAGTTTTAAGTAAATTATTCCGAAAGTTTTCGAGCTTCGACTTTGAGGTTCCGATCGCGTTCAAATAGGAAGGAACTTGCTTAATAAATTCTATTTCGTAGATAAACAAGCTAATAAAAATAAGGGTTTGTTTTTATACTTCCTACTCACCTCCGCAGCCTCGCCCTCTAGGCTGCTTTTGTAGTAACTAAGGCGTATCGTACATTCACGATACATATCGATTAGTTCTTGTTTGACCAACATGACTACAACTCACTTGAGAAGGTTGATTGACCAGCTCACTACGTACTGCAAGGCGTGATTGACTCCTCAGACTTGCACGATCGAGTATGTTTTACGTCCCTGGCAAATACGTGCGACACAGGCCCAGTCGGCGATATGACCTGTTTGCCGCCCCCGTCAGCCACACTGTGGCTCGGGCCCAGTCCTCCCTGTGTAGTTGTTTGCGTCACCTCAATGCACTCCTGGTAACCAACCCTGATATTGATTTTGCTTTTGCAAGTGGTAAAAAATACTGTCTGCCTTTTAGTATTTGTTTTTTTTTTTGTATTAGCCGTGAAGTTTTGTACGTGTATAGGACACGGCCCTTTTGATCGAGTTACCTTAAAAGCGAGTTGCCAATTTAGGCAGTTTACCTAAACAAGAGGTAGATTACGAAACTGTTTGCCCTTAGAGTGAGATGCCGAGGAAGTAGTAAGTATGCCTGAACTGCAAAACTGACTAAGAAGCAGTTTGCCTAAATTAAAATTGCTTATAAAGCTGTTTATCAGAAATACATAATGACTGAGAAGCAGTATGCTTTAGATATAGCTGATTGTCTTGAGGCGACGAATAGAGCAAACAACGTGTTTTTTGGTACGTTTCCTGGCGTAATTAAAACATGTGGAGCTATAATTTAATATATCATGTAATTTATTTCATTAAGTCGTTTGTGATGATCGCAAATACAAGATTAATAAATATAGCTCTATAGAAAAAAATCGCAAACCTCCCTCAAAAAATTTGAATGTTCCCATTTTACTGAGCTTCTATCGAATATATTTTTACAAAAAATATATTAGTGTATTCCCAACAAACATTCAGATGTCGTGATGACTTAATAACTTTGAAAAATACTCATCATCATCATCATCATTAACAGCCTGAAGACGTCCACTGCTGAACATAGGCCTCCCCCAGAGCACGCCACCTTGAGCGGCTGCTCGCCTCCTGCATCCATCGGCTCCCCGCGGCTTTCACCAGGTCGTCGGTCCACCGAGTGGGGGGCCGGCCTACGCTGCGTCTTCCGGTTCGTGGTCGCCACTCGAGAACCTTCCTTCCCCACCGGTTGTCAGTTCTACGAGCGATGTGGCCTGCCCATTGCCACTTCAACTTACTAACTCTAAGAGCTATATCGGTCACTTTAGTTCTCCTGCGGATCTCCTCGTTCCGGAGCTTATCTCGCAGGGAAACACCGAGCATAGCTCGCTCCATAGCTCGCTGCGCGACTTCGAGCTTACTAATGAGGCCAACAGTAAGAGACCATGTCTCAGTTCCATAAGTTATCACTGGCAACACACACTGATTGAAAACTTTCGTTTTTAGGCTCTGCGGTATTTTGGACGAAAAGATAGGTCGAAGCTTCCCGAACGCTGCCCAGCCGAGTTGGATTCTTCGCGCCACCTCTTTGTCGAAGTTGGACCTACCTAATTGGACAATCTGTCCTAGGTAGACATACTTGTCGACAACTTCGAGAGTATCGTTCCCAACAATTACCGGTATAGGTGGAACATGAGCATTAGACATGATCTTTGTCTTGTCCATATTCATCTTAAGACCAACCTGCTGGGAGACTCTACTGAGGTCGTTGAGCATGGTGCTAAGGTCCTCGAGCGATTCCGCCATTATGACTATATCATCGGCAAAACGAAGGTTAGTGATGTACTCGCCATTTATGTTGATGCCAGATCTTTTCCACTCCAAGAGCTTGAAAACATCCTCCAATGCGTTTGTGAACAGTTTCGGAGAAATAACGTCTCCCTGTCTCACGCCTCTTTGCAATGGAATTTGTTCCGATTTGAAAAATACTATATAATAGTATTTATAATAGATATTAATCAAAAACCGTCAATATCAGTCATTTCGTGCGTTGTCTTTGTCGTAAGCGCCGCGTCAGACTGAATTGATATTTAAGACTACGACGTTAAGGTTGATGTTTCTTTGAAAGGATTTGGACCTGCTAATCTGGCTCTACTCGTTACCTTAAAGGGCAGGTCATATCGCTCGCTCGGGGTAACCGATGGTGAGGAAAGGTTCTCGAGTGGTTCACAAATCGGTAAAGTTTCTTGTAGCTTCTTTACAGATGCAATCGAAGCTACGGATCGGGCTTTCCTATTCTGCATTGTGCCGGATTGCTTGCACTTGTTCTGGGAAGGAGAACTTCTTTTTTCAAACTCGTATTGTAATAGACTTGCTAAATTAATAACATTTTGACATTAAGGTGGAACGTTTCACTCAGCGCAGGAAATTCAAATTTTATTGCGTTTTTTGCCAATAATAGCTTAATTACTCAACGTGATTACATGAAAACTAGTTTTGCGCGTTTTTGTGTTTGTAGGTATACTATTATTTATTCTGTGGATGACGAAAACCGCAGCAAGCCGTTGATAGTATATTTTCACTATAATAGCCTTACACTACGTCTCATCCCTCATCTGTCACGCCCCGTGAACATAACTTGCTAGTCATTGCTCTCGCTATCCGTGGGTTAGCTTTCGTATTTAACCACAAACAGTAAAGGTTTTTGATGATTTTAACCGCATAAATAAAGTGGTTTTATCATCAAGTGCTATTCATCTATAGCCTATGTTCAGGCTACAGGTGTGTCCGTCTTAAGGTGGAACGTTACACTAGCGCGGCAAATTCAAATTTTCTTGCGTTCTTTTGCCAATAATAGCTTAATTACTCAACGTGATTACATGAAAACTAATTTTGTTAAACTAATTTATCAATAAATTACAATTAAAAGTATCGCCTACGGTATAGCGACAAATGGTAATAGACTGAAAAACTAAGACAAAACTTGTTTATTGCCATTTGTCGAAAACCAATGATATCTAGGAGATACTTTTAATCGTTATTTGTTGATACATTCTATTTCTGTACGTTAAATCAGTTTTAATGTAATCACGTTTAGTTGTTAAGCTATTATTGGCAAAAGAACGCAAGAAAATTGAATTTGCCGCGCTAGTGAATCGTTCCACCTTAATATTTCGATTTTCATCATAGACCAGAAATCTAGACGGATACATAAAAAACTTCACTTTCACTGCTTTAGTTATTGCTCTGACTTTCCCTATTTACCTTGTCAATGTCATACACATGAAAATACGAGGCCTCGTTTAATTTTACGGTTATTTGGTACAGTGGTCAGATAGCGGCCAAACACGGAATACCTACTCCGTGGAACGGTTATTAGTCTAATAGCGAACTATGTGCGAATAGATGGCGCCTGAATAAAAGTGAGGATAGAAGAGTCGTAATTGATGCTTCCCGGTACTCCATTACCTAAGTCCATCTCATTAACAGGTCATCAAGTTGATTAAACACTCTGTAATTTTATATGCTTAGACCTTCGGTCATCTACATCTACACTTCTACGCTATCTACACCTCTACACCCTACACTTCTATTATAAAGAGGAAAGATTTGTATTTTTGTATGTTTGTAATGAATAAACTCAAAAACTACTGCGCCGATTTCAAAAATTCTTTCACCATTGGAAAGCTACATTCACCTTGAGTAACATAGGCTATATTCAGAACCCGTGCGAAGCCGGGGCAGGCCACTAGTATTAAATAAATAAATAAATAAATACATAGATCTTGGACCCTAACTAGGATTCCCTGTATCTAGGGACCCAGGAACTACGAGGACCATGCTCCCACAACATCCAGACACAGAACAAGTATTTGCGATTATTTTGCCCTGTGCACAAATACTTGTCCTGCTGCGGGAATCGAACCCGCCGCTTCCGGGTTATAAGCCGACCTACTCAGCCACCACACCACAGAAGCTGTCAAATATTGTTACTTGACACTGACTGAAATGTGGTCAAACGCTATCATGTTTGTTATACATTAAATAACTTGCCGAGTGCGAGTTAGACTCGCGCACGAAGGGTTCCGTACCATTATCTATAAAAGCAAGCAAAAAACGCGTTTGTTGTATGGGGTTGTACGGGAAATATATATTTTATTCTGTTTTACAGTATTTGTTGTTATAGCGGCAACAAAAATACATCATCTGTGAAAATTTTAACTGTCTAACTACCACGGTTCATGAGATACAGCCTGGTGACAGAACAGACAGACAGACAGACAGCGGAGCTTTATTAATAGGGTCCGTTTTACCCTTTGGGTACGGAACCCTAAAAAGTACCTAATGCTCCCAATGAGGACGCTCCATAAAGTTATTTAAATCAATCTCTGAAAGCTTTCTCTTTTCACACTTTCATTAACTTTAAACGACATTAACTACGGTGTTGTAGAAGACTGTAAAATTGCACAAGCATTATTTAGTTATGGTGATTGAATGGTGCTTCGGATAAGGTTATGGCAAAACATGGCAAAGGTCACAGTTACTATGGTGATGATTTCTTGAAAATTACGTGAAAATGAAATGCTGTTGGTATGACACAAACTTGCCCAATTTTTTAAATATTTGTATCTAATTGTTCAAATTAGGTTTTATGGAACCGTCGTGATTACTTACCTAAGCGCCACCTTGTAAAATCATCATCAACAGCCTGAAGACGTCCATTGCTGAACATAGGCCTACACCAGGGAGCGCTGCCTTTAGCGGCTGCTCGCCTGCTGCATCAATCGGCTCCGCGTGGCTTTCACCATATCGTCGGTCCACCGAGTGGGGGGGGCTACGCTACGTCTTCCGGGTCGTGGTCGCCACTCGAGAACCTTCTTCCCCCTTCGGTTGTCAGCCCTGTAAAATCTGAAAGTTATTTTCTCAAAAGGACTGATTTTCTTTTTTATGAAACACCGTTTTGACAGAAACCGTCTTTCGAAAAAATGTGGATATTTTCAACTCGACTGTATGTTTTTTTAAATGTTTGTTACCCCATTTATCTCTGTCATATATAAAAACGACAAAGCGATTTGGAAAATTCAGAATCACTGGAAAGTAGGTACTTAATGTCATCCAAGTAGGTACAATTAGAAAAAAAAATATTGACTGCATTTTGTGTCGCCGAATGAAATTAAGGTCATTGAACCTGATAGAAGTCCGATTAACTTTTTTTCTAAAGGATATATTAATATTTTCAAAACTGTCATTGCATGGAATCTTAAATCAAATATACTATGGATAGAGTCTCTATGAAAATCAAACCTCAAAAGTAATAGAGTAAATAGATAACATAGAGTCTTAAAAGGTATAGGCAACGCATCGGCAACGCATCGGTGTTGCAGGTGTCTATAGGCGACGGTAACTGCTTACCATCAGGCGGACTGTCAGCTTGTTTGTCTGTCCGTGCTATAAAAAAAAATACCTCAAAAGTGTCCCCGCGCCAATTCTTACTTATACAGATATATACACCTCTCCAGTTAATGTAAAGTAGTCTACAAGAGGTTTGGGTATTATAATAATGAACCATAGCACCCTGTAATAGCGTTGTAAAACAATAATATGTGAGTTACATCACCAAAAACAAGGCATATGCCTTGTATAAACGGTGCCGTTTTCGAGGCGGCAATCGTAGATCTACCCTATATTTCATCGCAGTGTAAAATAGTTCTAGTTCGCAGAACTAAGTCTAATTTACGACCACAAATTGCATCTCACGAGTGTCAGACACTTGAGTCTCTGTCATCTGTAGAGCGGACGCTCGGTGACGGTGCGTAATGCAATAAATTAGCATAGATTATAAGACTGTCTGGCTTATTCCTGACACTCTGACACTCGAGTTAGCGGTTAAGCGACGTGCCTCCTAATCTAGCCATTATCACAATAGAATTTTTGGAAATGTACAGAACTTTACCTAATGATAAAGTTTATACCAAATTCGTACAGATTACGAATATCGTGTATTTTTTTAATCTGACCATATTTTTTATTGCAGGAGGCAGCCGGGAACACCATTCAGAGCATTTCGAAGACCATGAGGAACATGGAAAGAAGGCTTATGAGGTATGAATATAATAATAATATTTAGAAAAACAAAGGACTAATATCTAAAAAAAAAGAAGAGATTAATATCTCAGAAGAATAATAAAAAAAATATAATAATGTGCAAATGTGCTAAAATTTTGCCTATTTGCGATAAATTGTTGGAGTTTTGAGTTTTTGAATATCTATACCAAAAAATAAAAAAACATATATAAAAAAATTACAAGATTATTAGGAAAATTTCTTCAAAGTAAGGAATGAAAAGGCTTGACTGAAAACTTTTCAGGGACAGAACACTCTAGTTAGTACTTAGTAAGTTATTGGTTACCTGGTAATTAATACCTTTCAAACATATTAGTCATTATTAATTACTTGACAATAGCGAAATCTATAGATACGGTAATATTTTAGAACGTACCTATGTACTTAGTGACACAGTGCTGTAGAAGTAAATAAAAAAGAAATTTAAGTTTCTAGATGGAATTCAGCGTATATTATGGCAAGTGATAAGTGATAAGACATTATGTATCTGGGTAGACTTTAATTTAACTAAAAGCTTCAATGCTCTGAAGTGCAAGCGGTATTAGTAGCAGATCCTACTGAGGGGAAGTTAAAATAAATAAATTAGGTCAAACGAAATGTATTGTGCTATATAAAAGTGCGAGTTAATTTAGGTTAAAAAAACATATATATTTCACTGACTGAAACCTGTTTATGACGCTCGAATACAGTACAGCGATCATTTATTTTCTCAAAAAAGGGGAAATTACAGTTTCACTTACATGGGAAACTAAATAACTACTTTTATATTTTTATTAATAGTTCTGGGGACCCAGGGTCTCAACACCAAACGGCTCAAATATGTAACCGCTACCGAGATTACTATATTTGCGGCGTTTTAGCTGCTCAGCAGAATTAGCCGCGGCGCCGGCCCTAACGTGTGTCTCGGGAAGGTGTGACGGCGCCATAGTATCGACGCAAGTAGCGTCCCACACTAAAGGCCGCCCCATCTTCCAGGGAACCAGAGTCATTCCGTCGGGTCTTTTACCATCGTCACGCATGAGACCATTCGGTTCGAGAATGGCTGCAGCATTGGCGGTGGTAAAAGCCCGGCGAATGATGTCATTAAGACTAGCGTGGCGCGAAATTCGACCAGCGCTTTTTGAACACGAGAGACCGTGATGACCGAGCTGGTCAACTGCGGTACCGCACTGGCAGCGATGGGCCACACAGCATCTTGCGCCCAAACGTAAGCTGATAGCTAAACGAAAAGTAGTCGGATCTAAAAGGTTACCAGTGGTGAAAGAAGGCATGGCCTGTAACCAAAGTCCTGACTCCCACACAGAGACTGCGAGAAGCCGAGCACGATCAGCGACGCTAGGACACGTATCTAAAAGATTTTTCCGTGCTAGTTCGCAGAGCGGTCGGTCCCACAGCCTCTGTGAGGAAAGTACCACCGGGAAATCAGAATTTGGACTAGCCAACCCCCAGGCATTCTTGGCCTCAGACAAATGGGCTACTTCGAAAGTACCTAAAGATGGAGCAAGAATTTTTTCTATTAATTTATGTGTACCATGTACAGAGGACAAAAATGCCGGTAATGCAACACTCGAAATTTTGCGTATCCCTAAACCT
The DNA here is from genome assembly GCA_910589525.2 of Ennomos quercinarius. Taxonomy (NCBI): domain Eukaryota; kingdom Metazoa; phylum Arthropoda; class Insecta; order Lepidoptera; family Geometridae; genus Ennomos; species Ennomos quercinarius. The sequence continues at coordinate 13,747,061 of OU342505.1, read as the reverse complement.
CCTAAGCGCACAGGTAGAGAGGCTTGCGACCACGTCCTGTCATCCATATCAACATTCAAGACCGAAACCAGAGTGTTTTTTACAATGCTGTCTAAGCCCATAAGGAGCTCACTGTGTTTCCACAGTTGACAACATCGTAAAATATAAGTAAATTTAGGGACAAATAGACAAAAACGAATAATTGTAAAAGCCATGTGGGCGTTAATTTTGAGTAACCTGTCTGATGCGTTATTGAACTTTTGAATTTTTTCTTCTACAAAAGGTGAGATAGACTCATCCAGAATCGGCGAACCCAAAAGGCGAAGAGAACGCTTGTCTACTAATTTGATATTCGGAGCAAGACTATTAAACTTTTCAAAAACCAAATCTTTATCAGGACAAGTATCGCAAACAAAAAGTTCGCATTTAGAAAAATTTAAATCCAAACCAATGTCGCGAAATTCGTTAATAATGATACCTAGATCATTAAAAACAGTGTTCACGTCGCCTCCTAGGGTTCCGTCATCCAAGTACCAAACATTAAGTTTGGACTGAAGACGTTGAATAATTGGATGGATGGCAAGGCTAAAGAGAGAGAGACCCTGGGTCCGTGGGGACCGGGAGCTCATCGCGTTTTCCAAAGTCTATCAGAGCGCCTGGTCGATGCGACGCGTGACCAAAATGCTGGCACTTATTTGGCCCAACGCATCAGCATTGCAATTCAACGTGGCAATGCGGCCAGCATGTTGGGTACGCTACCTACCGGTAGTGGGCTGGTGCACTTGGACTGTCTATAGGCCATCGCGGCTATTATACAGTCCATAAGTGTTCTTTGTAATAGGTAGTGTAGCTAGTTTAGTTTAGTTTAGCTTAGTTTAGCTTAGTTTAGCTTAGTTTAGCTTAGTTTAGTTTAGTTTAGTTTTTATTATTGTAGTAGTTAGCTTGAGTAATAAAGGCAATTTGCCCGTTAAAAAAAAAAAAATAGTTCTGTAAGGTTATTGATGTCTGTGACATTTGGGAAATTATGTGTGAGTTACAAACATCAAAAATCACTAATATTATAAATGCGAACGTTTGTACGTGTGTATGTATGTCTGTTAAGTTATCCGATTTTTTGAAGTTATCATCAATACCAAATCGATGCGTTACCTACCTAGTTTCAAAGGATGCTAATGAATTAAATTACACCCAGTATACTCAAATCATCGATTCGTTAACAGTGTGAAGATGTCCACTGCTGAACATAGGCTTTCCCCCATAGAGCGATGCTTTGAACAGCTGCTTGCCTTTCCATCCACCGTCACCCCGCGGTTTTGACTCCACTAGTTTCAAGGTGTTGGGCACACTCACAAAATGTTATCGATGCTAATTTTTAGAAAATCGATAGCCGGCTATCGTGCTATTAATTAAATGCTACAATATTCCGGCTATCGGTGTAATAAAATATTTACGGCGCTGTCATAAACTGTGTAATGATATGAGATAATTATGACGCATATTGAAAAGGCGCTATTTGACACAAATACTTATTTGATATGTTTAAAAGTAGAGTAATTTTGTTTTCTAATAGGCAGCCTATTTATTTTGATATATTATGCAGAAAATAAAACATTATCTTGCTTTTTTTGCTACAAAATAGATTAAAAAAAAGTGTTGATATAGAATACAACCACCGTTTCTTATTATATATTCTTTTTGTTATAATAATTTAATTCAAGTTTAAGTAAGCTCAATATTTCAACGAAATGTCTCGTTTCCGGCAAAATAAGCCTAATGTACATTTAATTTAATCATTGCTAATTTATTTTTTAGTTATTTTAATTAATTATGTATTGCAAGGTGCACAAGCCTAGAACGGGCAGAATGAACTGGATTTCAAGAATGTACCCAAGAAAGTTAATGCCTTGGTACATAAAGTATAGTGTCGGCGTCGCCGTAAGTCAAGATTGTGTGCCAGTCTTGTTCTGTCTTACTTTGCTAATCTGTAACAACATTTCAGACAAACCCTGTTAATAAAAAAAACTTACCTACTAAAAACACTCATACCTAATTAAAATACACCCAATTATTACACCTAATTTAATACACCCAATTCCAATTAGAAACTATAATGTTGCCTATCGATAGTATAATAGTTTATCGATCCAAGAATATTGATTTTTCCATTTATAGCTTCAGTATTATTATCGATCGCTCCAAACGTATTGCACTCCACCAATATCCTACCTACGTTTCCACCTATCGATATTATTGATAATATCAATAAATATCGATACTATCAATGTCCATATAAATACTAATTGATAATAAAACTATTGATCGATCAAAACTATTTGGTAATGATAGAACTATCGATAGTAAATATATTGATAGTGTGGCAACACTATTAAAAATATGAAAAGTGTGTAAGTACCTACCTAACCTTTATATTAATTGTTGTCTATTTAATATTTTTAATTATTCAAATAGGTACGTTTTATTCTCTTTCTCCCCACCGGCACTGGAGGGACAAAACTGCTGGGAATATCCCGCTATTAAAAAAGAACTCTAATGACATGGACAATTTTATACCTTATCCAATTCGACAAAAGGTTTAATTTCGTATCGTGTGATTCCGTGAAAAATGTTAATTAATTGGAAAATCTTTACCGTTTCCTTGTAAATCTTCGAGATCAGATTATAATAGAATAGGCTATTAATAAATCAACGTCGCTTCTACTTGTAGAAGGTTGCACTAATGCACTATGGTGTACCAATATTAGCAATGTCACTTTCATAGGATTTTTTTGTACACGATTTAAGTTCAGTTTATAATATTATATACTCAGGGGCTTACTTATAAACGTTGCTTAAATTGAATCAGTGTTTAAAATGTTCCATCTCGTTTTCGGGCGTGACATTTCAAATCAGCCAAAAGGTGACAGAAGGTTTTTAGCAATGACTAACTTTAAGCAGCGTTTATAAGTAAGACCCTCAGTGTTGGTCACAAAAATGCCTTCACGGGTATATTAGACGGACGACAAAGTTATTTAAAATAGAAAGCTATCTACGGTATCGCAACAGGATCAAAATAATATTGGTAAAATAAAACGTCGCTAAAGCTTTTTAACCGTTTATGAATACGGCCCTGTGTTTTATTTTTAGTACCATAATAAAATAAAGACTTTTCAATCATACTGATGTTACATTCTAATCTATGGCTCTCGTTTAAGTATGTCTACAAATTACGTAGAAGGATAGAAATGTCCTTCTTCGTAACTGGTTACGAAACATCAGCAACATGTGCGGCCGAAGCGGTCTTTCAATATTAGGAATTGTAATTGTCAGTCGGGTACAGCTACATGCCATCTATTTACGGTTGATATTACAAAGCGGTTTGATTCGACATTTATAATCTGAGCAGCGAAGGAATGGAACACTTTACCAGCGTCTTTAGTTTCCCGATAAGTACAACCTGGAGCTCTTCAAGTCGCGAGTGAATAGGTATCTTCTAGGCAGCATGTACCATCGTAGACCGCGTCGTCACTTTCCATCAAAAATGTAAAGTTAATTAAGTACCTAGTTTATTGTACGAGTTATTTTTTGTTATTCTGTACCTATGCCGCAACCATTTTGTATTTTATCACGTCATAATTTTAGTATCATGTTATCAAACAGATCAATTGTTAAGGCAGACAAAACACTATTGTCCAACAATTTGTTTTGTCACCATTAAAATCTTCTAACATAACAAGGTGATGTGGTCACAACGTCAGATTATTATAATCATAATAAGGAGATACAAAGCAAGTTGTTTTATGTTTAAATGTTTCGGAAACAGAGTACTCAATAACATAAACTAACTTTGAGATACAAACTACTTACAGCAACGTTGCTTGGTCTTTGAAATACAAACTACAACAACGATGCTTGGTCAACGGCATTGCCATTCAACGGGGCAATGCTGCCAGAATTTTGGGCACGCTGCCTACTTACTGGACTACGAGTAAGAGTCAGACTAGGCTTCTTAGATAATTTTACAAAATCGTTTTTAATTTTAGTTTTATAGACAGCCGTAACGCTTTAACATCAGGTGAACGACTAGCTCACATCATTCGTTACATAAAAAACACAATTGCTAGGTACTGCACAAGACGTTAAGACGTTGCTGACTTATATAGAAAGTCCAAATACTACAGCCCTTTGTTTTATTTATTAAAACTTAGCAATTTATGTGTAATAGACTGCCCAAAGATCATATCACTAAAAAGCTTCACTCCTACAATAATAGGCTCGTGTCGTGCTATTTTTTGATATATTCCTCAAGAAATAAACAGTCGTGAAAACAAAAATTAAATGTCTCAAAAAATGAAAAAGTTACAAGCATTTTAAAATACAGGAATAGAAAGAGACCAAACGTGCAGTGACGTCAGTACGTTCTCCTTAATAGTACCTCATTACTAAGCTGTGGTAGCTTTACATACAATCTCTTTGGCATGTGACTTCACAACGTGCGTTTTTATAGTAACTGTGGGGAAGCTCTGTTTTGCGAGAAAAGGACAGGCGATGCAGAAACTTTAAAAGCTTATTTTATTACTCCGTGATTTATTTACCGATTTTACGAATTTACAATTATTGCACTCATTTTAACCTACTACGAAAATATTATTAAGTTGTTAATTTGTAATCCTTTGGGTTTTTTATTTCACAAATATGATATTATTTTTATTATTAGTCACCGAACATCATATAACATCTGTAATCCTACAATAAAGATTATTATCTCACGCCCACAGAATAATGATAAAGTATAATATAATAATAATCTTTATCAACATAATTATTTAACAGAAGAGTACCCACCTCATGATTTTGATGTTATCGCACGTGATTTTTTTATTCATACAGATAATTAATATAATCTTAATGATTATCGGATTAAGTATTTATAAAACAATCGATATTATCAGTAACGGTAAGTAGGTAGGTATCTTTCTTTTCTATCAGACGCGGGTTAGTTATATTTTTGGTTCAAATCCCGTTCGTGATTCAATCTAATTTTACTTTAGGGCTTATGCTAGGCCAAGCCAAAGCCACAGAATAGATATATAGTACTAGGCCAAAGCGGGAATGAGTCGGGGGGCAACGGCGGTCTAAGATAGAGTGGTTCCAACGCGCAATAATTTAGGTAAGTTATTATAACACTGAATATAAAAATCCACTTTAGATAAGCCCTCCATAATATTTAGTTCAACTATTATACAAAGTTTCATGACCTTATTTAAAGTATTCATTGAATAACCGCGGTTTATTTGTTCGGTTTGGAACTTTGTAATCTCTAGTCTATCTAGAAAAGTTTATTACGCCATATTAATCATATCAGTATACCTACCTGAGAATGCACAAAGCTCACAACCGGTCAATTCCAGAAAGCTCAATGTCGAAAATGCAGCACGTTCCACACAGAACATTATACGCATTTTTTACCCCAACCTAATCTAATAAATATTATGTAAGATCGAGAATAAAAGGTCGCATAAGCACACAAAAAGGTCCCCTATACGTAAACGATTCTTCTTTGATTTTTATCCTCGATTTTCGTCACCTTTAATCGCCCAGAAAAATGTATCTATCTACCATAGAAATATTAATAATAAATCAGTAGATAATATGTAGATAAGTTAACTCATTGTTAAATGTTAATCAGCTTGATAAACATTATAACATAAATACAATTAACAATAACCATGCAATAACGGGCGCTTACCGCTCATAACATTTTCTTCAAAACAACCTATATGGTTTGGTTACATGGGGGCGCGGCCTGTAGCTATATGTATATAGGTATGTGTATATACATACCTATAGCGTACCGTTTTGTACACATTGTTTTTTTTTTGTAATCTGTGGTTTTGTACCCCCGTATTTTTTTTTTCTTTGTATTTTGGCTCCACACATAGTGTATTTAGCCAGTGTCAAGTATTGTAATTTTCATCGTGCTATAGAATATTTCATGTAATGTCAAGTCTTAGTCACAGTCATAGTCGAGTCTAAGTCAGGTAGTCAGTCCAGTCTGTCATGCCCCAGTAAAGTGGTAGCAACTTTACTAGAAGCTTCTATGCAGTTTTGGAAGCAACAGGAAAAACCACGTTTCACCACATTATATCATTTGCCCACACTCATGCTCGTAGTTCAGCACTTAATGCGTAAAATGCCACCAATTTTAAACATTAACACTAGAAAAAGCAAAGTTTTGAAAAATAATACAATGCAACGACGTGAACTTTTCCGCGTTCCCGCCAAAAAACTACCCCCGTATTAGTAGTCCGTGATCGAATTAATTTTTACACAGATTATTTTTGCAAGATGCGTTTTGTAATTCATGTGTCGGAGTTTTGGCGGGAACGCGGAAAAGTTCATGTCGTTGCATTGTATTATTTTTCAAAACTCGTGCTTTTTCCAGTGTTAATGATTAAAATCGGTGGCGTTTTACGCATTAAATGCTGAATTACGAGCATGAGTGTGGGCAAGTGACATAATGTGGTGAAACGTGTTTTTCGTGTTGCTTCCAAAATTCCATAGAAGCTTCTAGTAAAGTTGCCACCACTTTACTAGGGCATGACTTAGACTGGACTGAGACTACCTGACTTAGACTGGACTATGACTACGCAGACTGTGACTAAGACTTGACTTTACGTGAAATATTCTATCATTATGAAAAATTACAATACTTGACACTGGCTAAATACACTATGTGTGGAGCCAAAATATAAGAGAAAAAAAAAAAAAATTCATGTGTCAAGTTTGACATTAAAATGTTGGATTTGATTTAATGAAGCCACTACCTATTATTTAAAAACTTCTACATTTTCAAGCTTCATTTTTTTACTGTATATAAATGTGTAAGTTTGTGTGTATGTTATAAACCACGCGGTTGAATGGCTGAACGGGCTTGGATTTGCTGGTGATGTACCTACTTTAGAGCATGAAATAAGGGGGATGCCCAAGAAACCCAATTCCCAAAAAAACCTTTAAAAAAATCATGCTTTTATTCAGTTACCTTCCCGTTACGCCCAAAATTGGTGAAACATTATACATCTACTTTTAGTCCAGATGTTGTTCCTATGCGAAGAAACCACGGGGCACAGCTAGTGCAGTATATTTTGAGTATTCAACGCAAAGGCTCTAAGACAATAAGGGTAAATTCAGACAGAGCAGCAAAACGCTCGAGCAGTTTGTAAGTGCCATTGGAATATCAACCATAATCCATTTATACAAAGCTGAAAATAGTATGCAACATTAAATCGCATCAGCATTGCAATTCAACGTGGCGATGCTGCCAGCATGTTGGGTACGCTACCTACCGGTAGTGGGCTGGAGCACTTGGACTGTTTATAGGTCATCGCGGCCTTTATACACTCCATAAGTGTTCTTTGTAGTAGGTAGTGTAGCTATTTTAGTTTAGTTTAGTTTGGTTTAGTTTTCAGTATTGTAGTAGTTAGCTTGAGCAATAAAGGCACATTGCCCGTAAAAAAAAGCAAAGAGAAAAAGAAAACATTAAAATAGGTAAGATTTTAATGTTGCATACTATTTTCAGCTTTGTCTAAGTAAATTAAGGTTGATATTACAATAGCACTTAAAAACTGCTCGAGCATTTTGCTGCTCTATCTGAATTGACCGTAAGGAGCTGTCTAACAGTGGATATTTTCCATCAGACAATTTTAAAGAAAGTATACTGATATTTCCTTTTCTCCAGGGTCATCATGAAGATACTAAGGCAGCCAAAGGTCATCATGATAGAGAAAACCACCTTGGCAAATATGACGACCGTGGAGGCGTTGACAAGCATCACAGCGAAGAATCCGGTCACTATGGAGACCACCACCATGAAGAGCACGGAAAGAAACAAGCTAAGGTATGAGAGGGAACCCAGATATCCGGGTTCACACCGGATGATCCACCGCCCTCTATTGCGCGGCCGCGGGGCGATCCATAGGAAATTTCTTTGGATTGCGTCGCGCTTTTATGGCTTGCGGCTTGGGCGGGCCCCATCGCAACGCATCATGAACAAAAATTCATCTTCATCAATTTCGTACATTGTACATATATGCTCGCTACATATTACTAAATATACCTACTATATAAAAAATAAATATGAGTTCAATATAAAATGTACGAAATCAATGTAGGAGAAATTTTCTTTGCGATGCGTTGCGATGCGGCTCGCCCTGATGTGCGCGAGCCTTTAAAATAACAGCGTGATCCAATGGAACAGCGTGATCCAAAGGAAAAGCGCAATCCAAAGTAATAGCGCGACCCAAACATCTTTTTAACTAAATTTGTTTTGGATCTCGCTGCTACTGCGCGCAATACGAGCGCGGTGAATCGTCGATCCGGTGTGGACACAGCTCTAATAAGAAAGATAGATGAATGGGCAACAGACGCCGCGGTATAGTAATACACAATTATTTGTGTCGCAGACAATTCGAAGCGGTGCCAAAAAAATCAGAAGGTCAGAAAAAGTAGGGCTTGTGGCTTGATGCGGTGTTTATTGCACCGTAATAGTTTTCAGTTTTTGCTTGCCTTGATTACTATTACATATAATATCATGAGCTTATGCGTTCTCATTGTTGGGACACGGGTCTTCTCTTATAGGATAGTGTAAGACACATTCCGCGGCTCTGGCTAACTGCGAGTTTGGTGGATGACACATTTCCTAGAGTTTTAAAGTCTTGAAAATGCCGGTTTCCTCGCGATGTCTTTCACCGTTGTAAGAGGACGGCAAATTTCGTACGTAACTTGAATGGTACAGCCGAGCCGGATTCGCACCGAATGCTTTGGTTTAAAGGGTACGGTCTATATATCGCTGAGCCACACTCCCTCACTGATAATGTAAAGATGGATGGTCCAAGATTATTATAGGGAGAGGGGTTTATATAAAGGTTTGCCATAATCACCACGCTTGGCATTTTGGTGATGAAGAAGATTTTAATGTACGAAGAATGTGCTGTTGCCCATATTAGCTGGATATTTCCTTAGCCGGCTCCAAACTCAACAAAACTATCGATAACTTTAAATAAACAGCTAATATACTTATTGCGTTTTATTTTACATATACGTCGTTTGATCTTTGCGCCTGATCACCCAGTACGAGGAATCAGGAAAGCATTCTAAAGGACATAGCACGAAAGGCAGCCACGACATCCACAAGAAGGAGGAGTACGAGAAGAACGTTGAATTCTTTGAGGAAGAAGGTGATTCTGCAGATGATGAAAAACATGGAGGCTACAACCACGAAAAGGAGCATAGTGAGGTAATTATCATCATCATCAACAGCCTGAAGACGTCCACTGCTGAACATAGGCCTCCCCCAGAGCGCGCCACCTTGAGTGGCTGCTCACTTCCTGCATCCATCGGCTCCCCGCGGCTTTCACCAAATCGTCGGTCCACCGAGTGGGGAGACGGCCTACGCTGCGTCTTCCGGTTCGTGGTCGCCACTCGAGAACCTTTCTTCCCTATCGGTTGTCAGTTCTACGACCGATGTGGCCTGCCATTGCCATTTCAACTTGCTAATTCTAAGAGCACTTTAGTTCTCCTGCGGATCTCCTCGTTCCGGATCTTATCTCGCAGGGAAACACCAAACATAGCTCTCTCCACTGCACGCTCTCTCTCTCTCTTGGAGTAATTATATCATCAAGTAAATTTTAGTCTTTTTTTGAGATTTTTGTCTTATATTTTTCATACATACATGGGTTCTTTTTAAACTGCAGTCCAGCGTTGTCTTGAAACACCATGATTGTATTTGACAATTCCATCCAACATTCATTTTGAGCCCTAGACTTTATTTCTTAATTACTTCTTAAAGAAAACCAAGTTCAATGAACCTAATTCCTTTTAGACATAAATTGATTACTAATAAAAACTCTTTTTTGAATCTATTATTTTTGGGAGCTTTAGTCGCATAGCGATTATGTCAGCTTCATTATGTACATTCAATGTATATTCTAACTAAATACATCTTTTATTATCACACAAAGTGTCTTGGCAGCCCCACTCAGTGGAAAACCCAAGACACCATGTATTACTCCCACATCTGAAAAATTTAACCCGTACTATGCTAGCATGTGTGCTCTCATAGACTGGGTCCTGATACACTCCACTAGGACATGATGTACGTCCTCTAAGACCCCACAAATACCACAATTAAGGGAGTACGCTCTTCTTAAAATTTGAAAAGTCCCACCGAAATTAATTTAGTTACAAAACTGGAACCTTTACTTTGAAAACGGCTGGCGTAAGAACAAAATACGCATGAAATGATGCAGCCTGGTTGCAGTCATTTCACAGTCAGGTGATCGTGAAATCTGGTACAGGTGTTTGTGAAACGACAATGTTGGAAAGTATTGATTGGATTTTCACAGATAGATTTCTATAGTATGGCCAAACAAATATTTTTATAGCGCTCTTTTAGGCTAAAAGTACAAGGCTTTATAAAATTTAATTTCATAATTTTGCTGAGCCAAGACGTTCTCCGGTCCAATTCTATTCTTCCAGCTAAATGAGAGAAGTTAAGAATTACAACTTAATAGGTATTTTTAGAATCTGACGGCCACATCTTTGCCAGATCTATAAAAAATCTTTCTGTAATACAATCCTTAGAATCAAATCAAATCAAATCTATTATTTGCTGAAAATATGGGTACAATATAATGTTATCTTAAGTTGTAAAAGCTAAAAAGATATACAAGTTAAAATAAAAGTTTTAAAAAATTTTAGTCAATAAATCTGGCATATCTCGATTGAAGTAATAAGTACTATGAAGTATGACTCCAAACCTCGATTAACTAATAGAATAATCTTGATGCACGAAACGCTGCGCAGCAGCAACAGTTTTGGTGTACGCGGGCAGAGGTAAGCGGTGAGCGCAGCGTGTGGCGGGGGGCTTGCAGCGCACTTCACAGTCATGAAGTTTGAATCACACTATACCTAAAACCTTCTACAGAGGTCATTTATTTTTTAAGTTATTTTTATGATATAAATATACTTATATAGGTTTACCAAAGTTTTATCATCCTGCATAGTATATAAACAGTAAATTAGTATCCGCTTCACGATTATAGTACTTTAAATTACGCCTAGTTCTTTTTGGTAAGCAGAATGAAAGGAGACATGTCTTTAAAAACCTGTCTGCTTTCGTCTAACTGACGAAAATGAATAATTTACTCCAAAAAAATTGTACCTATCTGTGTAGTCACGACTTCTACCACTAAGTGAAATTTCAACACATGCCTCTAGATCTATTTTGAACCTCACGTTTCATAAGATTGCCTGACAGACAAACATTCGTTTTAGATAGACAGAAATGGATCGTACGTGACGAAACATTTTGGTTTACGTCACATTTAAGAAATATTTTTTTGGCTAAGTCAGAAAAATGAACTGTGGTTTGCTGAACCTGAGTACTAAGTAATTTCAGTAATAGTGGAGGGGCGTGTAAATAGCCCTTCCAGGGGTGTAGGATTACTACTTATTTTTAAAGCGTAAATATGTACCTATCCAAATGAAAACTGCGAATATGGAATACAAATGCCGGCCGATAATAACAAGCTCGAGGACTGCACTCACCTCAGATGCCCTTACACAGTCCTTAGGTCCTCCTGAGGGAACAGCATCAGCCAATCCAGTCCAGGTGCAGGCTGGCGAGAGATTTCTCCAGCGAAGGTCGCACGACACCTCACAGTCACAGTAATCACAGTTCCAATTGGAAATTAGGTTTGCGCAAATAATAAGGAGTCCACATGAAGAAATAATTCACAAATTCGAGGAACTCGTGCAGCGGCGGTTGACGATCGAAAAAAAGAAGTGTCATATATCGCGTCAAGACAACTGACGCCATCTAGCGGATTTCCTAGGATGTCCTCGGACACCATTGGCTCATGCAGCGCTACAGACTCATATCATCGACCGGCGAAAAGCGGGTGAATTTAAAAGAATGGAGATGAACTTTTGAAATCATATGTCATAATTAATATTATGCGATAGCGCTTCACCATGCACCCCACCTTGGAAGGTCGCGAGAGCTTTCAAAACGAACTACCTTCTTGATTCATGACTGGTCCGAGTACATAGCGGATTGAAAACAATGAACATAAAAATGAGGCGTGGAACTTAACTAAATATTATATGTTTATTATAATTAATTGTGGAGTTGATAGTAATATTATTGTGTGGGAATGGGATAAAGTTTAGTGATAGCGCGCTTGTAAATTCCAGCTTGCGTTTTGACCATCGCCACGCGGACGGTGTCATTAGAGCCCTTGTAGACTTCGGTGATTATTCCAAGGGGCCAGTACAAGGGAGCGGTGTTCTCATGCTCAACGAGAACAACGGTTCCTATCTCTATCGGTTTTTCTGGAGTAGCCCACTTTTGTCGAACTTGCAACGTATGCAGATACTCTAAATGCCACTTTTTCCAAAACGATTGAACCATACTATCCAGCAACTTCTTCCGTTCGTGTAAATTCACGCGTTGTGCGGACAGATCGGCAGCAGGTATGTACTGCAACGGCGTGGACATCAGAAAATGTGCGGGAGTAAGCACCTCTGGGTGCGGATCCGAAGACAATACACTCAAAGGGCGAGAGTTCATTATAGACTCAATTTGAGTCAGAACAGTTTGCAGCTCTTCATACGTGAGTAGCTGACTTCCTATCACTCTATACAGGTGCGTCTTCATGCTCTTTATATTACTCTCCCACATAGCGCCGAAATTGGGCGCTCGCGGGGGGATCATCTTCCACTCTATGCGCCGTGACAACAGCTCGTTTGTGAGTGCAGAGTTAAAGTTTGAGCTCAACAAAAAACTGTAAAGCTCATCTAACTGCGCCTTAGCACCGACGTACGTAGTTGCATTGTCCGAATAAAGGCAAGAGACAGGTCCACGGCGTGAAATGAAGCATTTATAGGCGGCCAGGAAAATACCTGAGGTCAGGTCAGAGACCAGTTCTATATGAACGGCCTTGGTGACCATGCAGACAAATAAGCAGATATATGCTTTTTGCGAGTGTTGACCTCTACGGCGGGTAAGGGTTATACGAATCGGCCCAGCATAGTCGACACCAGTGTGAGTGAAGGCCTTAGCTTCCGAGACACGATACGTCGGAAGGTCGGCCATCATTGGCGTTGGATGCGTCGGGTTGGTTTTGAAGCATGTGTTGCACTTTCGCAACTTTGCCCTGATTACCGTTCTAGCATCTGATATCCAATAGCGTTGGCGTATGATTGACATGAGAAGGCCAGGCCCCGTGTGACAGTTGATAATATGAAGATGTTCTATTATCAAGTCCACAACATGGTCATGTTTTGGAAGAAGAACAGGATGCTTAGACTCGAAAGGTAGCTGTGACCCAGAGAGTCTTCCACCGATACGCAGAATTCCATCTTTATCCAGAAAGACAGCCAGACTTCGTAGCTTTTTAGCGGGCAACTTTCCCGCTTTGATCAGCTTTATGTCATCCGCGAAATGTACAGCTTGGACTGCCTGCAAGAGAGCTATCTCTGCTGCTGCCATTCCTGATACGGAGCGTGGTTCGCGGTTGGCGCTAGGTATAGCTAATTTTAGTACATATGCAATGATGCGAAGCAACTTGTCCCACGAAGAGATTCGTTGCGCCAGCGCACATAATAGCGGTAGATCTGTATGTGAAGTAACAGTCATGACGCTTGCTTTGTGCTCTGGCAGATCATTGCAGTTGGCGGGAGAGAATGGTTTTATCGGCCACTCCTCTGGAGCAGAGCGTATCCACGGTGGGCCGTTCCACCACAGGTCGTGAGATAGGAGCTGCGATGGGAGCATCCCACGAGAAAGTCCATCACTGGGATTTATGGCTCCAGCCACGTGGTAAAAATGTTCAGCGGCCAAGTTCTCTTGGCATTGTGCGACGCGGTTACTTACGAAAATGGACCAACGGTGTGGCGAAGAATGAATCCACGATAATGCGATCGTAAAATCAGAAAACGCGTATATCTCAGCAATGGGAATACGCGCTGCGTAAGTGTCGCGTACAGTCTTCACTAATTTTGACATTAGCAAAGCGGCGCATAATTCGAGGCGAGCAAGCGTTGTAATTTTTGTCGGCGAGACCTTTGACTTTGCGCAGAGAAGGCGAGTTTGAATGCCGGCAGGAAAAGTACAATGGGCGTAGATGACGCAACCCAGACCATTCATACTCGCATCACAAAATGCAACAAGACGCAGGTCACAACCTGCTTGAACACCTACATGTCGCGGAATCCGCAGAGTATCAAGCAGGTGGAACTCTTGTGCTAGAGCGGTAAATCGGGTGCGTATGTGCTCAGGTGCAGGATCGTCCCAGTCACTCTTACTCAGCCACAACTCCTTAATGAGTAGCTTGGCATAGAGGACCACAGGGGCGACCAGACCGAGCACGTCAAACAAACGCGCAACTACCGAGAGTATATTTCTCTTCGTGCACTTCTCAGTTATCGCAGTGGAAGTGAAGAAGAAATTGTCTCCACATGGTTCCCAAGAGAGGCCTAATACCTTCGAAGCAGCATTGCCAACGTCAAATTCAAGCGACTTGCGGTGTGAGTCTGGAAGACTGTTAAGCAGAGCTGGCGAGTTGCTCAACCACTTCACCAGTTCGAAGTCACCTTCTTTGAACATCTTTATCAGATCATGTGCAAGCTGTACGGCAGCTATCTCGTCGGGAACTGAATGGACCAAATCGTCCATATAAAAAGAAGTCTCAGCCACTTGCGCTGCTTCTGGGTAGACTTGACCCATATCTGAAGCTAACTGTCGCACGGTGCGCATAGCTACGTAAGGGCTAGATTTCAGACCGAATGGTTGTCTATTGAAAGCATAAGTGCGTACTTCTTCAGATTCATTGAAGCGGAATAGAATACGTAGATATTTACGCTGTTCTACCGGCACACCAATACGTAAATAATGTTGTTTTATATCAGCGTTCATAGCGATCGGAAACAATCGGAAATCTAATAGCAGTAGAAACAAATCCGTTTGTAAATTGGGGCCGATGTGCAATACATCGTTTAGCGACAGCCCAGTATGGGTTTTGGCACTAGCGTCTAGCACGATTCGCGGCATCGGCTTGTCTGGCCTCACCACAGCACTATGGGCTATGTAATAACCATCAGTAGTAAGCTCTGACTTGTCAACAGGAGTGAGGTACCCGTTATCAACATAGTCTTGTATCACCTTATTGTAATTCTCGCGTAAACTTGGCATTTGACGAAGCTTACGCTCGAGCGTCATTAAGCGGCGATAAGCAGCGGTGTATGAATTGCCAAGTTCCACGGGGTCCTTACAAAATGGCAGTGCAACGGTATAGCGGCCTACGGCATCACGGGTCACAGTCGACGTGAAAATATTTTCACACTCTGTCTCCTCCGGTGATAGCAATCGTTTCGTCGGCACTTCCTCAAGTTCCCAAAATTTTTGAACTAAGTCATTGAGAGCTAAAGCCGTGAAAGAAGCGACGGTAGGTATCACGTCTTTGCGTGGAAAATCGCCCATTAGGACGTACCCAAATGTCGTCGATAATGCAGGTGGGGCTCGCGGCCCACATTCGACCCTGTTTCCTAAGTAGATGTATGGGAAGAGCTGAGCACCTAACAATAAATCGATACTTCCCGGAATGTTCCAATTTAAATCAGCGAGGGGAATATCATGGAAATTTAAGTCACTTTCCCACTCGATGAACTGCGTCGGTAATTTATCTGTTATGCATTCGACAACTAAAGCGTGAATGGAATACTTTTGTTCAGGATAAATGCGTGACTCAATGTCGAGATAAACAAATCCTATAATAGGACGGGAGGCGGAGCCGACACCTTTGACAAAAGAATTGCTCAAAGGCGTTATCGGAAGGTTTAATGTACGGCAGCAATCAGTTGTAATTAAATTATTCTGACTGCCGTTATCAATGAGGCACCTCACTATAGACTTATTCCCGGAACCACCCTTAGGCCGCGCGTACACCTGAGCGGTAGAAAGCAGAATCGTTGCCTTTGATTTCACTTCGGTGGTATGCAATGCGGTATTCTGATTACAGTGCAGTAAATTAGCGCTTGCAATATTTTGTGATGCTGCTGTCATGCTAATATAGCCCTTATGATCAGAAGTATAAGGCTGATATTGCGGAGTGGCTTCTGCATTAAATAAAGGCTCGGAAACAGTCGGAGCGGAGAGCGCGCAGGCACCCGAGGGGGCGGGCGCGGTCGCGGGAGCGGGGGCAGGCAACAAGTGCAAGTTATTGTTTACCAAGGCGGAATGTGAATGCGTATTATTTTTCTTATCATTAACATTGTTATTATTAAAATGCAGGAGCGTGTGATGTCGCTTTTTGCATAACTCACAAACAGACGACGAGTTGCAATTCGAAAGGTTGTGCATTGTACTAACACAGTTGACACATCCATGCTTCGATTTGACGAATTGATACCTACTACGTGCATCAAGCTTTTTAAATTGTATGCAGTTATATAACCGCGTGTGATCAGTACTTCCACATAAAACACATTGCTGCGCTGCGGTCGAAGATGCAGCGAGCGCACAAGCAGGCTGCGCGGGTGCAGGCGCTAGAACAGATTGTTTACCTCGCCCGGGCGTTTCCTCCGTAGGCTCGCTCGCTACGAACGACTTGTAGGTATGCTGCTCCCGCGCGTTGCGATTACGGGTCTGTGTATTAGCGGGCGTTTTATTCGAGTAATTATTTCGCGTGTTAGAACGTTCCAGTATTTTAGCTTGATCCTGCACAAAGGCAATCAGCTGTTGCGAAGTAGGTATTTCAATATTTCGTACAGAAAGTTCAAATGCTTGGATAGTTTGTGCATCCATTTTTCTAAGGGCGCATTGCAAAAAAACAAAGTCAGTCAGATCAGGTATCGCCAGCTGTTTGAGAGCCGACAAAGAAGCGGAATAGGTACTGATAAATAAGTCGAGGTTGTTTGCATTGTGCGAGCAATTCTTCAAGTCGAGTATATTATTTAAATAAAATGTACCCAAGGCGCGCTTATCTTGATATTTCTTTACTAAACTGTCCCACAAAATAAGGTAAGTTTCACCAGTCGGAACAATACCAGCGGTGAATTTAAGTGCATCACCTGTTAATTTAGATAAGAGATATTGCACACGTTGCGAATCAGACAATTGGGCATTCGAGTGAATATTAGCTTTAAATGACTGATAGAATAAATTCCAGTTTTCGGGGTGACCGTCAAAACTGGGAATCACCAAAGGCTGCAATTTCACTACAGATTTAGTCGAGTTACTCGCCTCATGCAAACGCTCCTTGGAGTCAGCAGTCAATTTCACTCGAGTGTGTTTTACTCGCGAGTACAAATCCTCGAAAGAATCAAGGCTAGCGTAATCAGGGATAGCGGTAGGTTTCAATGTAAGCGTTATTCTATTTATTTCATCTATACAAACCTCAAACTTATCCCGCAAATCATCTATCGTCTCAGACTCAGCCATGAACGTTTCCTTTGAACGTGAGTCAAAAGAAGAGATATTTTTTGACGAGTTATACAATCGATTTATGCGTTGATATATGCGTTCCTTTTTTTGATTCAACAGAACTAACATAACATCTTGATCTGATGTCGATTTTTCCGTCATATTGGCAAAAATAAATTACGATTAAACAGAAAATGTGGGTAGCGTGTAAACAAATTACAAGGCGAAATACTTGATGAAGCGAAAAATACCCTACAATAGGTACTGATGGACTATTTATGTAGTAACAATTAAATTGAATAACTAATATGACATAACCAATTAATACGTTAGCAATCAGTTTTACAATTAATTGAACCTCCACGAGAATTGAACAGTTGCTAATAAGCAGATCAATCTCGGGCATAAAATGGTGGCGTAAAAAGCGTGAATTAATTTACAGATTTTTACCAAACGTTACGTAAAAACTTTGAAAAAGTTCGCGGAACTATCCGTGACTCGAAAGGACCAAAAACTATGGAGGGGCGTGTAAATAGCCCTTCCAGGGGTGTAGGATTACTACTTATTTTTAAAGCGTAAATATGTACCTATCCAAATGAAAACTGCGAATATGGAATACAAATGCCGGCCGATAATAACAAGCTCGAGGACTGCACTCACCTCAGATGCCCTTACACAGTCCTTAGGTCCTCCTGAGGGAACAGCATCAGCCAATCCAGTCCAGGTGCAGGCTGGCGAGAGATTTCTCCAGCGAAGGTCGCACGACACCTCACAGTCACAGTAATCACAGTTCCAATTGGAAATTAGGTTTGCGCAAATAATAAGGAGTCCACATGAAGAAATAATTCACAAATTCGAGGAACTCGTGCAGCGGCGGTTGACGATCGAAAAAAAGAAGTGTCATATATCGCGTCAAGACAACTGACGCCATCTAGCGGATTTCCTAGGATGTCCTCGGACACCATTGGCTCATGCAGCGCTACAGACTCATATCATCGACCGGCGAAAAGCGGGTGAATTTAAAAGAATGGAGATGAACTTTTGAAATCATATGTCATAATTAATATTATGCGATAGCGCTTCACCAAATAGTAATGAAATATCTGTCTGTTCTAGTCTAGACAGACATTTGATCTTATTGAGGTGATTTAATGATTGCTCCTAAATTGGTTTAACAGATTATAATCAAGGCTCAGACCTGATTTGCAATCAACAATTAAGTTTACACAATATAATTATCTATCGATCACAGGCATAATATAGTTACCTACACGTAACCTACGCGAGAGTAGGTTCATTACTGTTAAAGTGCTAAAATCAGAGATGGGTATTATAGGTATAGCTTACGTACTTGTAAGCTGAGCGGCTTGCTATAAACATTTTGGATTTAAATCTGTTTAATATAGGTATTATTTATGGTAAATGGTTAATTAAAACAATAATATGGATAAATTTGTAAAGTGACAAAAATACAAGAAAGAAAAACAATATTTTCAACGCGATTTATGTTCTGAGAAAGAACTTTACAATATTTGGGATAACGGGATTTATTTTCGAAAATTGTATAATACAACCCGAGACATTGTATCCATGTTTTCAGCAAATAAATGATTTGAATTGATTTGAAAGAGTTTTATAACACCTATACCTCAAAATCTCGTACTTTCACAAAAGGTTACACAAAAAGGGGTATTTTTGATTCATTATCACATTAACTTGAAATTTTAGCACCGTCTTGTACTTTTAACCAAGATCACACCCTCAGCGTGCATGAATATGAAACTGTAGAACTTAAACAGTAATAAATAGTGGCACAAGGTTCTAGCGTGGGCTGCAGCGGCTGTCGCTTGGGGTTTCCTTAGTTACGTGCTTGCTCAGCTATCTGATTAGACTGCGAACTGCAGAAGGTTAGACGCCACCGAGTGTCTAATACAGTCAGATATTATAATAATATTTTTTTTTTAACCTTTAATAATATTCTTTAACCTAGTATGTGAGAAGTACTTGGATAACATTTCATATCATAGCATCTAGGCAAGTATGTTGCATCGTCGACCGCGTCGTCACTTACCATCAAGTGGGACCGAATGCAAGCCTATCAAAGGTAAAAAAATCCAGTTGATTTCATCATCAACTGCCTGAAAATGTCCACTGCTGAATATAGGCCTCCTCTATAGAGCGTCACATTAAGCGGCTGCTGTACCTCTTACATCCATCGCTCTCCGCGGTTTTGACCAGATCATCGGTCCACCTAGTGGGGGGCCGGCCTACGCTGCGTCTTCCGGTTATTATAGCTTAAATCAATACACTTAATGAGATTGATTATTACAAAGTGTTATTTAGTCATAAAAATCTTACAAGTTCTTTACCGTAGGTACAGTTGTTCGTCTGGGTTTTTTTCTGAATAACGCGCACCTTATTGAAAGAGCTGAACTGATGGCGATTTCAAAATATTGTTTTCTCACTTCAGTTAGGGTCATTATCGTTTGCCTTGTAAAAAATCTATATGTACAAAATGTCTTAGTTGCAGAATGGTTAAGTAGGCAATACGTCGTAGTTGCACAAAGTCTGTTGCACCTTTATGTCCTGGTGGGCGTTAACCTCCCCAGCAGCGATTGTAATTAAAAATGTAGGGCTTAATACTCGTAAAGTGTTGTTTTTATGCCACTGAGATACAAAGTTTTCAAATGCATTTTAAACGTTATTTAGGTACACACAAAAGCGACTATTGCTTATTAAAAGCTAAATAGGTATACATAGTTGACAAAAAATCCAAAAGAGCGCTTTCGCCACAGACATCTAATACTATAGAAGGCAGACTTAACATAAGAGAAATATGGCGTGCACCTTTTTACAACATACACACACACAAACATGCACATCAAAACTTACTAGAGAACTGATAATTCAGGTGTTTTCCTATATGAAACGTTGCCGCACAATGGAACACTACATATTGCAGTGTTTGTAGCACTAAATATCAATTATAACACAAAAATGTTGTAAAAAGAAACTGGCCACACGTTATCTGTTTAGACAAGTTTCCATGGTAACGAGATTGCGTTTTGGGCACGCATTCCTTTTGTCCATGGGTGCGTAAGAGTTGCAACAGCAAAAAGGAAAGAGATAAAGTTATCAAATTTTAATTAAAGCGAAAGTAATAGGTATATCATTTATTCTCGTGTATGTAGTGAAGATAATGTTAGGTCTGCTTACTGTATAGTATCAGATGTCTGTGGCTTTCGAGTTCGCAGCCAGACATTCACCAACAACATCGAGATTATTTGTTAATAACTTACGTATTTATTTTTCAGGGCGGGCGCTTTAAGAAGGGTAACCATGAAGCAGGGCACAAGCACCACTCCAAAGGGGAGTCTGGGCATTTCGACAAGGGCGGACATCACGAAATGCATAAGGTAACTAAAATCTTTATATACGAACACACACTAATGTTATAAATGCGAAAGTTTCTGTGTGAGGGTGTGTGTGTTTGGCTCCTCTTCGTAACTGCTGAACGGATTTCAATGAAATTTGGACTTTAAATAACTTAGATACTGGATTAAGACATAGAATACTTTTATCTGCGTAAAACCTCGGGACGTGGCTAGTGTTTTATAAATAACAAGCTATTTTGATCAAAATTAAAAAATCTCCCGCAATAAATGTGGGAAATGTGGTCAAACACAAGCCTAACTAGTATTAAAAAGAAAAAAAGAAAAAAACCAGTGGCACTTCTAATGTTATAGATATCCATAGGCTACGGTGACCTCTTCCCATCAGGGGGTCATATTATAATTGATTGCACCCTTAACCCTTGGACTCGATATCGAGTCACCTACATTGTTATTCTGTTGTTATGAAAAACGCTGGTATTCCAGAAGTTAAATACAAAATATACTTCATCAACTAGAAAAGACTTAAATATCTTATAAGACCAGTCTCAGTTTTATTTATTTATAGCTTAGAACACTCTTCATCGAGTCATATTACATATCGTGTAGGTACACATAAAAAATCGAAATCGGTTCATAGTTTGGGAGCTATGATGCCACAGACAGACACAGATATACACTTATAACACTTATATCTATGGCCGTAGGGCGAAAACTGCACTCGATACGTCTTGAAATAAGAACAACACTAACATTATATTTATAAAAACTATTATATTATTATTAACTTTTTTTATACCAATGGTCTAAGTATTCTATCGCTTATCTGGTTCCAATAATAGGGGCTAGATGGTGCTATGTGTTAATTTACTTTAATTATTTATTCATAAATATTTTACAGGGCCACAAGCTAGCCAATGGCCACGACAGCCATGGCAAACATGGCGGCAAGAAGCACCAAAAGGCGGGTCACAACGAAGGGAAAAAGTGGATCTACCATCAAGGACATCCAGCCAAAACGGCCAACTTGGTGGTTATAGACAGAAGAGGAGGGCAGTATTACCACGGACCGCATTATTACGGATAAATTGGTTATAGTCTGGGAGTATTCTATGTTAAGCTGAGTGACACAGACTATCAAATGCCTTAATTTTGCGATTGCATAGGCAACTTAATTTATAAGGACCTCTAGTTCATCATAAAAAACATAAAAAAACCTTATCCAACTGTGGGATAAAGTGTATTATTTATTATCAAAGTATCGTCGACACATTGTCACTTAGCATCATAAGAAATGTGGAAAAACGAAAGCCTATCTAATTTAAAAATATGTAATCGTGATAGATGATATGGTATTGCAAAAAAATACCCACCCTACCACCAGAAATTCGGACAGGGGTATACCTAGTGGGTCTCATTTCCCCACTGTACCCCTAGACGCAACTCATTCATTTCAGACTCTAAAGTGTAAAATAAAGAGACTACATTCCTATAGCACTAGTGCTAAGCCTAGTAGTGTCACAGAGGACGAAGTATTTCGGCTCGTTTTTATTTTACCACCTTTACGTACTTACGTCTATGCGAAAGGTTACGCTGTGAAATATTTATTAATTAAAACGCAATAAAAAAGGTTTTAACTTCTCAATTTTTCGATTAGGTTTCATTTAACTTAAAAGCATTCTTAGTATAGGCGTATCATATTGTATCATGAAAATATCAAAAATGTTGTAATTAATTAAACGTGATTAGGTATATTGAAAGCCATTAAAAAGCTCTCTTAGAAATTAAGGATTTATTTAATTTAATAAATATGTGTACTTACCTAATTAATTGATTCAAACTGTGATTACTTTTTTATTTTTGTAAATATACGCTTAGCTGCTTATATTTTATTGTTTTATTTAAATATAGATAGATAGATAAACTCTTTATTGAAAACACGAAATTTTAGAGGGAAATCTTATAACGTAAGTGTCACAATGGACGGTCTTATCGCTTAAAGCGATCTATTCCAGACAAAATTTTACGTTTCAGTTTATTAAAATTTACTCACTTCGTTTTTCTTTGAACGGGCTAATTCTGTTGGTCTCTACCGACCTTTACAGCGTCACCGGGCGGGAGGGCAGACGCTTAAAGCGCCCAACCGACAAAAGTGGGAGGCAACTAGCACAAGTGCACCCCTGGGGTGCGAGCCTTGGATTGGGCCGGGATAAGAGGATCGAAAAGGCTACGTCTACTGGAAGAGTGGTTATAGGGTCCTATGGAAAGTCAACTCACTTCTTCAAGTAGATAAGTCATAATAATAAGCGAGTCCTAATACTGCAAAAACGAGCAATCCGGGCTATTGTTCAAGTTGTAATGCTTTTATTTTTCATACAGCAAAAGAAGGAGTTAGCTTGGTGGCCGTGGAGACGCGCCAAACTGTCAGGAGCTGCGCTCACGCCGATACCAAAGAAAACGAACGACTCGAAGTTTCTTCGCTCCTACTTTCTCAAGGAGAACCGTCGCTTTGACTGAGCGGATTTGCGTCCACTATGTCGCCCCTCAGCCTCTGTCGAATATTCTCGAAAGTCCTTGCCTGCGTCCCTGACCACAAAAGTCACCACTCCGCATATCGCCAAAAGCGAAAGTCGAGCTGCTGAGTCAAGGACTAGATCTTCCCACAAGAGCCTTCACGACAGTGGTGGTTATTTAACAATGTTTCTCGTGTTCTTTGCGTAAAATAAATTATTTATTTATGTGCATTTTAGCTATGCAAATAAACAGAAAATTAGTGAAAATCCCTTTTTTTTTTTTTTTTTTCTTTTTTTTTGGCTTCACACAGTGTATTTAGCCAGTGTCAAGTATTGTAATTATTCATCAAGTTATGGAATATTTCACGTGTAAAGTCAAGTCTTCAAGTCTTAGTCACAGTCCAGTCTAAGTCAGGTAATCATAGTCCAGTCTAAGTCATACCCTAGTAAAGTGGTGGCGAGTTTACTAGAAGCTTCTATGGAATTTTGGAAGCAACACGAAAAACCACGTTTCACTACATTATATCTCTTGCCCACACTCATGCTCGTAATTCAGCACTTAATGCGTAAAACACCACCAATTTTAACCATTAACACTGGAAAAAGCACAAGTTTAGAAAAATGATACAATGAAACGACGTGAACTTTTTCAAGTTCCCGCCAAAACCACCTGAAAATCCCTTTGTAGGTTTTTCTTTGTTTAGGGTCACCCCGCGATCTCGTCATATGTCAACTTCAATTTGACGTCTTGTCAGCCGACAGTGACAGTGACGTATCGGTGTGGATTAAAAAGTTATGGTCGTTGGTTTTTTCTCTAAATTGGCTCCTGTGAGATGGAGATTATTATAGAGATTTAGCCAACCCATAAAGAAAAACGATTGACTGTGATTGTGATCCAACCACAATAATTAAATTTATACAGAAGCGAAAAACAAGCCGTTACAAAGTACAATGGGTCGTTTCCGCTAGGCCGTTTTTTAAAGAACTTTGTGTATTGACAGTGCCATCAATACTCATTTACCAAGTGTCTTTGTTCGTACAAACCAACACAAGTTTCGCCTGTTAGGGGCGAACCATGGCTTCCAAACTCGCTATAAATATATATTACGCACATCAGCTCACAGACTCACAAAGTCGGCAAATACTGTAGATATAATGGGCACCTAAATATATAACCATTTACCACAGGACATTAAAAATGGAGCACCCAACAACGTTTTTAAGTCAAAATTAAAGAAATTTTTGGTCGACAACTACTACTTACTACTCATTGAAGGAGTACTTGAATGGCAACTATAAAAATTAAGTATAACTTTTAAGTTAAGAGTTAATAAGGCCTACTAAGTTAGGTCCCTGCTTTTATACACCTCCTCCCTCCTCCGTAGTGGGGCCACTGGTGGAGAGTCGGGGGACTCTACGCCGTATAGCATGGTCCCACAAGTCTGGTGGGTGGCCTGAGCAAGGTCACCCATTCCAAGGCGCAAAAAGGCCCGAAAGGACCTACCGCCGGGGCGGGATGGTTAGACTGCGAACGCCACCGACCACCTCGCCCCACCACGGCGGTAGACTGCTCATGGGCATCCCCTGCTTTTATAATATTACGCGTATGACTTGTAAATGTTATTTTTTACCAATAAAGAATCTGTATCTGTATCTGTAATATGTTTCAGCATATTATACAGTAAATTTGTTATCAGTGACATTATGTTTAGAGCCCTTCCACCCCTTGGTGGGTTAAGCCGGTGCTCGAGGCATATATGGCCCATAGTAGGTAATGATCATACTAAACACTATACAAATCTCAAATCCAAGTTAATGAAGATCTAATGAACCCTAAAACTTGATGGTTTATGACTTGATAAGGGTTCCGTACATAAATTATCCGCACTCTGTACCCTATTTAACTATTTACGATTTAGTATGATGGATGTTTTGGTATATATTATCGGTAAATAACCTTCAACTGCGTCTTCAACCTTAAACCGTGAAGGCCAACTATTGAAGAATAGTTTATCATCACCATCGACAGCCTGAAGACGTCCACTGCTGAACATAGGTCCCAGAGAGCGCCACTGTGAGTGGCTTCTGCATCAATAAGCTCCCGCGGCTTTCTCCAGATCTACGGTTACTCGTAGTGGGGGGCCTCGCTGCGTCTTCCGGTTCGTGGTCGCCACTCGAGAACTTTTCTTCCGCATTGATTTATTATTAGTTTATTTATACCTCAAATGATCTAAATGTTATGTTCTATTTAAAACTTTTTATTACTTATTTTTTGTTTATTTGTTTTGTTGTTGTTATATTTTGTTTTTTTAGGCTTAGTGTACATAGATTAGGTAGTATAATTTAGATGTATGTTTACGGTTAATTAAATATTTATAAAACATCAGTAGAAAGTTAATAAAATATATCGTTTTAGTACAAAAAAAAATAAAAACAAAATTTTTTATTTTTTATTTTATGTAAATGAATGACGTGACGAGGTAGTCGTTCGCCTGATGTTAAGCTTCACGGTTGCCCATAACAGATTGCAGTATCACTCTATAGTTTTGCGTGACACTGCACTGCGCACGTCATCCTGAGACTTCACACAGTCTAGTAAAAAGATTAAAAAAATTTAAAAAATTACGCCAAACGATAACATACGCCCATGAACCTGCACAGTACACCTTCGCCTGCATCGTCGCTTACCACCAGGTGAGGTGATGTAGTCAAACGCAGGCTCAATCTTCATTTAAAACAACCTAGATCCCGGACCCTAACTAGGATTCCCTGAACCTAGGGACCCAGGATGAGGAATAATGAGGACCACAGTCCCATAACACCCAGACACAGAACAAGTATGAGCGCATTCTTTTCTCATGCACAAATACCCTACTGTCCCAGGAAGCGAACCCGCCGCCTCCAGGTAATTCCGACCTGCTTAACCACCATACCACAGAGGCTGTCGTAAATTTGACTGGCCTGATAGCTCAGTTGGTAGTAGCCTTCTGAACTATAGGTTTTGGGTTCGATTCCCACTCAGGACAAACATTTGTGTGATGAACATAGGTGTTTGTTCTGTGTCTGGGTGTTATATTGTATTCTATGTATGTATTTACAAACAAAAAGTATCTATGTATTGTATCAGTTATCTGGTTCCCATAGTACAAGCTATGCCTAGTACCAGTGTGAAGTTGGCAGCCAAAAAATAGCAGCCTATAACCCGACCAAATTAGGAAGGTAAATTTTTTAAACGCTGTAATATACAGATACGGTTAACCGAAACACGAACACCTATGTACAGGCTATCACGCGAGCACTAATAATAGCTTTGAAGTGATTTATCCTACCAGCGTCTTCGAGAAAATTGTCTAAAACTTTTTCAAATGCATTTCACTCTATATGTACCTGTATTCCCCTGAAACCTGAAATATTTTTGACTGAATTGAAAGGCCTATATATGTACCTATGCTATGACCTGCCTCGGTTTCGCACGGGCTAATTAGTGTTACACCCTAACTCTGCCCAAGTAAAGAGGAAGAAGAAGGAAGGCAGGCTTCGCGTGCCTCCCTTCCATTGCCATCCCATCTTTTCATACTTTTCCCCTATTTTTCGTGCTCTTCCTTTGACAGAGTAAATAATATAAACAAAATAAAATAAACAAGTTTCTGCTTAAATATCGATACAAAGAAGTGTAGGGACCTTATGCAACCAATATTTACAAAAAATAGTCTATGTAAAGATTTAACTCCGTTACAGTTTTATTATGTAGGTATACATCGATAAAAATCATTCAAGCAAGGCACGAGATGTAAAAATTGCTTGCTCTCGAGCGGCATATACACGGTGGAATTTAATTGGTTCTTTTCCTTCAATGTACGTACTCAGTCCATGCTATAGAACCCTCCTATATAACTAAAACTATGGATTTAAAACTTAAATCTAGGTATTATCAAATTACTGCGAATTCAAATTCTAAAGAAAAGCCCTGTGACATTGAACAAAAGCACGGAATAGATAATAGTACAACGTAATAAAACGCCCGACCGAATACTGGCTCAAACAGCGACCGCCGCGCCGGCGCAGCGCCGCCCGCGGTGACCAATAGCACAAAAAGAATACCCCACCCCTTTCTTTTGTGCAGCGGATATGCGCGCGGGCCGCTTCCGAAAACAAGTACCAGTCTACCAGAAAATAGGTCAGTCGGTCAAAAACTTCTAGGGGCACAACTTGTGCCACGTTTACGCGCGCGCATCGCGATTTTGGACAATGGATCGACATTACAATTATTCAAATGTTGAGTGGTTGGACATGGTGCGTTTTTATACGCTGTCAAGGTACAACTTAGCAGAGGCTAGGCGGATGTACGCACAGCCACAGCACTTGGACACTTTACGAGCACATGGCATCAGGGATCCACAAGTTCCTGCCGTACCCTTTTGTTCGTAGCTGATTTTCTTAGTAGTTAGTAATTCTGACGGTCCTAAGCTCGATAAAGTATGAAGGGAAAATTGGGAGTCTTTATTAGCAAAGATAAGAGATAAGCCGCACTCGCGTTGTTTTTTGCCTGTGTGAGAGCGGGACGGGTAGCGCAGGTGTTTTTGTTTTATTACCTACCTACGAAACATTTACAAAGCGCTCAGCCGGTGCCCGTGCTGTGTGTAGCGTTAAATAGACATTTCGGCTGTTATCCGGTTATGTAAAGAGGCATTTTTTTTTTTAATTGCACCTTGTACAATTATTCTATAGCATGGACTGAGTACATACATTTAAGGAAAAGAACCAATTAAATTCCACCGTGTATATACATTTTTTTCACAGCAATAAGAACATTATTACAGGTAAAATTTATTTTTTGTAATTTCTACATAAAAACAGGTTTTATTTAATAAATCAGTCCGGTTATTTTTTTATTTTTAGTGTCTTGGGATTTAATGAACATTTCTTGTGGATGATTCTTAGACACATATTGCATTTAAAATGCTTCTTTTCTGAGGTTTTTTTTTCCCAATGAGATACTTTATTTCAAAACTTAAGTAACATATAATAATAAGTATACTAAACTAAACTAGACCTAAAAACTAAACTAAACCTAAAAACTTTAAAACTAAGATATAAAACTAAAAATAACAATCTAAAGGAATCTTGAACTATCTATAGACCGGCAAAGGTCTATAGATAGTTCAAGCAATCCGTGGAATCTGGCAACGTTCCCATTTCTGAGGTTATAACAGTGCATCCGCAAGATAAGCACAAGGACTACATATCTTTACTTTTCCAAATTATTAATTCTTTGAGTTTTTCCCGATACATGTCAAAGTCAATTTCATTTTTTAAGCTTTTATTTTTAACTATGACATCAAATATTTTAATCATTACTGCCCCACAATTATAGGTATCTTTCTGGAGTGCATGTTCTGGGACTATCTTTGTGACTTTGGCATTAATTTTTTTGGTACGCAATAAGTTCATTATTTTAGTTAAGTACAGTTGTTTTTTTGAGGATTCTTTACCCAGTAGATCGATTATTGTTAATGTCTCAGACTTGAAGCAGACTATACACATTGTATAATGATACTTGAGACAAATAGGAAACACAACTTATTTACTGATGTCTGGGTCCATCTCTAGATTTCCAGTTCAAGAGCTTTATCGCTAAATATAAGCGTTGATTTTTCAACGCTTATTATTTGGAAACGTGTTTCGTCATTTAATAGATAAGCAGTGATCCACAACAAAACTGGCGATATATTGGCCATCGCAAACACAGGGAATCCTACTGCGATGACCAGCGATTTTATTTAATATTATATAATTATTATTGTAGGAAATATCTTGTAGTGTTAGATTTAAGAGTGATTATGTTTGTGATTCATAAACTTTTGCCATATATATTGTAAATGTAATTACACTCAGTTAATAATAATTATGTGTGTACTCCAGTATTGTGCAAATAAATAAATTCTTAAATTCTTATTCTTATTGTCTTGGTTCTAAGGTTTCAAAATCCTGACTCAAGAGTTCCTTTATGGTGTTAGGAATGTTGGTTCGACTCAACGTAGCCCCTTTCGTTATAATAAAAAAAGCTAATAGCTAATAGCTAATAGCTTTTATAATAACTTGGATCGGACACCAGGCCATTGGGTAATATGTTGAGTGCTTTTTCAGGGGTTTCAAATCTGGTCGATGGTATTATTTCCTTGTCTTTAGTAAATATTATGCATACCCGATACATATATGGACCATCCTCTGGGATGTTTTCTATGAGGCAGGTGTTGTGAATCCACTTTAAACATTCATCACACTGCACCCAAGACGACAATATTTCACTGTGCGATGAACCATGACCACAGTAAGCGCATTGCGTTAATTCTACATCGCTTTTTTTATCATATTTTATAGTTGGGCGTTTTAGGTGCCGTCCGTCACAGTGACTAAACTATTTTTTTTTCCATTGCTCCTCTTCTTCATTACCAGAAGCTTGCTTAGTTAACCTACTCTTGGAAATGTTGTTTTTATTTTCTTTAGCAGCTCCTAAAATGTCAGCTCTAGTTTTTCTTAGAAACTGAGTACATTTAACATTTTTTTGCCCACTAAGAGTCGAATTTTTAAGTTGCCCGAAATAGTTCTCAATTAGAGCGTTGCTGGTTCCTTTTTTTTAGTAAATTGGTCCATAGAGGCGCTAGCCACATATACTTTTTAAGAACGATGTCCCACATTGCTGGACACAGGAAATCATTTTTTTGTGCATCTTCTTCCTCTTCTATGAGAGTTGACTGGCATATTTTATTGGCTCGTGCATAAAAGTGGCTTTTTTTGGTAATGTACGGTCTTTTCTGGTTTGAGCTAATGGATGGGCTCTTTTAGAGGCGTCTGGTCAAAGTCGGAAAACTCATTCAACATAAGCACGCTTTCTAACGCACAAACAGCTTGTTCAGTTGAAGTTTTCGAGTTTGTTAATATGTATAGATTTTGAATAAAATTGTCAAACTCTGTTATATTTTTGCACAAAGTCAGCCGCGCCAGTATGTCTTTCAGTTCACTTTTCTTTGTTGAACAATATTTGTCAACATCGTTAGTCATCATTTTGATGAAGTGGGCACAACAAAGAAAAATCGGAGTCATACCCATTTTGGACAATGTCAAGTTATTAAAATCGCTCTCGTTATTCGTCACGATTGCATAACAATAATTAATATACTCCAGAAAATTGCATCGATTGAATGTTTTGCATAAAGCATGAATGGACGCAAGTGAAAAATCCGTAACAACTCCGCTGAAAGCAGGCCAGTGCCCATGAATTTCACAGTAATTTCTAAAATCATTTAATAGCTTTGAAATGCTATTGCTATCGTGTCTCTCCAATAGCATTGCAAACACTGGGAAAACTCGACCTGATGGTGGAGCTATGATTCCTGCGTAGTATAATATCCCTGACCTTTCAATTCAGTCATAAAATTTCCGGGTTTCAGGGGTATACAGGTACATATAGAGTGAAATGCACTTGAAAAAGTTTTTAGACAATTTTCTCGAAGAAGCTGGTAGGATAAATCACTTCAAAGCTTAGTGCTCGCGTAATAGCCTGTACATAAGTGTTCATGTTTCAGTTAACCATATGTAGATCAATTTTATAAACGCTGAAATATACATTTCAGCGTTTATTTAAAAGATCAATTTTATAAACGCTGAAATGTATATTTCAGCGTTCCTTCCTAATTTGGTCGGATTATAGACTGGTATTTTTTGGCTGCCAACTTCACCCCGGTACGCCTAGTTTGGGGCTAGATGGCGCTGTGTGAAATGTCCACACACATTTATTTATTTAAATAATACTTTCTTGTAAGTACTATGAGGCCCGGTGAGGACTTGCCAGTTTTAATCTCATACTCCATCGTCAGATCTTCAACCCCTCATTATGAGAATACCCTGGATTTGCATTTTTCGAATTTGAATATTTATTTATACTATAGGTATACAATTAGTGCCTTAGAATAGTATTAATAATAGACTAGTAACTATAGGTCTAATAAAATAAAAGAAATGATGTTAGATTACTAGCTGGCCCGCGCCGCCTTCGCACGGGTTAATTAGTTTTACGCCCTAACTCTGTTCATGGGAAGAGGGAAGCAAAAGAGGAAAAGGACGAATGGATAGGACGGCGAAGGAAGGCAGCAGCCTGCCTTCCTTCTTTTGCCGTGCAGCGTGTTAGCATCCTGACTGGTTAATTTATAATTATTGTGAATGTGCACAACTGTCATGACTGGCAGTTCGAAACTCGAAACATCGAGTGTCCACGAAATGCAATAACTTTCGTATCTTTACTACAATGATCAGGTTGTTGTAAAGATAATATGTATCTACGTAATATTTACCTACAGGATGCGCTACGGAAAAAAATATACCTACAGTAAACGTTCCAACTTAGGTAGTAAATACACAGTTTCTCTTACTACCTCTCTCCCTCTTTTCTACCTATCTCTGTCTTTCTTCTTACCCAATTCTAAAATACTGAAGATCGTGGTCACCACGTCTCACCCCGTTGGGTGTTATACTTAGAGAGAAATGAATAAAAATTGTTCGAGATGCTTCATACATCCATTTTGAATCTTGAAACCGCAATCACAAGTCTTCTCTTGCATGCGGTGCCTCTCCTCTGATCTCTTATCAGCTAAGCATACTCCCTTTTTTCTCAAGAGACGAATCCGGCCTTTGACAATTTTCGCCCAAGCCATTAAAAGCCCTGCTATTTCTTACTCTACCTAAAGTTTTTGTTCTATGACCCACTGGAATAATCGAGAAAAATAATTGCATAAATGTTCAATTGTACGAATATGGAGAACAGGTTAAGAAAATTTGGAAATGGAACTGTACGAATGCAGAAATTGTACGAATGTTTCTGAACTAGTAAGCCTTAATAGACAATGTATTCCTTATGTCTATTATAATAGTGATTAATGGGGGTGTGTCATCGAATGCAAACTTTCCGATCATTCTGTATAGAGAACAAGTGGTTTTATGGGCGTGTTCGGCGCATGAGAGGCTCGTGAGGAAATATAGATAAAAATATGGTTCGGAGGAGGCGTGTCAGCTATAAAACCCTAAATTAACATATCTGTATCAATTTATAATCGGTTGTAAATAAAAAAGAATGACTTAAGTATTCCGTACAAATATTGATAACTTTTTCCTGTAAGATAGTTTACTAACTTTCGCGGAACTGTTACGTTACAATCTTTTAACGGATTAGGTAGGCAACGCATCGACAGCGCCCCCGGTCTTGATGTCCATAGGCGACGGTAACTGCTTGCCATCAGGCGGGCCGTCAGCTTGTATTTTTATTTTTTTATTTAAATGGATGACGTGAGGAGCTAGTCGTTCACCTGATGTTAAGCGTTACGGCTGCCCATAACAGATTGCAGTATCAGTCAGAACTCTAAATTAATACAGTATTGCGTGACACTGCACTGCGCACGTCATTCTGAGACTTCACACAGTATAGTAAAATAAGATTAGGTACTAGACTGTGTGATTGCGATTGGCTTAGACGGTAGCCCCGCAGATCATAAAGTGTAATTTGCCAAGTAATTTCACTAGCTACAACGCCCTTTAAACCGGAACACAGTAGTGCTTGCAAACTACTGCCTGGCGACAGAATAACTGGCAAAGCAATGGTACTTACCTAGGACAAACTTTGCATAAATGCCCTCATCATCAACAGCCTGAAGACGTCCACTGCTGAACATAGGCCCCCCCAGAGCGCGTTACCTTGAGCGGCTTCTCGCCTCTTGCATCCATCGGCTCCCCGCGGCTTTCACCAGATCGTCGGTCAACCGAGTGGGGGGCCGGCCTACGCTGCGTCTTCCGGTTCGTGGTCGCCACTCGAGAACCTTTCTTCCCTATCGGTTATCAGTTCTACGAGCGATGCGGCCTGCCCATTGCCATTTCAACTTGCCAATTCTAAGAGCTATATCGGTCACTTTAGTTCTCCTGCGGATCTTCTCGTAACCAACCTCGCTCGAGGGGGCATAATTAACGCCCTACCCTCTAGTAAATCTGTCTGTACTATAAAAAAAAACTTAACGCTGTTATTCTCTGCCGCTATTCTTAGTAGTATTCTTCTTACTCTTCTTTCTTATTCTTCTTCTTATCCTTAGAGTCACAAGTTTACCCTAGATACATTGAAGGTAACAAGGAATATAATGGACTGAAATTTAAAGACACTTTTTAGTCGATCGTGTAACTTGATCACAACCAATTGACATTAAAATTTGCGTGAACATGACAATTCCTAAGCGCAGTTTATTTATTTATTTATTTATAAAACGATAGTAAGCTTACAGTCTAAAAACACCAAATCGCTAACTATCTTAAACAAGCGTATAAAATAACTTAAACTCACAGATAATTTCTGTTATGCTATCATTGAATATGCCGACATGCTGGAACTTGTGCGTAAATAGATTGAGCATAGACAACGCTCTAGTAGTCTAGTTTATGCCCAATAATACCAGAGATTTAATTAAGACGTGCACCAACGACTTTAAGTGATATTTATAATAAGGAATCCGCACTCGCAAAAGTAATAAAGGAAAAGATCGTGAGGAAACTGATCATAATATTTTTTATGTTTGAATCTTATCGTGACTTTTGCATAATTTCAAATACTTAGTAGGACTTAGTACCATTCGGGAAAACCTCTTAATACGTCTAGTGTCTAAACCGAAATTAATTGAAATAAAAACGAATTAAATATTGAAACTGTAAATATGGAATAGACGAAGATGAAGTAGAATGAGTCATTAGATTCCAGTATCTGCCCTAACAGTCATAGGTACAAATATTTTAAATGTTATTACCATTGATACAATTAAATTACTTTAATTTACAGACTTCAAATATATAAAATTAAGCACCATCATCGTCATCGTCATTGTGTGCATTTCACTCAAATCATTAAGTCTTTGGTTTTCAAGTCGATCGCTGCACATCACTTTTACCTAAGGTAGTAACAAACTGAAGTAGGTAATTTTTGTTTTTCAAACAGGTTATTTTCATCTCTAGCCCTAATTGAAGTTAAAGAAGTTAATTAACTATCAAGTGCAAATTCTGCGAACGATAACTCCAGGAGTTAGCCTATTCAACATCAAGCGGTCCCTTCATCTTTTTTACCTTAATGAAGCAGACGAAATTCCAATACAATAAACTTAATGATGAAGCAAACACTTAACCTCTTTTTGAAGGCGTTTAAAAAGTAGCGGTTTTTTTATTAAAAGAGGAACCCTAAAGCAATGGATTATTTGGATAAAGAACACCATAAAAAATACTTTAAATATCTGTATATTGCCGTTTCAAAGCATTGTTAATAGCATTCCGCTTTAATAATCCAACAGCGAATAGACACAAAAAAACGTTACTAAAATGTTTAAGTTATTCGCTGTGTTGCTACTCTCGATTGCAGGCCAGAGCTTGGCTGACTCGGTCACAGATGGAACCACACTAATTTCTACTCTTTTGGTAAGATTTTTGAAAAAGTTAATAATAGCTTTTAGTGATGACCTACGGAGCTGAAACGTGGCCACCCTCACCGAAACTGGACCAAATGTTTTTAGTCTCACAGCGTGCTTTGGAAAGAGCTTCAGAGTTTCTTTATAGAATAAGATCCGAAGCGGGGTTATCCGATAAAGAACTAAAGTCACCGACATAGCTCAACGAATCTTGGAATTTCGATGACCGTTGGGTCAAGTGCGTCCTTGATACAGGCTGATAATGATGATGATGATGATGTTCATACATAAAAAGCTCACAGTAATAACTGGACCTTAGTTATAGGCAATAGGAATTTGTGAACTATAACCCACATAAATTGCATCCTAATTGTGGTTTGAGATGCTATTTATCTGAAGACCATGTTAGAAAGTAGTGCTTCAGAATATCATTCGCTTATCATTTTCACATATGG
Source organism: Ennomos quercinarius (assembly GCA_910589525.2). NCBI lineage: Eukaryota > Metazoa > Arthropoda > Insecta > Lepidoptera > Geometridae > Ennomos > Ennomos quercinarius. The sequence goes on along the minus strand of OU342505.1, from coordinate 13,711,760 downwards.
AGTAATATACTTTTGGATGATTTCTTGCTCATTTTATGTTCAGTCGTCAAGAAAGATCTGAAAAAAGGGTTTTTTTTTTACATCAAGTACTTAAACTTACGTTTGACCACATTTCGCTTGATGTTATGTGATGATGTGGTCGACGAACGAGGTCACTTCAGTCAATGGAACCATCAGTTTTATGTGTGTCAGAAAGATCTCTTAGTTTTAACCTCATTTCTGCTTTCTTAGCAAGTATCTCTGGTTGCTTTTGATAGATAACTTTCATCATCATCATCAACAGCCTAAGACGTCCACTGCTGAGCATAGGGCTCGCCTAGAGACCACCACTTTGAGTAGTTTCTCGCCTCCTGCATCCATCGCGTGGTTTTCACTCCCCGCGGTTTTCGCCAGATCGTCAGTCCACCCAGTGCGGGGGAGTAGATAACTTTGTTAGATAGATAACTTTGAACCATTTAAAAACACTTTTTAAATTAATTTGTCCGGGTTGATCAACTTTTGTGACTTATTTTTATTCAGATCCATCGCCATGGAGACAGAACCCCGGTAACCGCCACTTTATCTATCAGCACAGACCCGGATGCCGTTGAGGCTGCTTCTGCTCCATATGGATACGGCCAGCTAACTGATGTAAGTATTCTTTTCTTTTTATTTCATTTCTTTCTTTATTTATTTATCAGTAACCGTAAGCGTAGCCTTTTAAACTTCCCGAATTGTCAAACTTTAAATGGAATAAAGATTTTCCATATAAGTACCAAGAGTATTTTCTTTCTAGCTTAAAACAAAGCACCACAAAGTAGGTATAACATTATCTTAGTCTAAAAAGTCGAGAGTAGAGAGATAGATCTCTACTCTTTGATTTCAAGGTTCTCATTATAATTTTCATTAAATTTTACTTTGTTCTTATAACTTTCAGGTTGGTAAACAACGTTCCTACAATCTGGGCAAGTTCATTCGCGCCCGCTACGACGAGCTCCTCTCCCCGCAATACAACAAGTCCGAGATCTACATCCGCTCCACCGATTCCACTCGCACCAAGATGACCGTCCTCAATGCCATGGCGGCCGTCTACCCTTCATATCCTGGCAGCTGGAGTGACGAGATCAACTGGGTCCCTACGCCTTTTACCACGGTTCCAGTTAGATATGATTTCGTGAGTATTGATAATCGTAAACGGTCTAGGTACTACTGATATTTAATATGTGATATTTCAATACCATAACATTTATATAAACGTTTTTCCAGAACTTGGCTAACTTGAACTGCCCCAACTTCTTAACAGCGTACTCCACTCTGATGTTAGCAGACTCTTCCCGTATGAGTAAATACTTTGATGTCTTAAACGTTATTTCGGAAGCTAGTGGATTCAACATCACTCAGATACCCGTCATGGCTTATGCTTTTTATGATGTCTATGTCAGTCAGGTGAGCATTATTTATACAGTTTATAGAGTTTTAAATAGAACATAATATTTTTAGAACAATGGGGATGTTTAGTGAAATAAGAAATACGAAATGCGCACAAACGCACACATACGCATAACAATACGCATAATATTACTATGCTTGGGTACTATATTTTCTATTGATCTAGCTGAGTACTCAGACTAGAAAAACAATAACATATTGTCAGATTTCTCTACCTTCAAATTGACCTGTAACAAAGTTTGTTTCTGTGTCTCTGTTTTCCACAAAGCACCCTATGATAAAATGAAATGTTGCAAACTCCAGGAAAGTCTGGGGGTCCCTGTGAGCGCTGAAATAGCAGCAATCCTGCCTAAACTCGAAGAAGCGGCTGGTATAGCCATGGACATACTTTTTGGCGATGAAAACTACATTGCGTTACAAGCTGGTAACTGCTTTGTTTTAATTAAATTTGAAATAACATTTTTAGATGCACCTGCTTCTTGTATATGAGATTTACTGCCACAAAAAATTATGCATGTGTCATCTTTCAGGTGTTCTCCTGAACGAGTTCTTCACTCAAGCTGACAACTTGATAGCCGGTACTGATACTGCTCGTGTCAGGATCTACTCAGCTCATGATATCAACGTATTTTCTTTCGAAGCGGTGTCTCAGATTACTCCAAGGCAAGGAGTTCCTCATTACGCTTCGGCTTTTGCTCTTGAGCTGCGCCAGGTTGACGAGACTGGAGAATATGTTGTGCTGGTAAGTAAAAAGAAACTGATATTGTTGTAACAAAAGCGTTGTATAAAATAAAGAAAAATAATTATAACAAGGGCGGGTTGGTGGAGCTACTGGTAAAGGACACATGAAACTACGTTTGTATTTATACTTAGGTACATAGTATGTATACCACGATGACTTACAATTTGTTAGGTATGGGATACTAACTAATAATGCGAGTTTGCCCCACAGCATCCGTAAAAGTAGCTCTATTAATTTTGTTAAACTGGAGTGGTCGTACAACAAACATAAACTTATTATTTTTGAATTCACGAGGTTGTAATTTTAACGCATAACGTCTACCTTCGACACGTGTAAAACGTATTGTCAATTAAGTGTAAATCTTAAAATGTCACCATGATCCATGATAGGTACTCCATTCTACCATAAATAATAGATAATGTCGTAATTTTTCATCTAATGGTGATTCAGCTATAAACTCAGTATAGATAACATCATCACTATTAGCACAAACTTAACTGATCAAAAAAATTAAGAACCAATTTATCTTGACGACTTTATGGTCAGGGTACAAGTTTAATGACGATGACAATTTAATTTTCAATCACAGACATATCGCGTGCACGTTTATCAGTTAGAAGGCAATAAGCCTATCGGGTTTTTCAGTAGTAGTCATAATATTTTATAATGACTGATATTGGTATCTACTGTTATTCTTTTGGACACGTAATAGATTGATTATGCATTTTAATTTTATTGCATTAGATTTTTAATCTATTGCTAATCTTTTAGCAACATAGTCATATGTTGCTCAGGCAAATCTGCTTTATATCAAAACCATCATACATTATCTATCATAAATCTTGGCATTGGAAAGCATTATCCATATAGTGCTTTTATCAATGTGTATAGGTAACTTATTTATGTTGATTGAGGTGTTTCTTAAGAATAAATGTCAATGGATGGAACCTTTCCACTTCCTAATTTGGATAAAAAAGGTGGAGAATACATTTGGATACGGGAATGCTTGCCACGATAGCTTAAAAAACCATTTCTCGGCTAACGGACCGGTGGACGCGAGTTCAGACCCCGTTTGTGAATACATTTTTTGCTTTACCTACATCGAAATTAATATATTATATCTATTGCATTAGCAATTGATATATTAATTTCATCATTAGAAGCTATACTACTGCTATAAAAATCATAAATTATTGAAACAATTTATTTGAAAAGTAGGAGTGTTTATGAAAATGTAAAGTGTTTCACTAATGTCGACAATTTCTTTCAAAAAGTTTCCACGTGCACGCGCGCTCTAGCATTAAGTTCGCCTATATGCCTACATTTGTTGTTTGTGCAATAAATCATTTTCTATCTATCTATCTTTTTTGCAGCCTGTTTATCAAAAAGAGCCTGGCTCCGAGTTGGTTTACTTGCCCGTGGCTGGATGTGACAGCCTCCTTTGCCCCTATGATACTTATAAGGAAATCGTAGCCCCATACACCCTGGACGAGGACACCTGGAGGACTGAGTGCGGCTTCACGGAGGACCTTGTAATTGATGACTCCAGCATTGCCTAAATCATCAGTAGTTCAGAGTGCGCCTAAAATCAGCAAAATATAGCGAAGCATCATCGACTGATTTATGAAACCAAGATTTATTTGGAAGTTCCCCCCTGACCCGTAATGGAAGATGAATTTTCTTTCGTGGAACAATAATTGGGAATAAATAAAAAAGTAAAGATCAATCCCTAATAGGAGCTCTTGGTCAGGTATAAACGTGTTTTGTTAACTTTTTTGCACAAAAAACAACGGTATTTGGCGTATAAAAAAATATGAATTAACTTCGTGAATGCTGTAAGTATATATTATAAGTATTATTTTGTTCAGAGGATTTTTTGAACTATATTTAGTTATATGGAGAAAATATTTTTTTGACCTACGACTGAACGAACTCGCAAAATCAAATTGAAAATGCCGGCTTTGCTCTAGGCGCCTTTTTAAAAATAGTTATTTCTGTGGATGAGTTTTATATTATGATCGTGGTCGATGCTGCCTATTATCATAATAACGCATTTTTTAATAATACTTCCGTCATTATAGTTATTATTATTGTAAATATGACTAGCATAAGACAAATATACAAAAAATAGAATTATATATCTTTATTTATTATGATTTGTAATATCTCGTTAATTAGATAATATTACACACCGTAAAATTGAAATATGTACCTATTTAAGACGTTGTTTTTACATAATGATTAAGAAAAAAAGAAAGAAAATCTGTTTATTTGTAAACAACAATTATTAGAATTGTATACACATTGTTTTTTAATTAGTATACATTGCAGTTTATTTTTTTAATTAGATTCAATTAGTTTATTTCTATTTCTATTGGCAAAATAAATGATAGGCGCTTTGATGTACCTAAATGTAATTAAAAAACTAAAATAAAATCGTTTTTACATACTTTTGTTGTTTCATGTCTTGGAGTGTTTGGGCCAATTTTTTTCAATTTTTACGCTCTTTGTGTTCCTAAAAAATATCTGAAAACCACGAATTTCTATTCCGTTGGTGAAGTACGACAAGACAAAGTTCACAGGTAGCAATTTAGTTTTTCATCAACCCTTATGAAAAAACCCGCAAATAGGTAGGTATACAAGTTTGTCAAGTAATCTACTCCAATCGATCTTAAAATGTATCCAGCAGTCTCAAAAAGTGTTTAAAAGATTCAAAACCCTGAGGACGCAGGCTTTTACCTAATATAGCTCCTCTGTGAGGTAACGTAGGTAGGTCATCATCATCATCATCAACAGCCCGAAGACGTCCACTGCTGAACATAGGCCTCCCCCAGAGAGCGCCACTTTGAGCAGCTGCTCAGCTCCTGCATCCATCGGCTCCCCGCAGCTTTCACCAGATCGTCAGTTCACCGTAGGTACTAGGAATTTATTAAATATTTCTGCAAAAGTTTTGGGAACCGCTGAATGAGATATTAGTTAAGAGTCAATCGATACAGGTTAAACGAATTAATACGATTTCGTGATCTTCCTTAAGACTGACTGCCGTCGATCACCATCATAATGTATTTTTATTGTTTGGGCGTTACTTGGCAGTTAATGTGATAATTACATTTTAACGGGCAATAAAGCTTAAGCTAACCACTAACCGCTACTAAATGCTGCGGATCCTACTACATCTGTCATAAAAAAAATTGGACTGTATATACACTGACCGCGCTGAACCTGCATAGATAATCCAAATGCTCCATCCCATACCCGTAGGCAGCGTACCCAACAAGCTGGCATTATTGTCCCTTTGAACCACCTTTGAACTTAAATGCTGATACTATGCGTCTCTTGGGAAGATGTGACGGTGCCATAGTGTGAACTTGTCACTGTCTATAATATTATCTGTGACACTGTCAAGTGTCAACGCAAGTAGCGTCCCACGTGCGTCCCACACACAGCAATTGTTTTTTTCTCTAATCTGTGGTCCCATACTAAAGGACGCCCGCGCTAAAATTCGATCGGACTTTTTTTTCTCCAACTCTGCCGTTATGGACCACGATAGACCATAATGACTGAGTTGACCAATTATAATTTTAGTGCCGCACTGGCAGGAGTGAATCTGGTCTGAGGGATCACATGATCAATGAAGTCATTAAGAAGTTAAGACTGAGGGATCTAGTTCAATCATCATAATCTTTTGTGTAGCTATTAGCTTAACCAAGCGCAAGCTAATAGCTAAAATCAGTCGGATAGGTAGCTATACCTATACTAGAACTAGCTGACTGGCCCTGGCTTCACCCCGTCGTTCTGGCTCAGGTACCGCTTTCGGCACCGGTATAGGATACCAGCGTAACACAATCAGACACCGACCCCGCCGGCGAGGTCGACGTACCCCCCGTAGGTTAGCTAGAACGGTCGCGACTTTCCATAGGGTCCACTCTTCCAGTGGACGTAGCCTTCTCGATCCTCTTATCCCGGCAACGGCCCAAGCCGAGGCTCGCACCCCGGGGGTGCCCTTGTGCTAGTTGCCTCCCACTTTTGACGGTTGGGCGCCTTAAGCGCCTGCCCTCCCGCCCAGTGACGCTGTAAAGGTCGGTAGAGACCAACAGCATTAGCCCGTTCAAAAAAAAAATGGCCCTGGCTTCGAACGGGTTAATTAGTTTTTTTTTTCTCTTGTATGTATGGCTCCACACATAGTGTATTTAGCCAGTGTCAAGTATTGTAATTTTTCATAGTGATAGAATATTTCACGTAAAGTCAAGTCTTAGTCACAGTCTGGGTAGTCGTAGTCCAGTCAAGTCAGGTAGTCTCAGTCCAGTCTAAATCATGCCCTAGTAAAGTGATGGCAACTTTAATAGAAGCTTCTATGGAATTTTGGAAGCAACACGAAAAACCCCGTTTCACCACATTATATCACTTGCCCACACTTATGCTCGTAATTCAGCACTTAATGCGTAAAACGCCACCTATTTTAAACATTAACACTAGAAAAAGCACGAGTTTTGAAAAATAATACAATGCAAGGACGTGAACTTTTTCACGTTCCCGCCAAAAACCGGGTTAATTAGTTTTACGCCTTATCTCAGTCTTCAGCACCTGCTTCCTTTCAACGTTTCATCCATTCATCCTTTTCCTTTATCTTTTTCCATCTTCCTTCTCTCTTTCCCATAGTACAGAATAAATATGTGGTGACATTTCACACAGCGCCATCTAGTCCCAAACTAAGCATAGCTTGTAGGTACTATGGGAACCAGATTTAACTGATAGAAATACTTGGATACTTTTTTGTTTGTAAATACATATCTATATAGAATACAATATAACACCCAGACACAGATCAAACATCGATGTTTATCACACAAATGTTTGTCCCGGAGGGAATCGAACCCACAACCTATATATATATATATATATAGTTCAGAAGGTACAGCTACTACCAACTGAGCTAACAGGCCAATCCAAACACACACACAATATTATTAAAAAACTAAAACAAATTATGTATAATTATGTAACAAAAAGACAAATACTGAAGGTTGGCTGTCTGTAATGTCTGAACCACATAACCAACGACCTTGAAATATTTACGGGACAATATCTAAATCACCCCCATTCTAACAAAAAAAGAATAAATTAAATCGATCCCCACGTTAATGAATTACAACTAAATACATAATTTTACTTTCATCCCCTCTTCCAAGGGAATCGTCCTGAATTTCAGGATTAAAAGTAGGTATCCTATAGCTGACCTCGTAATATGAACTCAAATCATACCAAGTTTCATTTGAATCCATTCAGTAGTTTCGGCGTGATGCTCAGTTAAGATACAGACAGACAGACAGTCAAAAATAAAAATAAAATAGTTTTAGCTTCAGCATCGACAATAGAGCCATATAAAAAAAATCTCCAATGTACAGAATTGGACCTGTTACAGTTTTTTTATAAGTAGATAGATAGATGACCAAAGTCGTAACTCCTCACAAAGATTGGAAAGCATCATCGGCAACCAAATATTATAAAGCCCGTTGATAGCTCGTGAACATAATTTCTCGTACAAACACGACTCACCTGCGCGGGCAGGGGGCGAGGTAACAAAACTAGACAAAGCTATACGAAATTACAAAGAACAGTGCAGGATCGAACAAAAGACATCAACGGGTATTTATTAGAAATTACTGGTTGAAATACACCACTCATTTTCGTATGAAGGGAAGTTGTATCATTGGTCAACTGGATTTATAGTCAATCTCGGCATCTAAAAGATTATGCTTGAGATTTGTCCCCGACAAGGCTGGGATGCGTGAAAATCTGTAAAACCTGTTATTCTTAGTTATTTTGGTATAAAAAAAAACAAAAGAATGTTAAAACTTCCGACAAACAATAAATAATTAAGCGCTTAGTGCATTTTGATCTTTAATAATACCTATGTTATTAAAGATCAAAATGCACTAAGCGCTATAATAATGATATGCTAATGATTCATACATTTACCTATGGGTAAATGTATGAATCATTGAAGACTTTTATCCACAGCTCTGACATATTGGATGGATTAATGTATTTATTGGATTAAGTGTAATTAAGTAATCTTAAACACAACGATGACTATTTGAAGTTTATCTTAAATTTTTTATTATAAATACCAAACCGCGGCGTTTTACAAACATTGTTAGCAAAGACTAGGTTCTAGGTTCTAGGTTAACAATCCAAAATCCGAACAAAAGTAAAAATGTTGTTCTTTGTTGCTGTTCTTGTAGCTATTGCTGGTCAGGGCTTGGGAGACTCTGTCACAGATGGAACAAAGCTCATTTCTACTATCCTGGTAAGTTTATTTTGACACTTTTTAAGTGCGGTTTTCACCAATTCATCATAGTTTTTTTTTGTGTGAACGAATGACGTGACGAGCTAGTTCGCCCGATGATAAGCGTCATAGAGTAGTACCTAAATAGGGAAAATAAGCGCCAAGACTTCCCATAACAGATTGCACTTTCACTGGACTCTATTAGTGATACTGCACTGCGCACGTAATTCCAAGACATAGCAGTAATAAGACTAGGCTACCCAGTTTAAGATTATTAGACTGTGAGGTCAGATCATAAAGTCTCATTTGCCCAGTAATTTCCCTAGCTACAATGCCCGTCTAACCGGACCACAATAGTGCTTGCTTGGCGGCAGGTTAACTGGCAAAGCGGTGGTACCAGTTAACCGTAACGTAAATATCCTATAGGTCTGTGCGTTAACCATGCAGTATAGGTAGATCCTATCATCTATACATTCATTATAAAATAAGTTCTTATAGATGCACCGTCATGGAGACAGGACCCCAATATCATCCAGCGGCGCTCTCAGCACAGATCCTGAAGCCGTGGAAGCAGCTTCAGCTGCGTACGGATATGGCCAGCTTACCGACGTAAGTATCTATACAATATATTAAAATAACTATTGTGTTTCTCTGAAAATCTTATTCTTTCCTTTCTTTGAAAATCTTTAATGCTTTGTGATTTCTGATTTTAAGCCAGTAAATAATGTCCCTCATCATCAACTGCCTGACGTCCACTGCTGAACATAGGCCTCCCCCACAGAGCGGAATTTTGAGCGGCTGCTTGCCTCTTGCAACCATCGGCTCCCACGGAAAACGCATCAGCGTAGGCCGGCTCCCCACTACGTGGACCGATGATCTGGTTAAAACCGCGGAGAGCCAATGGAACAATGTGCCGACTAGTCTAAGTCAGAAGCTTTATACAAAATGGTGTTATTGTTTTTTCAGTTGGGTAAACAGCGTGCCTACAGATTAGGCAAGTTCATCCGCGCCCGCTACGATGAGCTCCTCTCCCCGCAGTACAACAAGTCCGAGATTTACATCCGCTCCACCGACTCCACTCGCGCCAAGATGACCGTCCTCACTGCCATGGCGGCCGTCTACCCTTCATACCCTGACAGCTGGAGCAATGAAATCAGCTGGGTCCCTACGCCTTATACTACAGTTCCAGCTAAATATGACTTCGTAAGAATCTATTGAATCATTAGTGCAAGTATATACAGCCTGTGCAAAGTGTTCCCATCAGGGATCTTCTCATAGAATCTGTTTCTCAAGGTTTTATTCTCTTTCAGAACTTGTACAACCTGAACTGCCCCAACTACATCAGCGCCTACAGCTCCCTGTTACTCTCCAAACCTTCAAGCATGGACAAGTACTTCGATACACTCAACGTGGTCTCTGCTGTTGCTGGCTTTAATATCACGCAGTATCCCATCCTGGCCTACGCTTTATATGATGTATATGTTAGCCAGGTAACTAAATATTTTATTTTATATTCATTGTAGTTTAAAACAATAGAGCTGTTTAATATCTGCTTTTCATATGCCCTGGCACGTGAAGAGTAGGTATATTATAAGGTTAGTACAATGCCACATCGCTCATAGAACTGACAAGAAATCAGGAACAAAAAGGTTGTCGAGTGGCGACCATGAACCGGAGCCGATGGATGCAGGAAGCGAGCAGCCGCTTAGTGGTGCGCTGTGGGGGAGGCCTATCTTCAACAGTGGACGTCTTCAGTGGGCGTGAACTAAATATGGAAGCCTATGTCGAGCCGTAGATACAGGCTGGTGATGATGACATACCAAATAAGTATCTGACCATAGTAAACATTTTCAGGAGCATTTGGGAGTCCCTTTAAGTGATGAAATTGCTGCGATCATGCCGGAACTTGAAGAAGCCGCTGGTGAAGCCGTCGATATTTTCCTTGGAGATGCCGATTATATCGCATTGCAGGCTGGTGAGAACATATAATAATAGTATTTCAATAATACTTTGCGACTTGTTTGCTTCAGCTTTTCAGGTTCATAAATTCAAATAATAATAAATGTGAGCAAAGTGATCTATAGAAAAAAAATTGCAACCTATTATGGTTCAGCTAAGTTACCTACTGCGTGCTACTAAAAATTTGTGAGCGTTAGGTTCTAAAACAATTGACTGCTTCCAGGTGTCATGCTGAACGAGTTCTTCACACAAGCTGATGACCTAATCGCTGGCACTGACACCCCCCGAGTCAGAATCTACTCCGCTCACGATACCAACGTGTACTCCTTTGAAGCAGTATCTCAGGGATACCCCAGACAGGGAGTTCCTGGATACACCGCTGCCATGGCGCTTGAACTTCGTCAGGTTGAAGAGACTGGAGAGTATGTTGTTCTGGTAAGGAAGAAAATATAATTATATTGTTAGTTTGGACACAACCTTTCTATTTTGTGGTTTGGATGTCAAGTACTCCACCATTGAGATAGTTGTCTCTGCTTGTGTGATTTTCTTTCCAGACTAGCTGACCCGCCTCAACTTCGCAGCTTCGGTTAGCTATAAACCAAATGCAAAAAAAATTACGACATTATTCCTTTGTGCAACCCGCACTTAGTCGTTTATTAGTTTCAGCGTATTAAAGGAGACAGACAGACAGACAAAAAATAAGAAAAAAAAAGCTTTTTATATATCAATAAAAAAGAGTACTGCAATTTAAAAAAAATTAATATGCATGTACGTGTACGTACCTTCAGATTTAGCTTAATTACTTACAGTTTTATTACATTTAACATTGTATAGATAGATATAGAGGATAACAACCACTTAACAACTTTTTCTTATTTTCACAGCCCGTTTACCAGAGTGATCCTGATGCAGACGTAGCCTACCTGACAGTGGCTGGATGTGACAGCGTCCTCTGTCCCTATGACACTTACAAGGAGATAGTGTCCGCATACACCTTGGATGAGGACACCTGGAGGACTAAGTGCGGCTTCACCGAGGACCTTGTTGTTGATGACTCCAGCATTGCATAAATTTATTTATTTTTTATTGAGTAATAAAGTCTTTGTTTAACAAACTATAGTATTTTACTTTCTATTTATAGTTAAGTTTTTAATTAGCGGGCAAAATCTACAGTCATACCAACTAGGTGGCAGGACTTTTCTGCAAAGTTCGTCTGGGTAGGTACCATCGCTTTGCCAGTTATTCTGCCGCCAAGCGGTCGTGTGCAAGTACTACTGCAAGTACTACCGGTTTGAAGGGCATTGTAGCTAGTAGAAAACTGGGCAAATGAGACTTTCCGAACTGATCTCACAGTCTAGAAAACTATTTTAGACTGTCTGATGTCTCAGGATGACGTGCGCAGTGCGCGGTGTCACGCGAAACTTTAATTTAGAGTTCCGAGTGACACTGCAATCTGTTATGGGCGGCCGTGTCGCTTAGCACCAGGCGAACGACTAGCTCGTGACGTCATTCCTTTACATAAAAAAAAGTTAAACACACTGCCCATTACTTGAAAAAAACTGCCGCCGCTGACATTCTATCAGCTTGCTAGAACCAAAAGCAGAACACAATATATTTATTGTATAATTTTGTTTAATTTCTTTTTTTATAAATAAATAGGCCGGCAAATAATAATAATTTGACCGCAATCTCTTTGATGGAAAGTGACGACGCGGTCTACGATGGTACATGCTTGCCCCGAAGATATTTATTAATTTCTTTATTATTTTTACTATAAAGTAATACGAAAGTACATATTTTAAATGTAAATAAATAAAAAACTCATTTTGTATTCCAAAATAGAACAAAAGTTGTCTATTAGCTACTTAACGATTTGTCTATCAATCAGCCCCAAAGAACTGCATCACAGGCAAATATGCATACAACTCAACTTCAACATCCAGTGCTATGACGATTTTCTTCTAGCCAATCAACTTTATGCGGACTGCCATAAGGCGAAAGAGTTCTGGCTGCCTTAATGGCTTGTGGTAAGCCAGCGCGAATCCAAGCCGAAGCCACAGAATAAATATTATTATATTATAGTACTACGCCAAAGCAGGGATGAGTTGGGAGGCCGAGCGGAAGGGGCAGTCCAATTTATTATTATTTTATTATTTATTTATTACCATTTAACATAAAGCATAACATTACAGAACAGGTCTAATGCGTTACATTTTATCACTTATTAAATAACAAAACTAATCATTCTAAAATTATTATTTACACTTAAACTAGTTTAAAGAATCAACGATAAAATGTTAGCCTACACATTACTTGCAAACAAGCTAGAATGGTTCTAAGCTAGAATGGTTCCAATCCAACGCGCAATAATTTAGGTAATTTATTATTACACTGAATATAAAGGGTATTTTAAAAAACCACTATACATAAGCCCTCCATTATATTTAGTTCAACTACTACACAAAGTTTCATGACCTTAGAGTAGGTATTCATTGAATAGTCGCGGTTTATTTGTACGGTTTGGAGGTAACTTTGTAGTTTTTTTCTATCGAGAAAAGTTTATTAATTCGTGTTTTCACTATACATAAGCCTTAGCATTAGTCCTGAACTTTACCATATATTAATGTCAAAGTCATTGTTGCAATATTGTTGACAAGACACGGCCTCATGCTAAGCCATTTTAAGCATTTTGGCGTTCAGTAGGCTCTTAAGTACCTACTCGTCCATCAGCGGCGCAGACGCAACTATGGTATATGTGAATATAAAGATTAAAACAGCAGAACTTATCCTTACTTAGCCGACGGAATACGAGTGACACCAAAATACACTGTCAATAATACTCAGCAAGTATCGATATTGTAATCTTATTTCAATGCACAAGATATATCTATATCTACACCTATAGGTGTCCCCTTATCAATGACTAATAAATAGGTAATATTACTACCTAAACCAAAGACTTCTATGTATACACCAGACAGGACATCTCTAACTTGCACTGTCAACCACTGCAAATATGCCAATGAGCATCTTCTCGCTCATACGATGCTCAGCTCTCAAAGCGACTGCACGTGCAGCAGTGAACAGCAGTAAAAATTATGATCCGAATGTGCCATGGCACTAGCGCTGCGTGTTGTGATCGTTGGTTAGACGATTTAATCTCTTAAAGCGCTGTAGCGGATTTTATTTAATTATACAAAAAATTACAACTATGGCTATTTGTGCTTTGAATAGCTTCTCTAGTACGTAGTACATATCTTTGACCTAAACAAGATTACAAAAAACGCCTAATATTAATAATAAAATAAATAATATAATAAAGACGCTATCTATAGCAAGTAACTGATAGTTTTGCTATTTTCATGATCATCGAGTTTGGCCATGGCTTTATAAACAGTTGAGGAAAAACCTCAAAAGTTTGGCATAAGGCGAATATATTTGCCTTATGCCTTATGCCAAACTTCTTATACGCAAAGAGGTTATAACGGTCGGTAAAGCCCAAACGCATATTTATTCTGAAGCTATTTTTATGTTAATATATGTTATAGCGACCGATGCAGGTCGCGGTTTTCCATAGGATGTATGTAGTTCTTGATGCTCTCCTTCCGGTAACGGTCTACTGGGGGCCCCACGTTTAACGACGCTTTTACACTGTAAAATTCTATAGATAACAACAAATAAAAAACAACATCAGCCATAAAAATATTATCTATTTATATCAAATCTGTGTTCATTTCTGTACATTAAAGATATTTTGAAAAATTTTGTTGGAGGGCTCTCTATAATCCATACTAAAGCCAAAACTATATTATTTCATTTTTGTCTGTCTGTCTGTCTGTATTTTGGCTGAGCATCACGCCGAAGGGAGAGGGGATGAAAGTAAAAATATGTACTTATTTGTAACTCATTAACACGTGCTCCGATTTCACTCATTCTTTTTTTGTTGAAAAGGGGGTGTTCTAAATATTGTCCCGTGTTGCGTTGTGTTCTGTTTTGTGGTTCAGAAATTACAGACATTCAACCTTCACTATTAAGTCCAAAGCCACTCCCATCCTGTACTATGGGAAAAAGAGAAGGGATGGGGGAAAAGATAAGGGAATAGGTTGAATGGATGAAGGTGAAAGGAGGCAGGCCAGCACTGCCTCCATTCACCGTTTCATGCATTCATCCTTTTCCCTTATCTTTTTCCCTCCTCCTTCTATCTTCTTTTAGACTGAGATAAGGCGTAAACTAATTAACCCGTGCGAAGCCAGGGCGGGTCAGCTAGTAATTAATATTTTTATTTATATGTATCTATGTCCGTTATTTATTTGATTAATAAAGATCTGATAGAGTTTTGGCGGGAACGTGAAAAAGTTCACGTCGTCGCATTGTATTATTTCACAAAACTTATGCTTTTTCTAGTGTTAATGTTTAAAATTAGTGGCATTTTACGCATTAAGTGCTGAATTACGAGTATAAGTGTTGGCGAGTGATATAATGTAGTGAAACGTAGTTTTTCGTATTGCTTCCAAAATTCCATAGAAGCCTCTAGTAAAGTTGCCACTACTTTACTAGGACATGACTTAGACTGGATTATGACTACCTGACTTAGACTGGACTATGACTACCCTGACTGACTGTGACTAAGACTTGACATTACATGAAATATTGTAACGGTACGGGGTCCCGTTTACATTTATAAAATAGGTTTCTTTAACAGTAAATAATATTAAAAATAACTTACGTACTGTAGCTAATCGTTACTGAAGAAGACTATTCAAATAGTATGATTAATACACCACTATTCTTTAATTATTAGGAAAAATGTTAAAATAGTTATAGAAACATCATTATTTCTAATAAAGCTAAGTTACAGTCTATTAGCAGGATTAGAGGAATGGTTTAAACAAACTGATCGTCAATTGTTTATTCTAAGATCATATTTTCAGCTGAAGTCGGAGTCCACGTGGAGTGGTCCACGTGGAGTGTGATCTCAGTACTTAGTAGTAGGAACTAGTTCGACCAATCAGAGAGAAGAATAGCAAATCTAGATGGTCATGAGATGTATGAGAAATGGAGTCCACGTGGACTACGGAGGTTCTTGACCAATCAGGAAGGAGAATGACGATGTTGAGATGTGACGAAGAGCTGTGATTGGTTGCTGGGAGCTGATGAAGGAGAGTTCCAGAGTTTAAAAAGAAGATGCAGGAGGGAAATCGGGATAGTCTCGGTCGCGCTTTCTTGGAGTAATTAACCAGGAAATTCTTTTAATTGTTTTAAGTAATTAACTAAAGAAATTGTCTTTAGTGGTTCGGTTTGGGATAGTAGTTCCCTTTACGGTTTCGGTAGTGCCATTGGATTGCAGTGTATTGGATTGCAGTGATTAAGGATTTGCATATTATTTGTGAGTAAAGTAGACATTTTAGTAATTAAAGAGATTTTTGCTAGGAAAGCTGCATTTACTAAATATTTTCAAAGGTTTTGCTCATATTAAGAAAGTTCATATATTTCTTTGATTGAAATTTTATCAAAACGGTTTGAGTTGAATAGAGCAATTAGATTCTAGTGTTTTAACTGAATAATCACTTACTAATAGAGATTCAAGAATCTGTAATGTACGTTGTTGTATTCAAGAGATATAAAGATGTCTGAATACTACTAATAGTGGTAGTTATTGATATATTGTTAAATTGTTATGCAATAATATAAGATTGACTTAGAGTAATCATCTATTTTTAATAGAGCTACTTATTGGTTTGGATAACCTAAGACTGATCATTTGTAATGAATTAAACCTATTCCATGGTTGGAATATCTAACTGGGACAACAGTTATTGTTTGGCTAATAGCTTTCAGTTGATATTTGGAGCGGGAGTCTCCGAAAGTATACCTAAATTCCAAGGGGAATGCGGGATCTTTCAAATGCAGCTTGAGAGTTAATGGCTGGATCGACGGTTAATATTAGGAGCGAGAGACTCCGAAAGTATACTTAAATTCCAGAGGGAATGCGAGATCTTTCTTATACAGCTTAAGGGTTAATAGTTGTTTTTTTCTTCATCTGATAGAAATCAGTGATCAGTCTGGGATAGACAGATTAATGAAGTAGCGAGAGTCTACATTTTACATCATTATAACTATGTGTTGAACTAAATCAACTTATATGTAAATAATCTAGTTTGGAAAGTATTCCAAGCAGTCAAAAGAGGGAGTGTTCCCTGACTGCTATTTATTGAGTTATATACTTGTATAAATTATGAGATTTAATATAAACCGTGTTCGCTCACTCTATTTTAGAAAAGTTCATGTTTATTTATCTGTATTGAATTGTAGAGATATTGTGATTCTGGATTAATAGAGTCTAGGCACCCAGCCTTCAAACTTGGGACAGTGGAGGTACCCACCCTTCTAATATGGGACAGTTGAGGAATCCAGCCTTCTAACATGGAAGTTGAAGGGTGGTACGGAATGGTTATGAGGGGAGGTTTGGAGACCATTGGGGGAAACCCCTAAAACCTTTTGTGTAATCCAGCAATGTATTTTTACAATAAATACAGGAAATAAGGATGCTACATTGTTTATTATACATTCTCTATGTTTTCCAGAATAAGTTACGATATTTTCTATTTGGTAGAAAATGTAGGCCTTTAGGTCATCTTCAGTCTAGGTATTATAGGTTAAGAACTAACTTATTTCGATGTTCAACTTATAGGTCGATTATATCGCAATTTTACGTATAGTGATTGTGTAAAGGGAATGTTTTAAATAGGGCGTAGCTAGGGTTACGAAACTCGTAGACAATTCGTAGCTCTTGGATTTACTTCCTTACTGAATTATTTTAGGCATAATTTTATTTGTACTAGTCTCAAGGTAGAACTTTAATACATATTTATATCTAAATTCAAAGTGAAATATCGTTAAAGGTTGTACTATAATTGTTTACATGAAATTCATACTATTAATTATTTAATCGGAAAAACATAATTTAATTACCATTTAAAAATACAAGCGAAAATATCTTTAATTACGACATTAAAATATAGGTATTGATAATTAGTCTTTTATTCAATCTATCACGTAGGGAATAGATTTATAGGTTCTTTATTATGCTTATACTTATTCGCTACTTGGGTATAATACGAACACAGCGGAAGGTTTATCCACTAGACGATCATTTGGCCAAAACAAAACAAAAGCACATCGTTACTAATTAGGTAAATTAGGATTAGTAGGTAATTATAGGTATAGATAGGGGTAGGTAGTAGTTAGTAATAGCATGCAAATTAGTTAAAGACAAATTATATATATTTATATGTATAGTTAGGGGGGGGGGGGGGGGGGGGTGTTACAATATTTCATAATACGATGAAAAACTACAATACTTGACACTGGCTAAATACACTATGTGTGGAGCCAAAATATATATAAATATATAAAACATGTGATAGGTGCAAGATTAAAAATACAACATCAATAAAAGCCGTTGTTAATAATGAATGTTTTTTTTTATATGTGTCCACATATT
The DNA here is from genome assembly GCA_910589525.2 of Ennomos quercinarius. Lineage (NCBI taxonomy): Eukaryota > Metazoa > Arthropoda > Insecta > Lepidoptera > Geometridae > Ennomos > Ennomos quercinarius. The sequence goes on along the minus strand of OU342505.1, from coordinate 13,693,838 downwards.
TCACATAGCGCCATCTAGCGCCAAACTAAGCATAGCTTGTACATACTATGGTATACAAATAACTGGTAGAAAACTTAGATACTTTTTGTTTTTTAATACATACATACACTACATTATAACACCCACCACCTAGTAAAATCGAATAAATAAAATTCCAATAATTTCTTAGCAAGCACAAGATTTAACTACTGGTACCCTTTCTAGACATTCAGGCATCTCTATTCTCATTAGGTACCGACGCCATTCTCATTATAAGAATAGTATTCCATCCTAGCACGGAAATTATGCTTTTTACCTACCAAGTGTTTTCCAACGCATCTTTGTAGCTGCAATTTTTAGTTCAAGAGAGTTTTAAGGTTATTGTAGGTGCAATGATGGCTACATTTTAAGAGGCTTTTTTAGATCACTTTTCAAAGGTTGTTGAAATTAATTCAATGTGGTCTACCTATCTACACTTCTACACCACTATTATCTACACCACTATTATAAAGAGGAAAGATTTGTATTTTTGTATGTTTGTAATGAATAAACTCAAAAACTACTGTGCCGATTTCAAAAATTCTTTCACCATTGGAAAGCTACATTCACCCTGAGTAACATAGGCTATATTTAGATTACTTACATCGCGAAAACTATTATATACCCGTGCGAAGCCGGGGCAGACCGCTAGTAACTTATATAAAAGTATTATAGGTATTGCTTGAGGGAGAAAACACAAAATTTAAAAACAATAACAATTTATTTAAATTAAATCATAGCCGCTACATAAGCAAGGGTAAGAAGAGCTTTAAGTTTAAGCCACGCTGGCATCATCGATGACCAGATCGCTAGTCCAGCCACAGTTGGTCCTCCAGGTGTCTTCATCCAGAACGTACGCAGAGACGATGTCTTTGTAAGTGTCATAGGGGCAGAGGAGGCTGTCACATCCAGCTACGGGCAGGTAGATCAAGTCTTCACCAGGAGACGGCTGGTAAACGGGCTGAAAGGTGAAAAAAGCAAAATATACCATTTTTACCACTATAAGTACTAGATGTTACCCTGTTCTGTCCACAGCGCTTCATATCAAAGAATTTCCTGTTTTGATCTAAGAACACAAATGAACAAACAAATTCTAGATTCAGCAGCTCACCAGAACCACGTACTCTCCAGTATCCTCAACCTGGCGAAGCTCAAGAGCGAAGGCTGCGGCATACTCCGGCACTCCTTGTCTCGGAGTGATCTGAGCTGCAGCCATCAGAGAGAACACATTCACGTCGTGAGCAGAGTAGATCCTGACAGGAGGAGTATCACTTCCAGCGATCAACTCATCGGAGTATGTGAAGAACTCGTTTAGGAGGGGACCTGAAAGAATATGGATGATCAACTTGATGAATCCAAACCGACAATGGGGCCTTCAAATGATGACTAATTAACAAAATACAATAATTATCCAAGTACCGAATACATAATAAGATATATTTGTCCAATATGCTGGCAGCATTGCCACGTTGAATGGCAACGCTCAACCTTTGGCCGAAGTAGAGGCCAGCAATTTGGTCACGTGTTACCTCGACCAGACGTTTGGAAAGGTCTTTGAAAATTTGGTGAGCACTCCGTCCCCAAGGCCCAAGCGTCTCAACCCCAAAAGGCGCAAATATAAATCCGCTATCAAGTTTACTGTATTTGCGCCTTTTTAGTTGCTCAGCAGAATCCGCCGCCACACCAGCCTTATTTTGTGTTCCAGGAAGATGTGACGGCGCAAGGGTGTCCACTCACGTAGCGTCCCAGTGGTTTGTTAGATCAGGTTTTTGTTTTTATATTATTTAGCTTATTAGGGTAGTTTTGTATTATATTGTTAATTTTATAGTACTAGTGTGGTAGTAGTTTAGACTTTTGTTTATTAAATAATTCGATCTGTGCAACAAAAAATAAATATAGATATATTTGTTTATATCAGAACTCCGTCCACCTTATTATGTACTAGTTGCGCGCCGCGGTGTTATATGATAAAAAAAGCATCCATGTGTTAATCCAGCGTTAATGCTATCTGCGTTCCAAATTTAATCAAAATCGGTTCAGTAGTTAAGGAGATATAAGGTAACAAACATTCACACACACACACCCACCCACACGTAAAACTATAAGGCTACTAGCTGCGCCCCACGGTTTCACCCGCGGACAAAAAGTAGCCTGTGTTAATCCAGTACATAAGCTATCTATATTCCAAGTTTCATCTAAATCCATCCAGCCGTTTGAGCGTGAAGGAGTAACAAACATACACACATACACACAAACACACATACAAACTTTCAGCTTTATAATATTGGTAGTGTGATACTATGTAGGTATTGAGGTTGATTGGCTTGTTAATGAAGGATATGTTCTAGATAAACTTACCAGCTTGATATGGGACGTAGGCATCATTACCAAAGATAATGTCCATGGCTTCATCAGCAGCGTCATCGATGTCAGACATGATTGACGCAATATTCTCACTGAGAGCGACTCCCAAGTTTCTCTGTAATTACAACATTTACCTATTTTTTTTAAAGTTCTAAACTTTTAAAATAAGAAAACGGATCTGAAAATATTTTTTTTATGCTAAAATGGTACGTTTAACAACATCTCACCTGGTGGTTAGTGACGAAGTTGTCTAAGGTGGAGCACGTTTGCCCATGAACTATGTTTAACTTTTTGTCATCTCAACACTTCAACAAAGTTTACAAAATTTGTTGATAGGGATAGCTCACCTGACTAACATATACATCATAGATACCATAGATCATGGCAGGCATCGTAGTAATGTTGAAGCCCAGTTGTTTCGAAACGACGTTCAAAACATCGAAGTACTGAGACATACGGTCAGTATCCGACAACATCAACGAATAATAACCAGTTGCAAAGACGGGGCAGTTTAAAACTGCCTGATTCTGTAACCACACAAATTTATCATTTCAAAAGACTGCGCTAAATTTACAAAGATTCCACGGACTTATTATGATCCAATAAAGCAGATCGTTATTGCAAAATCCAAGCCCATAACTTACGAAATCATATGTAGCAGGAACAGTGGTAAAAGGTGTAGGGACCCAATTGATTTCATCGCTCCAGCTGCCAGGGTATGAAGGGTAGACGGCCGCCATGGCAGTGAGGACGGTCATCTTGGTGCGAGTGGAATCGGTGGAGCGGATGTAGATCTCGGACTTATTGTACTGCGGGGAAAGGAGCTCATCGTAGCGGGCTCGGATGAACTTGCCAAGATTGTAGGCACGTTGTTTACCCAACTGAAATAATGACGAATAATGAAAATATGATCCTACCGACTTTATGCCCAAAATCAAAGGTTTGCTTACTCACATCAGTAAGCTGTCCGTATCCATATTTGGCGCTGGCGGCTTCAGTTCCGTCAACATCCGTGCTGTAGGATATGGTAGACTCTACAGGGGTCCTGTCTCCATGGCGATGGATCTGAAAGTTGTTTTTAATACAACGGGGAAATTCTTATAGGGTTTTTATTGCAATTTAAAATCTTTTGAAAGTTTGTAGCACTACGGGAGGTTGGATCTTTGGACTTGGTACTATAAAGCTCTGACTTTATTTGTAACTTACCAAAAAGGTGGAAAGGAGCTTGGTTCCATCGGTGACAGAATCCCCAAGACCCTGGCTAGCGATCGCTAACAGCAGCACAGTGAATACCTTGTTCATTTTACTGATATTTTATTTTTTAGATTGCTATACTGAAAACCAGTGCTGCTGGGTGTTAGCAATGTCTGAATGGACAATTTACTTTGTATTTATACAAAAAAGTTTATTGTAGGACTTTTTATCAAAAGATAATCTATATAATCATTATTTTAGTATTATTCAAAGCCATAAATCTACGTATAATCTTTACACATAGATTATGTAAAAAACATCAAACAAATATGAATCAGGATAATATATGTAGGTAAATACTTAACTATTAAAGTTACAGTATGAACAGCGAAGGTATGGTACACATTACCAGCATCGTTGTTTCCTTCCCAATAAGTAGGAATAATCTGGAGGTCTCCTGAGAAGTGTAAATCATGGTAAGCAAGCATGTACCATCGTAGACCGCATCGCCACTTTTCATTAGGTGAGGCTGCGGTCAAATTCTGGCCTATTCTGGTCGGTCCAATTAACCTACACTGCAACTTCCGCGGTTCGTTTTTTTATGTTAACGAATGACATGACGTGCTATGCGTTCGCCTGATGTTAAGCGACACGGCCGCCCATTACAGATTGTAGTGTCACAACTCTAAATTAAAGTTTCGCGTGACATTGCATACTGCGCACGTCATCCTGAGACATCACACGACCTAAAAAAGATTTCTAGACTGTGAGGTCAGTTCATAAAGTCTCATTTGCCCAGTAATTTCACTAGCTACAATGCCTTTTAAATGGGAACACAGTAGTGCTTGCGCACTACTGCTTGGCAGCAGAATGACTGGCACAGCGGTAGTACCTACCTTGACGAACTTTGCAGAAAATTCCTGCCACATTTAGTGACACTGCAATCTGTTATGGTTATCTTTCTTTAACTATTGGGTAGAATTTATGACTATTAGTTACATTAACTATACCTACGTATCAAAAAACCCCACTCTACTCGGGTATTTGAAACCAGTCTGTACGCTTCCCTATCTAAAATGTCATAAAATTTAAAGTTTCAACTTTTGTTTCGATGTGGTATTCGATACAGGTTTTAGAACATTAACCCATTTATAAATGTTTTTGCAACAGCGTGCGTCGCAATAACGTTCGGCGTAACTACATCATAGGACTCCCCCACCTTGGTGCTGCGTTCCAATATATTTTTGTTGGACATTCAAACAGTTACTAGGTACAGTTTGTAAAGAACATAAGATACCTATTCTTTACCTACCTACTCTTTATCACAATAAACTGGCAGTTCGCGAATTCGTGCGAAACCGCGGGCTACAGCTAATAGTGGGTACTGCTACCCTCCAGCTCATTTTCCACCTTGTCTAGTTTATGAGCAGAGCATACACACAGATCATGAACCTTAAGCATTTGTCATGAACTGATCACGGTGTATTCTACTCGTAAGTACGACATATAGGTAGGTACTATTATAACTTATTCTGTGGTAAAGCGTTGTGTCCAGTCAGGATGATTCAACCTAATTTCTGTACCGACGTAGCTTACCTTGCTGAAATTTATTAAAAGTATATCTTTTATTTATTATTCGCTTCACTTCATCAGCTGGAAGACGTCCACTGCTGAACACTGGCCTCCCCCATAAAAACGTCACTTTGGACGCTTATCATAGGGGCATTTGCCATTCTCACCACGCTTGGCAGGCGGCTTGGTGATCGCAGAAGATTTTAATGTACCGAGGAGAATGTTGCTGCCCATTCCCTGGATATTCCCTTTGCCGGCTCTTACGGCACCCACGGTAAGAGATGGGGAATTCATAGGTGGGAATTCATTATTGTAAGTGATTCATAACGAGCTGACGACCCTCCAGCACCCCCATTTACAATCATTTTTTTCATGTTACACCATTGTTACGCTGACTCCTCTTTGCCTTTTTCCCATTTATTATTGGGGTCGGCTCCCAATCTAACCTGTAGCGGCGACCGACTGCCATCTGACCTCACAACCCATAATACCAGCAACAGGGATAGTTAGATCAGGCGTCAGATTCTATCAGGCGTCTGACTATCCGTAACGATTGCCATAGATGTTCTTATGACAACCGGGACCGACGGCTTAACGTACTCTCCGAGGCACGGAGCGATTGTATTGAAAACTGCACATAACTTACTAGATAAGTCATTGGTGCAGGGCCGAGGATCAAACCCGGTGCCATAAGATTGCAAAGCGCACATGCTACCGCTCGGCTACCATCGCCCCCAATTCAAACTTATCTCGCATATAGAATGTAAATTGTTGCCGCTTCATGACTCCAACGAAGCCAATACTTATGATGGTCGTAAAATAAAATTACATCAATAGATAATAGCGCGGCTTCTTTAACGCAATTGAATGTTTAAGATAAGCAAGTAGAAATTCGCATTGATGCAATTGTGCATGACAAAGAGGCCACCATGGGGCATGATAAGCGCAGCCCCTGTCTAAAATTATATCTGCAATTCTGTATGACAGTGCTTACGTAGTTATTATGTTACCTATCTAATATGAGAGGCGCACGCGCCGTTTTATCCGAAAATTAGTTCTTTTTTCAACGGACACTTAATTTTCCGGGATGAAAAATACCCTATGTTGATAAGTGTAGGTAAGCAATGTATGTACAAGAATTTATTTAATATACTAATAGTATATAGTATTAGGTATATATCTGTGCCTATACCTACCTACTATATATCCATATTATGTAATACCGTACCTATATCCGACGATGAGGAGCTGAATAAAATGAATTGTATAGATATTGGAGGAAATCAATTTCTACTTAACAATTTTTTAACTAGGTATCTACTTGTAGATATGTACAAAGAGTATATAATACCTATTCTAGGATATGTATGCCGCAGGTAACTGTAACATTGCATCTATAAGCACATAGCAAATAAAATAGTAGCTATTAGGTCTTGATTTTCTGCTTACGCGAGTTTAATTCAATTTTAATTCAATTTTTCGTGTTTTCCTTGGTTTCTATTCTAGTACGAGTATATTTATAAACGTGTCACGTGTGTACACGTACCTATTTCTGAATTTCCTCACTGCGACGAGTGCGACGACCGACGCGTGTGCCGATGACGTCATTACTTGTGCGAGTAGACGTAGCTCGTAGTGCCCGCAATCCACACTAGATGTCTAACCGAGGCGAGCGGCGTATTTTCTGAATCGCGGTGACAAGATTCTCCAGCGAACAAAGACCGCTTGCACGGATTTTATCATCGGCAAGACCTTACTTCATAGGATCATTTCTATAGTAAGCTCTTCTCAAGACAGACACAATATGTGAGTCACGCCTATCCACGTTGATGAGACGTGGCGCGGTGTCCTGAGCGTGAGGCGGGCGGTGGTGGTCCACCACCAGCCCTCGATGATCGTTCGCTCCCCTTCACGGGGGAGAGTGGGGCGCTGTCGCTATCTGAGTGGTTAGGCATTTTTAAACCCATTATAAACTCGTGAGAATAAATAAGCATAAATGGTTATCAACATTCAATAATAAAATAAATTGTTGTGTAGTGTAGTTAGAGAAAATAACCACTTACGCTTAGTTATCAATCAGTTTAATTGAACTAGTGAGAATAGAGGAAGTGAAGCATCATTAATAAAATTTAGTTTTTAGTTTTGTACATTTTGCGTGTTGTACATACACATTTTGCGTATTGAAAATATTGCGTACTGTTCATTTTGAGAGTCGTGCTCATTTTGCGTATTGTACATTTTGCTCCGAAGCGACGCAAGTACGCATACCTGCTTGCTGCTGCTGCCCTAGCACAAACGGTAGACAAATTGTCTTTCCCGTTTTACTCCACTTGACTGCTTCTTCACTGAAGTCTGAAGACATACTTTACCCGTACCTACTGTAAAATAAGTCATCAGCTTGAGAGTATACATACTCCATGTATATTCTAAGGTCATTAGTGAACATAATAAATAGAAAAACCTTTCAGAGGCGTCAAGAAAAAAGTGTAAATAATATTTTTTCTTGACATGAACTATTTATATGTAACTGATATTTGTAAATAAATTGATAGCGAATGGCGACTAGTCCGATAGTCGAAAGCGATGCTTTTTGATGAAGAAAAAGATATTTTTCAAATAATAATTTATTCCTTATTCTTACATTAAACAGTTGTAACATGCATTCACACGCTAACACGTAAATAAGCGTAGGTATTAATGCTACAAAACAATTTATCTATACATAATAAATAAAAATACTGTGTTATCAAAATACATTAATTAAATAACATTTCGGTGCACTCTATTCCTTGGATTACACCATTCAGTTAATTAATACAATTATTTTATGAAAATGGAATGGATATTTTCTATGATCGATTACACTTACTGGCAACAAATATGGCACACTGAAAACTTTTTTTCTTAATTATGTAGGTCTTTTATCAGGTAAAGTAGGTACTACAATGGCAGATTGCAAACCAACAATAAAAAACGACAACCATTTCTCTTGCCGGCAGTTGTAACTAATATTTCAAAGATTTCTTATGCAATGATTTCAAAATGTAGCAAGGAACAGAGTATTAATAATCATATAAAAATATTTTATCAAAGGTCAAAGTAAAATATATTTTGGTCTGGATTTAAAAAAAAAACAAATATGTTGTCTATTATTTTTTTGTACAAATTGAAACATATTTCGGGAACGTTATTAAGAACTGAGAAACATACAAATTTATGGCACAATTGTTGAGTAAAACTATAAAAATCTTAATGATTATGAGCTATGTAAAAAACTAGAAGTTAGGTTATATAAAGTAGAAGCCTCGGTCACATTCGAATGTTATATTTTTAAATTTAAATAATAAACTACTTTCCATTATAACAATTCAAAAATTTCTCTCAAAGTTTAGGGTATCAAATAACAAATCATAGTTCAAATATACACCTCATCAGGTTTTAAGCATGTAATTTAGTTTTTTGATATATCCGAAATTTTATTAACTCTTTACAATCTGTTTAATAAACTACAAAATGATTTCTAAAACTACAATGATGATTAAATTATGTGTACATTTTTTTGTGCCAGTGTGTGTAAATTATGCATCACCTATGTGTTAATTTTATACATTTAAATAATATTGCACTTATGTTTATAGGCCATATCAATAAAATAGATAAAATAATTTTAATGGCAAGAATTAAAATCACTGTTAATATTAATAGTATCAAATTAACACAAACGAGTATTGTTGGAATGAAAACGTACCGTCTTCAATTATTATAAATAATTTATGTTATTATAATAAAGTTATAGTAATGCAAAAGTTGTGACATGTAATGTGTATTTTTGGGGTCAATGTAAACATTATTGAATAGCAAAAATACTTCATAATATCTTTTAAATTCTCGCGATTTATATAAGTTGGTATGACACTAGGTGGTAGGACTTTTCTGCAAAGTTCGTCTAGGTAGGTACCACCGCTTTGCCAGTTATTCTGCCGCCAAGCAGTAGTGTGCAAGCACTACTGTGTTCCGGTTTGAAGGGCATTGTAGCTAGTGAAATTACTGGGCAAATGAGACTTTATGATCTGATCACTCAGTCTAGTAATCTGATTATTAGACTGGGTGATGTCTCAGGATGACGTGCGCAGTGCAGTGTCGCGCGAAACTATTGTTTTAAAGTTCCGGGTGACACTGCAACTGTTATGGGCGGCCGTGTCACTTAACATCAGGTGAACGACTAGCTCGTCACGACATTCAATCACATAAAAAAAAAAAAAAAAAAAAAAAGTTTTTGCTTAACACAGGAATTAATCGCGCTTGTTTTTTTTTTCGAATAATTGAGAGGAGAAATGGGAACAGTGGACTTTCAGAAATGATAAGTATAACAAGTTAGTCTCTATTTCTCGCTAGGAAACCGAAATAACTTGTCAAATCAAGATTTTTCAATGGCAGTATATAAAGTTTATCAAACTAATAAATTATAAAACGACTAAAAATTTACGAAATTCCGTTTTTTTTTTCACTTGATCTTATTATATTTAATGATGAATACAGATTATTGATTTTAAACCCCAGTATATACACTGCAGTAGTATGTCACATCTTTTACGTACCTACGTGTATTTTTAATTGTCTTTTTCCAATAACAAAATAATAATTACATAACACATAAAATAGCTTACGCAAAACATAACCTGCCCCACCGCTGTGTAGTCAAGCGTTTATACATATCTTAATTATTTAAAAAACTGATGTTCAGTTTTACATATAAATAATAAATAAAGATTCTAAAACTGATTTGACAGCTAATGTGTTTGTTATACATAAAAAAAAGTATTAAGATATTAAAACTTCACATGTAATAAATTACACAAAAACATATTACAAATATAAACGGCTTCATTCATAAAACGTAATTTATTTGAAACCTATATTAAGTAAAATTGTTATGTAGTTAACATGCTTTTCTTTTAATGTTTTTGCATGTAATAACGAAACGAGGAGCTAGTAGAAGAGTGCGATTCAAACTTAATGGCGGCTGTGAAGTACTCTGCAAGGACCCCGCGCTCACTCTCACTCTGCGCTCAACGCTTACCGCTGTCCGCGCACTAGGCATGGCTCATTTCATAAGGAGCAGGTGAAAATTATATGATTTTATTTTTCATAAATCACTCTGCTACTTTTTATCACACACTCTGCTACAAATCACTGTGTGATATTCACATAATGAATCGTGGCTTCGGATTTCAAAATACGAGAGTAGCACATCAGCGGTGAATATTCAATCATACCTATAGTTTTGTTTATGCTTCAGTAAACAATCTGAGACCTGTAGAGTATAATTTTATAAACACTTGATGTAGCGGTGAACTTTGATCTAGAGAGTAGCGTTAGATTTCTTAGTAATCATTTGTAGCAGGTCGCAACTTCACTAGGTTGCTCCAAAATCACATCTCTGTTCCATTTCATAAAGCACCGCCAATCACCATTGATCATAAATTCATTAGGCATATGAAAAATCACAGGTGAAATCACAGTGACAAAAATAAATCATATGATCAAATGACAATGATTTTAAAGTAGCAATCATTTTCATGCCTACCGCGCACATCTTACTTTTGCTACTGCGCAGCGTTTCGCATCGACATCGCAGCCGCCATTAAGTTTGAATCACACTTACAGTTCACCTGATGTTAAGCATCACCGTTACAGTTACAGTGCCACTCGGAACTCAAGCTTCGCGTGACACATGCACTGCGGACGTCATCCTGAGACATCAGCACAGTCTAGCGATAAAACTTCTAGAATAGAATAAGGTTGTCTTATTCATAAACGATCATTAAACTAATCAATGATATGACTGTCACCTTCTTGCTGACGACCAGCGCAACGCGTTAAAGCAAGACAAAAAATTAATTATGGTTTAGTCACAGACATCTAATACTATTGTAAGCAGACTTAACATAAGAGAAATATTGCGTGCCACTTTTTACAACATGCAAATCTCACGCACACAGTGACATGCACATCAAAACTTACTGGTGAAAAGATAATTCGGGTGTTTTCCTATATGAAACGTTGCCGCACAAAGGCGCACTACATTTTACCATTTTATTTTAGTATTTGTAGCACGTAAACACAAAAATATTGCAAAAAATAAAACTGGCCGCACGTTGTCTGTTTATAACGCCATGTCACTTCTGTGACTTGTTTCCATGGTAACGAGATTGCGTTTTGGGCACGCGTTCCTTTTTGTCTATGGGTGCGTAAGTGTTGCAACAGCAAAAAGGAAAGAGATAAAGTTATCAAATTTTAATAAGAGCGAAAGTAATGGTTATATCATTTATTCTCGTCTATGTAGTAGTGAAGATAATGTTAGGTCTGCTTACTGTATTTATTTATTTATTTATTTATTCATCATAGGAAAACTTACAGCCCATTAAACAGTAAAAAAGTAAACAATAAAAGAAACTAGGCCAATTACAAGTTTCCACCCATAGAAGTAACTTATATAAATAATTAACCTCGCAGTAGGTAGCTAGTCAACTTGAAGCAACCGATAGAGCAATTTAATAATAACAGTACCGCTTAAGCTTGAGAACCGAAAAATTCAGCTGCCAGTTTTTGCCTTATGGAACGCACCCCGTCAAAGAAAACGTCCAAATCTTTATTAGTCTTTAAATAGTCATTGAGATATGAAGATGTTCTCCAGAAGAAAGTATTTTGCTTGTAGTTTGTCCTGGCTGACGGAACAGAAAGAAGTGGCGTATGGCGAGAAATAAATGTTGGAGTTCGAAGGGAAGTTTTGTTAAGTAACTCAGCACTGTCAACTTTATTATTTAAGATATTCAAATAATATGTTACATCTGCTATAGTCCGCCTTGTGTGCAATGGCAAAAAATGATGACGTCTACAACGCTATAGCGCGTATAGTAATACGCGCTATAGCGCTGCACGCCAAACGTCGTCGTTAGATGTCTGTGCGTTTACTTAGGGTGTATGAATAACACAAAAAGGGTACAATATTGTGTACTAATTGGCTACATTTTTTTAAATTAAGTAAGCCAGTTTTTGGAAATTTTTATTTAAAACGAAATATGTCAATAATTACTGTGAACTTTAGATATTCAGCGATTTTAATGTTTAAATCCTAATTGCATTTATTATTGGAAATATTAAAAAAATAACAACCACGTGTATGTTTAGAAAATAGCCGCTTTTACATACACCGTGGAATTGAAATCGACATTTTCCTGATATACAGTCCATGCTATAGAACAATATTACAGCGGTAAATTAAAAAATAGAAAAAGAAACCAATGCCGCAAAAAATAATTCGCCGTTATCCGAAATGTCTATTTCACACTACATGCTGCGGGCAAATGTTTCGTAGGTATCTAGAACACCTTCACCGCCCTCCCCGCTGTACCGGAGTGCCAAACTATTACATGTCGTAGGCCGTTTGTTAAGAATTTGAATTTGGACTAATTTTATAATACCTAGTTTTACGTTTTACATTATAGGTATTTTTGTGTTTAGCTTTATTTATACATTGCATGGACTGAGTCGGACTTTTCAGGAAAATATCGAATTAAGTTCCGCGGTGTATGTGTCAATTTGATACTTACCGTACTTTAAATACATGCTACAGATTTCTTATATCAATTTAAAAAAGGTGACTTAGAAACTAATTGTCATGTCAAAAAATAACTCGGTGCGTTCTAAATCCGCATATTTGTCACACAGGCATAACAACTGTACGCTGTCAAACAAAAGTACACATTGAGAAAAATAAATAAAAATGTAATGTATACTTTTATTTGGCCAGCAGTGTATACGCTGTCAAATAAAAGTACACATTGAGAAATATATAAAAAAAAATTAACGTATACTTTTATTTGGCCAGCGGTCTATACGCTATCAAACAAAAGTACACATTGAGAAAAATAAATAAAAATGTAATGTATACTTTTGGCCAGCAGTGTATACGCTGTCAAATAAAAGTACACATTGAGAAATATATCAAAAAAAATTAACGTATACTTTTATTTGGCCAGCGGTCTATACGCTATCAAATAAAAGTACACATTGAGAAAAATAAATAAAAATGTAATGTATACTTTTGGCCAGCAGTGTATACGCTGTCAAATAAAAGTACACATTGAGAAATATATAAAAAAAAATTAACGTATACTTTTATTTGGCCAGCGGTCTATACGCTATCAAATAAAAGTACACATTGAGAAAAATAAATAAAAAAATGCAATGTACACTTTTATTTCGCCAGCAGTGTAAAGTGTGTACGTACTAGAAATCTATGAGTATTTGTGTTGTAGAAAAAATATTGATACTTATTTTGTTAATTGTTTATAATTAGTTTATTATAACTTTTGGACTTTTGTGATATACAATAATTATTATTAGTTGTTTAATTAAAACCTTTTTCCAGTCTAGTTCCAAGATTTCTTTAGTTTGATTTTTTTTAAAAAGGCTGTTTTTTATGCAAGTAATTAAGTTAATAAAATATGTCCTATAGTAAATAATATACGTTAATAAATAAAAAAAAAAATATACAAATAGTACCTTTTTAGAAGGGTTTAAAAAATATTCTGTTTCTTTTAACATACAAAAAAAAAAACAAAAAAAACTGATAATTGTGGCCGTAGGCGGCGCCACGCTACGCCTAGATTGTGTACTATGCCTCAATGAGACATATACTCATTTTGAGGCTTAGTTCCAAACTCTAAGCATATTTAAAATAACATCACTATTGTCGTCTCACTAGCACTCCTCGATTAATGAATTGGTGGGACAGAGAAAGAATACAACGGTCTTTTTGATTCGTTGCATGAATCAACAAATAAACGAATCGAAGAGTCCATTGTTTCTCTCTCACACCGGTTCATTAATCTAAAAGTGCGAGTGAGACCACAATAGTAACGTTATGCTTTTTACGGCGCGAGAAAAGCGCTTGTATATCACAAAGTCTAACTAACCTAATCTCTAGAACTACTCGCGTATTTTTGACGTTCCGGTATAAACTAACGATAATAATTAAGCAATCTAAAATCGTCTTTAACTTTATACATATAAAGAACAAAGTCGTAAGGTGCTAACCCTTTCGAAAGGCAGTTTATAATTTTTTTAACTTTTCGATAATCGTTCGAAGTGTAGCAATATAGTTTGACTTTTGTAGTTGTTTGGATGAAAAAAAAATATATATTATAGAGGTACTTTATTTAACCGATATTTACGTTATTTATATATTTTTTTAATATAAATACAGTTGAAAAAAGTATCCTATATTGATCTTGATAGTTTTAAGAATCTTTGTGCAAAATTTCATCGAATTCGGTCCAGCCATCTTGGCGTAAAAGCCAAACAGACAGACAACGGTTCACTATAATATTCTTAGAGTATAGACTAAAAGCATAGAGAGAACTTCATTATCTGTCAAGCGTACCACTTTTTTGGACACTTTGATGTGGATGAGTCTGACAGATTTGTATAGAAAAAACAGTTGACTCGAGTCGAAAAAATGGTACGGTGACTTTTCGCAAGCGTAGCGAATTACTATATGTTTGTTTCTTTCCTTCGCCACTGACGTAGCGATACGTGTGAGCAGTACAAATATAATATCGTTTTGATGATCTCTCTATGCTTTTAGTCTATACTCTAAGAATATATTAGTCAAGGGTTTGCTATCAGCATTTATTTGTATGTAAACCTGCATTTGAATTCAAACAGACTATTTGGACTTTGACACGCTTTTATGTACCAAGCAGTAGCAAATTTAGATTTTTTCACAGATAATACATATCTCTTTTTGATAAAACTTAAAAAACAACCCGTCTCTTTAGGATGCTCTAAAACAAATACTTTCATGTTATCGCCTTTTTACTCGTGGCACTTTTGCACAGAATGTCCATTTTAAATTGACCCCCAGTCTTTTAATTACTTTACACGATTTCTTCATCCAATTCTGCGATGGGGATCAATTTATATTGGACAATCTGAAGGTTTTTGAAAAGGTTTTCAGATCATTGTGCATAGATATTCGAGGATTCCTAAGAATCTACTTAGTATAGTACAGTTTCCATTATTTTGCATTTTTATTTACATTTCTCTCAGCTGCAGAATAAACACAACTCTTGAACACACAACCTTTTTTTCTCAACAAACATCTCTCGCAAAGTACTCCTAAATCGCATGAGGTTAAGGTATACTCTCGCCTGGCTAGCTACAACGTTAATTCAAAGCAAAACTCGCTATCACTAGCTGATTGAAAATAAAAAGGCAACCCTTTTATTATTATTAAAATTTTCCATTTCAACTATGCATATTAACTGCGTATTGAAACAAAGCGTTTCAGAGTAGAGCATTGTGTCGTTTTTTGAGAGTAGACATTTCTATTGCTTTTTCACTCACACACTACTACTAAGACGTGAGTGTGAGAGTGAGAAAATTATTTGCCACAGCTATCTTCAAACCACTTTTAATGGCTTGAGGATTGTCATACCGTGTACTATACAAGTTGGTAGATGTCTGTGAATCCTGACGGGGAACTGTATTTTTTTTTCGTATTATTGCCCGTTAGTTTTTTTTTTGTTTAAGGAATAATGGTTAGTTAAGTTATAAATCTTAGAGCCTGAGTGTACCTTAGCTAAGGCTCGGATATATATAAGGCTCTGCTAGTGTATATTAGCTAAGGGTTCGATAAATTATAAAGCTGGTAGTGTACCTTAGCTTAGGCTTAAAGAAAGGCCGAGAGTGTACCTTAGCAAAACCCCGGACAAATTATAAGGCCGAGAGTGTACCTTAACTAAGGTTCAAGTAAATTGTAAGGTCGTGTACCTTAACTAAGGCTCAAATAAATTGCAAGGCCGAGAGTGTACCTTAGCAAAACCTCGGATAAATTATAAGGCTGAGAGTGTACCTTAACTAAGGCTCAAATAAATTGTAAGGCCGAGAGTGTACCTTAACTAAGGCTCAAATAAATTGTAAGGTCGAGAGGTTGAGTGTACCTTAACTAAAGTACGGATAAATTATAAGGCCGAGAGTGTACCTTAGCTAAACCTCAACATATAAAGCGCAAACCGGGGTACTTTTTAATGATAACTCACGAAAAATACTGTACTTCAAACCGGTCAAAGATAATGTGTCAGCTAACCTCAGCCTAGGTGATAAGCCTAGGTGCGTGCAAAGCATGTAACGTCCTGGCGAGCGGCGGCTTGTGGGTAGGTTCCGAATTGCTCGGCGCCCAGTCCTGCAGCCGGGCGCCGCCGGCCAGGCGGTGCGTGAGGCGGTGCGCTATACTGAACCCGCCGCTACCTTCTAGCTGGGTTAGCACGATTATTACTTGCCTGGGGACAATAGAAAAAACAGTAAAAATCCTACGCCTTTATTTTATTATCTTCTATATACATAATAATAAACCGACCCGAACCGAAGATCTGGTGAAAGCCGCGGGGAGCCGATGGATGCAGGAGGCGAGCAGCCGCTCAAAGTGGCGCTCTCTGGGGGAGGCCTATGTTCAGCAGTGGACGTCTTCAGGCTGTCGATGATGATGGTAATGACATAATAAACGTGTAACTGGGATAAATCTGTACATTGAATTTTGTTTTTAATTTTTGAATGCGTTACACTTCTTTATCGATATAGAAGAACAAATAATTCTTTTTAATTTTTTATTTGTCTGTCTGTCTGTCTGTCCCTTTGAACACGCATCACGCTGAAGCTGCTGAACGGATTTCGCTGAAATTTGGTACGGTTATAGCTAACTTTTCAGAATAACATTTAGGATACTTTATGTTTTCTAAAACGGCCAAGTGCGGGTTGCAAGAAGCAATAAGAATGTAATTTTTATGCAAGATTTTTTTGTTTGTATATTTTTTTATACTCATCCTGTCGAAGGGAAGATGGAAGGGAAAGGGAAAAAGATAGGGGAAAAGGATGAATGGATGGTCCGGCAACAGAAGGGAGGCAGGCGAAGCCTTATCTGGTGTTCCTAAAATAAAGAATTATTGTAATGTTTTCAATACTCACCGATGTAATGGTGGTACGGAATCGATAGTCTTCAGTTCGCCCCTTGTGGAGACGACGTTGTAGCTCTCTTGGCAGTCGCACTTCACGTGGATCCACTTGTCCGTGTGTCTGTTCTCAACCATCACTACTAAACCGGCCCAACCCTGGAATAAAGAAAAAACATTTTTTTAATAATAATAATAGATAACGTGACACGGCCGCCCATAACAGTTGCAGTGTCACTCGGAACTTTAAATTATAAAGTTTCGCGTGATGCCACTTTTCTTCATCTTAAGAAAATAGGCCCTGAGCGAGATGTTCGAATGCGTTTCCCCACCTCAGCAGAAAACTGCTCACGGACGGTTTTTAATGGTCACATTACTCCTCCCTTGTGGAGGTAGAGAATTCGAAGGCATTTACCAAAAAATCGTCACTGGAAGGCTTATCGACTAGGAATTGTCGACACGAAACCCCTTTTTATATACATTCGAAATTGGCAATCCAAACATAAAATGACAGTTTCCTAGAATAAAACTAGATGGCGTTGTCCTCCCTTAAAACACGCAATCGGTTTGTTCCCGCAAGTAGCAAGCATCCGCCGGCGAGTTGTATACAACTGGTGCCTCAATCTATTGAGTAAGGAAATTATTGGGCCTTGGTAACTCTCGGCAATGTCCTGTGAGGGCGAAACGGTTTTTGAAGGGTTCAGGTTGTCCTCGGGCTGCTCGCCTACTTTGTGGGCGGCTCGGGTGAAGCGATCTGCCTTTGAACATACACAACCTAAATCCTATACAATTACTGCGTATAGTAAACGTGCACAGAACTACGAAAATGTTAGAAATAGGCGCGAATCGCTGCGCAGTAGCAAAAAATAGATTTGCGCTGTCAGTGGTGAGCGCGACGTGCAGAGGCTTGCAGCACACTTCTCAGCCGCCATTACATTTGAATCACACTACCTCGGTTCACATTGAAAGATGATAATGCGCTATATCGGGACGTAGGAAAGAGTATAAATGCAGAATGGTTGAAATGGAGCGGAAACAATCCCGATGGCTCCGTCCGTTGTTGTGATAAGTGTTTGTAATCTGCTTTGTGATTAATAAAATAAAATAAAATAAAATAAAATAAAATAAAATAAAAAAACATAAATGAAATTTTGCTAGTTGGTCATTTTGCTTAGCAGTCATTCCGATACGAATAGGGACAAATATACGAAACCATCTTCCCTCATCTTCCCGTGGGTGCCGTAAGAGCCGGCTCAGGGAATATCCAGAGAATGTGCAGCAGCATTCTCCTCGGTACAATAATATATTCTGCGATCACGTGATAAGTGTCACATAAGATTAAAACCGCTTTAAAAACTAAACCAAAGCGAATGAAAAGAAATTCAAAACGCAGTACTGACCTTCGTTAAGTAGTAAGCAGTCATGCCCTGCCGACCTTCGTGACGCTGGCCTCTCGCCAATGTTAACCCTGAAAAAAAAATACCATACTGGAGTATTTATAACCAAGGAAGTTCCATCGTATAAATATAACTAAATGTCTGTTTTTATTTGTATTTGTTTTTTTTTTATAATAGACAACATTTCAAATTTTGACCCTAACTTTAATAGAACTTAGTTGAAAAATAATATATAAGTATTTTTTTTATTTTGTTGTCAACGCATTTATTAAAGTTGTAGATTTTTTTTAAATTTGGATTAAGTGGAGTTAAATAAAAAAAAATTAACTAGAAGGCAAAAAAAACGCTTTGGTGTTGAAACCTTTTTTTTATAAATGTTAAACTGTCATTAAGTTTAGGCTTCACACGTCGCCATCATAAAGCCCTATTCAATTGGCGCGTTTTCGCTACCGCTGTGGGTAGCGGTAAATACTCGCGGCTAGAGCGACACGAGCGAAACTTCATACAAAATACACGGGCGGACTTTTGGCGGGAACGCGGAAAAGTTCACGTCGTTGCATTGTATTATTTTTCAAAAGTTGTGCTTTTTCTAGTGTTAATGTTTAAAATTGGTAGCGTTTTACGCATTAAGTGCTGAATTACGAGCGTGGGCCAGTGATATATTATGGTGAAACGTGGTTTTTCGTGTTGTTTCCAAAATTCCATAGAAGCTTCTAGTAAAGTTGCCACCACTTTACTGGGGCATGACTTAGACTGGACTACGATTACCTGACTTAGACTCGACTATGACTGTGATTAAGACTTGACATTACGTGAAATATTCTATAGCACGATGAATATTACAATACTTGACACTGGCTAAATACACTATGTGTGGAGCCAAAATACAAGAAAAAATACCCGGGCGGAATCCCGCACGGTATAACGCTACCCACAGCGGTAGCGAATAACACGCCGTTTTGAATAGACCTTTAATTCTCACTATGATTTTTAATAATAACTTGAGGAACACGAATATAAAAATCAGTTTCTTTTTATGTGAGCTCTTTATAGGATAATCTGAAAATGGTATTTGTGTTTCGGTACCTCTCGGTAATTCTATATGAAAACACAGATTCCACAAGATACGAAACCACGTTGTTATCGTGTCTAGTTCAAATCGAGTCACAGCATTAGAAATACCTTCAGTTTACAATAAAGTTATTTTTATTTTGTATAAAATATTGACATAAGTGGTGGTAACTATTGACGTGTTGATGTTTCGGAACGCATCTCAGTGGAACGTTATGATTTTTGATAGTTCAAATCGCGCCAATACCAAATTCATTTCGCGCGGTTTCGTTTTCATTTCATAGAGAATAGATTCTTGCAGATTTCTTATGTAAGACAAGGAATTCGCGTGGCTTCGAAGTAAGGAATCGTTAAGTGGTCATACAGAATTACGGCCCTTATAAGAAATAACTTTTGTCCAACACTTGTTAAAACGGATCTCTTCGCGCACATAAGGCAAAGTAAGAAAGAAATAGGTGTTCGAGTGAAACTGCCGATACTGTTAGTATTGTATGTCGGGACATTGATAGTGAAGTTTTACAAGACCAAATGCGGGTAGTTGGAGACAGCGCCCCGCGTGCACGATGATGACACTTCCTACTCCAGTCCCCTCGTGACCGCGGCCGATGTAACTTAATCGAAACGTCAAGGATAGTCAAAAATTGATTTTTGATAAATATCTATGCGCTAAAAGACCCGTTTTAACTTTATAATATGAACCTTTGTCCTCAAGTGCTTACCAATGATGGCATCAGCTAATATATGCGGGTGTAGAGGCGGCCTCTCCACCGCCAGCGGCTTGGAGGAGTGCGCGGCGAGCACGTGTCGCGGCCACGCGCCGCTGGCCGCCAGCTCGAGCCCCGTGTGCCAGTGGTTGAAGGCGAGGCACACCACCAGGTAGAAACCCTTCTCCAGCATCTTGTGGCAACCGACGAACCCGCGAACCTGAGCCAATAACATAACTCATCGTCATCCTCTTTGCCTTTTCCCCATTTGTTATTGGGGTCGGCTCCCAATCTAACCTGCAGCGGCGAGCTACCAGAGTTACACGAGCGACTGCCATCTGACCTCGCAACCCATAAGGAACCAGTAACATGGGTTATATCAGGCGTCTGAATACCCATAACGATTGCCATAGATGTTCTTATTACAACCGGGACTGATGGCTTAACGTGCTCTCCGAGGCACGGAGCGATGGCATCGAAAACTGCACATAACTTACTAGATAAATCATTGGTGCAGGGTAAAGGATTGAACCCGGTGCTGTAAGAATGCGAAAGGCACATGCTACCGCTCGGCCACCATCGCTCTAGCCATAATAACACAACATGTTCAGTTATTTTATTCATTCACAAACCAATTAACAATCCTTTAGGCGTTATAAGTCGGAAGACGTCCAATGCCACATAGGCCTCCTTAAAACGCGACTTAAAACGACGCTTATCATAGGGGGTTTGCAATAATCGCTACGCTTGGCAGGCGTTTAGGTGATCGCAGTTTTTGTTAATGTACCGAGGAAAATGCTGCCCATTCAAAACCAATTAAGAAATGAAAAAGGTATTTATTCGTTTAAACTCGGTCACTGGCTCCCACGCCGAAACAGCGGGGGTGGGGGGCGGTAGGACAGCCTGAGTTCAGGTAGTATAGCTCAGGGTAGTAGTCCAAAGAAATTCTATAGAAATTCTAACAATTTCACTATTTTAATTAGACGTTTTTGTAAAAAAAAAAAATGTTACGTAATAATGCATTTTTAGTAAGCATTCCAGCCGGCTACCTATTACAGTTAAAGAGATACAGCCATTTATAGCAGACAGACAGACACCGGAACTTAGTAGTTAGGGTCCAATTTTTTACAATTTGCGTATGGAACCCTAAAAATTGACTGCAACACTTACTTGTCTTTTGCTATGAGCGACCAGTTTCCCAATCTGCGCACTCGGTCCGGATTTAGTTCTGAACACAACCACGCATAGATCCAGCTGAGAGCGCTGGCTCTTCTCCGAATTCCTGAAAACATGCTCCTTCAGCATCAGTATTTCTCCTAAGTAAAACCTGAGTCTCTTCAAGCCAAGAGCAATGAATGGGCATTTTATGAACAAACGTGCTCCAACCAAGGAATTTATATACTACTAAACAGGAAAGTTCACTAGTACGAAAAAAGCTGTTAAAAGAGACTTAATACTAAGGACCTGCGCCAATCGTAAAGACCAATAATCCTACCATATAGTATCCTTTTATGTAATGAGCTGCCAGCATATCATTGTCATTACATTACTCATATATTCTATATATCCTATATACTAGGTGGTAGGACTTTTCTGCAAAGTTCGTCTAGGTAGGTACCACCGCTTTGCCAGTTATTCTGCCGCCAAGCAGTAGTGTGCAAGCACTACTGTGTTCCGGTTTGAAGGGCATTGTAGCTAGTGAAATTACTGGGCAAATGAGACTTTACGAACTGATCTCACAGTCTAGAAAACTTTTTTAGACTGTGTGATGTCTCAGGATGGCGTGCGCAGTGCGTAGTGTTACTCGAAACTTTAGTTTGGAGTTCCGAGTGGCACTGCAATCTGTTATGGGCGGCCGTGTCGCTTAACACCAGGCGAACGACTAGCTCGTCACGTCATTCGTTTAAATAAAAAATAAAATAAAATAAATAAACATCTTTGTGGCAGTTTAACTAATAAACCATACTCCCGATGATACTTTAAACATAGCTCTGGTACCGTGAGCTCTTAGCGCGATTCAAAACAGAGCCTATACTGGATCACTTGTCAAAATCCCCATACAAAAAAAACAAAACGATCCAATATAGGCTCAGTTTTGAATCGCGCTAAGAGCTCACGGTACGCCCCCAAAACGTATTACAATTCAATATGTATCTATACTAATTATAAAAATCGGCTTTTAAATGACGAAGTTCTGAGGTACCAAACATAAAAAAAAAAACATAAAACCGAATTGAGAACTTCCTGCTTTATTTGAAGTCGGTTGAAAAACAGACAACTACTATAATTATTTACTAGGTGGTAGGACTTTTGCCAGTGATGACTTATGAAACTGAAATGTGGTCTCTTACTGTTGGCCTCATTAGTAAGCTCAAAGTCGCGCAGCGAGCTATGGAGCAAGCGATGCTCGGTGTTTCCCTGCGAGATAAGCTCCGGAACGAGGATATCCGCAGAACTAAGTGACCGATGCAGCTCTTAAAATTGGCAAATTGAAATGGCAATGGGCACGTAGAGACAACCGATGGGGAAGAAAGAATCGAGGGACGAGTGGCGACCCGAACCGGAAGACGCAGCGTAGGTGGACCAACGATCTGGTGAAAACCGCGGGGAGCCGTTGGATGCAAGAGGCGAGCAGCCGCTCAAAGTGGCGCTCTGTGGGGGAGGCCTATGTTCAGCAGTAGGCTGTCGATGATAATGATGATGGTGATGATGAAGATGATGATGATGACTTTTCTGCAAAGTTCGTTTAGGTAGATACCACCGCTTTGCCAGTTATTCTACCACCAAGCAGTAGTGTGCAAGCACTACTGTGTTCCGGTTTGAAGGGCATTGTAGCTAGTCAAACTACTGAGCAAACGAGACTTCATAATATGATCACACAGTCTAAGATTACTATCTTAGACTGTGTGATGCCTCAGGATGACGTGCGCAGTGCAGTTCCACGCGAAGCTATAATTTTGAGTTCCAAGTGATACTGCAATTGTTATGGCAGCCGTGACGCTTAACATCAGGCGGACGAATCAAAACTCACCGTTGCCCTTCTTGAAAGAGCGTGAAATCGACCTCGGTGGGTTGCGTCGCTGTGAGCAGAAGGCAGGTGAGGTGCCTGGTAGAAGACATCGGCGGCAGTATGCCCGCCAGTCGGACTTCATGCCAACCCACGCGCACCTTACAGATGTCTATGCAGTCGAAATACCTGGGAATATAATGAGGATGATAAATAAACCAGCTTGCTAAGTATTCTTTGGGATCACGACAGTTATTATGTTTTTTTTTTACATCTGACTTATCTAGCATAAGTGATTATGTATTGCCCGCGATTTCGAGTAACTCTCTTTATTTTACAATTCCTAAACTTACCAGTCCTAACAACTGAAAGGCCAGCACTGAACTGCACAGAACTGGTAGGCCAGTGTCAAGTAGACCGATAAATCCAGTGGTGGTTGGGTGGTTGGATGACGTTGACAGAACATTACTGACATTGACATATCCCATTTCTTTCACTATTATTGTTGTGTAGACATTTTTTTTAAATAATTTATTGCTATTTTTGTTTACTGTATTAATCTTTTATTCATTTTCTGCATTTTAATTTTATGTTGGTTTGTTTCATTCTATGCTTCTTGTCTTGTAGTTTTATTTTAGAATATTGTATTTATTTATTGTATGTGTCGCGGGGTGATCATGTAACTTTGATAGCAATGCAACAAAAGAAATTTCAATCCAAATTTGAAAATTTCCATAGTAACTCTGTACATAAGCTGCGTACGGCAACTGTCAAATCCATACATTTTTGTGTTTCTATCGGTTGCCAACAAGATACATGATCGCCTACCTGAAGTTCGTGATGTCGTGAATGGGGTACCGACTGAAAATCAGTTTTGATTTGTCTTGTATAAGTACCTTCTTGTAAAATGTAATGTTGTGTGATGTCTTGAATAAATGTATTTTCTTTATTTATTTATTTATTTATTTATTTATTTATTTATGCACAAAACAAATTACAAACTACTACTCTTTACTTTCTTTCTTTCTTTCTTATTCTATCCTACGAAGGAGGGGCTGTCCATAAATTACGGGAGACGTGGCCCTTCCTACTTAGTAGGCTAGTGTCCTGCTATTAAAAATTAACAACTTATTATTATTTTCGTTTATTAAGCCGCGGGGAGCCGATGGATGCAGGAGGCGAGCAGCCGCTCAAGGTGGCGTGCTCTGGGGGAGGCCTATGTTCAGCAGTGGACGTCTTCAGGCTGTTAATGATGATGATGATGATTATTTTCGTAAAGTAGGTTAAAAATTAATGCAATAATTGAAATCAAAAAATTAATGAAAAGTTGTAAAATCGGTAAATAAATCACGGAGTAACAAGCTTTTAAAGTTTCTGGAGAGGGAATCGCCTGTTCCTTTCTCGCAAAACAGAGCTTCTCCAGTTACTATGAAAACGCACGTTGTGTAGTCACATGCCAAAGAGATTACTATGTAAAGCTACCACAGCTTAGTAATGACGTACGATTGAGGAGAACGTGCTGACGTCACTGCAAGTTTGAACTGTCTCTTTCTATTCCTGTATTTTAAAACGCTTGTAACTTGGTTATTTTTTAAGATATTTAATGTTTGTTTTGACGACTGTTTATTTTTTAAGGAATATCTTTAAAAATAAAAAAGCACGACACAAGCCTATTAAATTACTTCCCAGGCTCTTAAATAACTCAAAGCAGTGGTACCTAAGTACCTATTCTATTCTACAGAGACACTCCATGGTCTAACCTAACCTAACCTACCTATTTTATCCTACAGAGGAACTTAACCAGGGTCCTATAAAGCAGTCGAAGCGGTGGTACCTACCTAAGTACCTATTCTACGCTACAGAAGAATTTCCCGGGGTATTAAAACACTCAAAGCGGTACACTACCAATTCAATCTTACGACGGAACGCGTCAGGGTTCTAACAACGCTTAGAAAGATCCACTCACTTGAGTACATCATCGAACTGTATCCAGAAGACGCCGTGGTCGGTGTGGCGCGCGGGCTGCAGCGCGCGGCGCGCCTCCTCGGTCCAGCGCGGGCAGCCGTGCGCCCACGCGCCGCGCCACGTGTAGTGCCCCCACGGGTTGCGCAGGCGCAGCAGCCGCGTGGGCGCGCCCGCGCCCTCCGTGCCCAGCTCCACCACGTCCAGCACGGAGTACGCGTGCCGGGGGCGGAGCCCCAGCCGTTGGTACTCTTCCTCGTCTACCTGGGGTTTCAAGGGTTTGGTGCGGTTGGTGAGGGGAAAAGGAAGATATATCTTGCCGTTTCACTTTCAACCTATAATAATAAGAGGGGCAACGGTATTCTGCAGACATCGACATCAATAAAAAGTTGAATAACAAGCGACGATTTTAGTTTCGTTGGCAGCTATGCTTACACCGGGACTAGGTCCAGCTGCTCCAAATCTAAAGACCTGTGATATAAACGGAACTTTCATATTACCGCCGACACAGCTGGCGGCCATCAAGGAGGAAACCTGTCGTGAGGTTAGCTGTGTCTAGACCTAAACCAGGTCTCAGGATTGCTATATTATACAGCTGTATCAATAACACAGTATTTTCATTTTGCCTCCACCACAACTGGCGTCCAGAAGAAGCCTGCCACGAGGATAGCACTGTGCCCACACTAGGTTTCGGTCGAGTTATTCCAGCTGTAAGACGTCTACTGCTGAACATAGGCCTCCTCCACAGAGCACCACTTTGAGCTGCTGCTTGCCTCCTGCATCCACCGGCTCCCCGCAGTTCTCACCAGGTCGTATACAGCTGTATATTACCTTCATATTTCCTCCACCACAACTGGCGCCCATCAAGAAGGAAGCCTGCCGCGAGGATAGCAGCTGTGCCCACACCAGGTCCCGGTCCAGCTGTTCCAGCGGCCCGCCGCCCCCCGCGCACCCTCCCCCGCCCGCTTGAAGAGAAACCGACTCACAGGGTGCGCCTGTTAGGGTGCAAAGACCTGGAAATAGTTGGGAGGTAGTAAGGTACTTGAAATGTTCGCCAAGTTCAACCTGGAACACCTAAACATGAATTTTTCATTGGGTTTAGCGTATTCCTTTTAAACTGTACTAACTGTTGCCCGTGGCTTCACACGCGTGTTCTATAAGTTCAAATTTTGAACCTGAAGACCCATCAGACTGTATAAATTTATCAGGCAACACCGAACAAAAAATTCCAGCTCCTTGTTACATTCCCCCCACTTCTTTCTGTTCTTTTATGGCTGATGATGGCACTTAAATGGTATAAAAACCGTTAATAACTTCACCATGTTTAATGTTATCAAACAAAATAAATCATTTTTTTGTTGTTGTTTTAAGATTTGTTTGGCATATTTATAAAAAGGCGTGAGCCATTTTTCAGTCTCCATTTCTTGATAACAGATTTGAGGGTAGCTGCAAGATTACTTCAACAGTAAAACTAACAAATTTACTTTATTAGGATAATAAATGACATCTATCAACGTCTGTTCAGATTTTTTTCTTTTTCATAATAATTCATTTATTTACCTTCGATAGCTCTTCCTGAAACCAACGCTTCGTAGCATCCGTGCAGTTTGGCGACCGCTTTCTCAATAAGCGGCACCCAAAGCTGTTTCCTTTTCGCCTGAAAATATCCGTTGCAAATCACTGGGATACCTACATAATAATAATCAAAAGCACACAAACAAAACACATTCTTAATCAACAGTTTTCAATAAGAAAAGTGTTAATGGACCCAATCTTAAATAATTAGGCTCCTAGTTATATTCATTATCAGCCTGAAGACGTCTACTGCTGAACCCCAAATGCTGCTGCTGCTGTGAATGCCTCCCTCAAAGCGCCACTACCTACGCTGCATCTTCCGGTTCGTGGTCAACACTCGAGAACCTTTCTTCCCCATCGGTTGTCAGTTCTGCAAGCGATATGGCCTACCCATTGCCATTGCAACTTGTTTACATTGGAACATACTTACCAAGAAGTAAACGGAATTTTGTCTTTATGGTCTGAGGCAGATCCTACTGACTGCTCCAAAATATTTCGTTGTCACATTGAAACTTACCTGAGAGTAGACCAGATGGCCCTTCTTATTAGCCGGTAGTAGATCGTCTACAGTAACAGTCAGCCAGCGTCCATCCTTACATAACCGAAGCTGGTACGCTCCGACGCGCGGTTCACTGCGCACTACTACGCCCCGGACTAACGCCGACCGCTCCGCTAATACCGCTAGTGCGGATAGCAGCCAACAGTTGCCAAGGACGCCTTGAGGAAGAGAAGTGAATTGTTAAACGTTTTATAAGTGTCCCGCGGTTTCACCTACCGTTTACAGGTTTATGGAAATTCTAAATTTTCCGGGACAAAATGTAGCCTATGTATAGGGTACAGCAAGGTTTCAGCCACACCTAGTTACGCTAGTAAAAGTAGTAGTTTCTAGGGTAATAGTAACTTGTACAGGATTTCATTTTGTGGTGTGGTTCCAGCAATGTGAGAATTAGGACCACCTCATCACTTGCTGTGGGTGCCGTAAGAGCCGGCCAAGGGAATATCCAAGAAATGGGCAGCAGCATTTTCCTCGGTACACTGCGATCTTCTGCAAGCCGCCTGCAAAGGCGTGGTGATTATGCCAAACCCGTATGATAACCGTCCAAAGTGGCGTTCCATGAGGGAGGCATGTTCAGCAGTGGACGGCTCCCAGCTGTTGATGTGTATTTTATTTTAATGTAAATGTTGATAACTCAAAAAACTTCAATTTCAAACTTTATTGCGTTATGGCACTCGTCCACAATATAATATGTGGTGGCCGATGATGATGGCCACACGCACGTTGATACAACCGGCCCAAGCGACAGGCGACCGCAGAGAGCGGCGCGACGCGACGGAGCGGAGGCGAGTTAGCAGGTCATCGCCCCCGCCGGCCGCCACCGCACGGCACACTGCGCCCGCGCAGACCACACACGTACTCGCTTGTCTTGCATCCGACGCCAAAAAATCGCGCGATTTCTTATCTATCATCTTCATACTTGTGTGACGGACCCAGGAGCATACCTACGACGAACCCCGGCCCCCGCACGCCAGCACACCGCCCGCGCTCGCCTTCCCGCCGCGACCGCGCACACATGCATACGCCCGATAACACCGACACCTTTCACCCGCCGCACGCATACACCACAAGCACACCGAATGGTATAAAAGCCGACCCGAACCACGCTCAAGGGGGCATTCGCTCGGAGCTCCCGCGGTAGACGGACGTGTTCCGGAACACCAACCGGTCTTACCGCTCGCAGAGCCTCTAGCGAAGCGCCTATCCCCCCGTTCCCCGCTAACCGAGGGTAACCCTGCGCCGCGCCCCCGGGCTGTTGGCAGCAGGGCCTCACCGACCCGGCCCCCCTCCCGACCCTCAAGGGTAACCCTGCGCCGCGCCCCCGGGCTGTTGGCAGCAGGGCCTTGCCTTCCCCCCTCCCCGCATGCACTAACACCCGCCGCGTGTCACGTCGCGACCGACCTGACGCCTTCCCAATCTTGGGGGTAACCCTGCGCCGCGCCCAAGGGCTGTAGGCAGCAAGGCCTCAGGAGGCGGAACGCCCATACCGTACCCCCCGACCGAGCCGCGGGCCTTGTCTCCCCCGCGCGCCTCGCTTTCGCGAAACCACGCGTTCCCAATCCTGTGGGTAACCCTGCGCCGCGCCCCGGGGCTGTAGGCAGCGGGGCCTCAGGAGGCCGAACGCGCTCCGCGCATTTGTAGCTTTCCCAATCCTGGGGGTAACCCTGCGCCGCGCCCGAAGGCTGTAGGCAGCAGGGCCTCAGGAGGCAGAACGCACTGCGCGTACTCGAAGCTTTCCCAATCTTGGGGGTAACCCTGCGCCGCGCCCAAGGGCTGTAGGCAGCAGGGCCTCAGGAGGCGGAAACGCCCGTACCAACCTATTGAACCCCCTGTTTTACTGTCTCACCTCGTCGCGCGCCACAACCGCGTGGCGACGTCGAAACCGTCCCCCCGACCCGCGCCGTCGTCCCCCGTACGTACCACACTCTTACCGTCTCGCTCCGGGGTCCGTCTCTCCTTGTCGTACCGTAAGGAATATGATTGTAATCCGTATAGATGCCCTAAGCACCGTAACATAAACCAACGTAGCATAAAGATCCGAATAAACCCGTTTATTGTTAAACCCATACCGTGTGTTTCTCTGGACAAACCCCCTCATAGGTTACCGATTTTAGGAAATCAACCCCTCCTCGGCGACTACTGCCGCAAAGGGGCCTTATTCCACCATAACGAGACGTCCAGGCGAGCTAGCCCTAAGGACGCCCCGTTACATTGGCGCCCAACGTGGGGCGCCAATGTAACGGGGCGTCCTTAGGGCTAGCTCGCCTGGACGTCTCGATTTTAGGAAATCAACCCCTCCTCGGCGACTACTGCCGCAAAGGGGCCTTATTCCACCATAACGAGACGTCCAGGCGAGCTAGCCCTAAGGACGCCCCGTTACACTTGTATTTTTTGTAACGTTTCTTGTTCGCACCTAACTGTATCGCCTATCAAACGTCATTAAACTTATTTCTATCTTCTTCGCTGTTTCATACCGCCGCTTCTACACAACTTCTACTTCTTCTTCTCGCGTAGGCAAGTAGTCAGCCCCGGTGTCAGAATTTTTAGGCCGCCCAAAGGCTTCTGACTTGGCTTCTATACAACTACAAATACAATACAAAATAGTTAATAATACATTGGCGTACCTTGCGAGATGTCGGAGGGCCTCGGGTCGCGGAAGCAGGCCCAGGGCAGGCGCGGGTCGGCGTCCACGTGCAGGTGGTGCGGCCGCAGCCAGCGCGCCGCGGCGCCGCCCTCGCCCGCGCCCGCGCCCGCGCCCGCGTAGTACAGCGAGCGCGGGAGCGCCGGGAACGACGCGTCCACGTACTGCTCGCCCGTCTGCGGGAGCACGGGGACGCTCGGTCTAACGGTCTAATGCCCGCCTGCACTAAAGCTTTGTGACGTACCTAGTGAAATTACTGGGCAAATGAGACTTTATGATTAGGTCTCAGGATGATGTGCGCAGTGCAGTGTCACGCGAAACTTCATTAATTTAGAGTGCCGAGTTACTGTGATGGGCAGCCGTGACGCTTAACATCAGGCGAACGACTAGCTCATCACGTCATTCGTATACATAAACTCACCAATTTACCGGGTTAGACACTTTAACCAACTAAGCTATGGTTGCACATAATGGGACATCTTCATACATATAATAATTATATTCCTTTAAGTGAGTTTTTACACTAAAAAAGTGTAAAAACTCACATAAAAGAAATCTATTCACGATAAAGGGTACCAAGTATTATGGGTAGCCATGAAGATTAACATATAGCGAACGACTAGCTCGTCACGGCATCCATTTACATTTTTTTAATGTTACTGTTAACCAGCCAGGGGCAATCATGACGCTTAACGTCAAGCGAACGACTAGCTCATCACGTCATTCCTCAACATAAAAAAGGCTTTAAGCGCAATTTGCATAATTATAGATAAACAATTAAAAGCGCACGTTTGTCGTACGAATAACAGTCAAAGGCAACTTACAGCGGCACACTGTGCTAGTACTTCCTGCCACTGCGTCCAAGCGTGGCTCTCCTCACTAAGCCGCAGTATTTCCATCGGCAAACTGTCCTGCCTCTCACCGTCCGATCCTTCTGCTATGGACAATATACTAATAAATAATATAATAATACGAACCGGAAAACGCAGCGTAGGTCCCCCACTAGGTGGACCGACGATCTGGCGAAAACCGCGGGGACCCAATGGATGCAGGAGGTGAGCAGCCGCTCAAAGTGGCGCTCTCTGGGGGAGGCCTATGTTCAGCAGTGGACGTCTGCAGGCTGTTGATGGTGAACTATGAAGTTGGAAACGGTATGGACGTATCCAACTTCAATGTAATTTAAAGCATCATTTTCAAAGGCAGATCGCTTCACCCGAGCCGCCCACAAAGTAGGCGAGCAGCCCGAGGACAACCTGAACCCTTCAAAAACCGTTTCGCCCTCACAGGACATTGCCGAGAGTTACCAAGGCCCAATAATTTCCTTACTCAATAGATTGAGGCACGAGTTGTACAACTCGCCGGCGGATGCTTGCTACTTGCGGGAACGAAACGATTGCGTGTTTTAAGGACGGACAACGCCATCTAGTTTTACTTTGGGAAACTAATTAATTTTTACTTTTCTTTAATGTCGCGTGTAAGATAAAAAGTAATGCTACCTGATGATTATGCGTATGGCTAGCAAGTAGCAAATATTCATAGGAATATTCCCGTATGTTCCATAGATCTGCTCGGACTAAAGAACACTAGATTAATGAACACACACCTTCCAGCGTCTGTGTTTCCGGCAAAATATGACCCGGGCGTGTTCAAGAGAAGAGTGAATAGGTACTTACTTAGCTAGCATGCTACACCTTCGATCGCATCGTCACTTTCCATCAGGTGAGAGTGGTCAAATGCTAGATAAGTCCGATGTAAAAAAAAAACTAGATACTTGCATTTTATCATGATGAATAAAGATTTTTGAAATTGAAATTGATTGATCACGGAACTTAATTGCAACCAATAGAAACCCAAATTGTTATGGATTTGACAGTTTCAATACATAGTTTACGTATATAGTTACTATTGAAATTTTCAAATAAGGAACTATTTTTTTCCAATCAAAGTTCCGTGATCCTACTGACCCCCTTAGGGAAATAAAAGGGGACTAAAAATGTTTATCCTCCTGTACGCGGCGGAAGGACATCAAATTTAATTCAAATGTGCACTAGTCATCCTTCAGCTAACCCTGATGATGATGATGATAATGATGATGATGATGATGGCGGTACTTACGCGAATCATCATCATCCAAGCTGGGTTGTTCCGGTGCGGCGCGCAATAGCCTCGTCTTAGCCGATTGACACATATCACATGTTAGCGAACCACCGTTGTTCACAAATGTGCATTCCGAACACGACCATTCTGAAGATTCCGCTCTGAAAAATTTATAACGTTCACTTACAACGGAATTACTTTGAAAAATTAGAAGTCAAGCTTGTAGCAGGATTCGAACACACGATCCAACGGCTTACAGTACCACCCTAAGTAGCCACCGACTAAAGTTGGGCGACTGACATCAGCAAATTGGTGAATACTCAATTTGCTGATGCCAGTCGCAGTCGATGAGAATATTCGCATTATGTTCGGAGTGAACATTTTGTTCCATCCATCAGTTGCTCGGTTCGCTGTACTGACATGTCGAATATTCGACTTGTACCGTGCTCACATCGAGCGAATACTCATGTCGCCACCTTGCGATATCTGCTTCCATACTAAGCTGACATTGCTTCCGAAACGAGCTAACATAGTTTCTAAATTATGCTAAATAATTGCTTCAAAAACTAAGCTATCATATAGCTTCCAAATGGAAGTATCATCACTAACAAACTAAGCTATCATAGCTTCCAAACTAAACTATCACGGCTTCCAAATTGAAGTATCACTGCTTCCAGACCGAGGTATCGTCTCTTCCAAACCGAAGGTATAATCGTGTCCATACTGAGCTATTATAGCTTCTAAACTAAACTATCATAGCTTCCAAACTAAGCTATCATAGCTTCCAAACTAAACTATCACGGCTTCCAAATTGAAGTATCACTGCTTCCAGACCGAGGTATCGTCTCTTCCAAACCGAGGGTATAATCGTGTCCATACTGAGCTATTATAGCTTCTAAACTAAAATATCATAGCTTCCAAACTAAGCTATCATAGTTTCCAAACTAAGCTATCATAGCTTCCAAACTAAACTATCACAGCTGCCAAACGGAACTATCACTGCTTCCAGGACCGAGGTATCGTCTCTGCCAAAGCGAGGGCATAATCGTGTCCATACTGAGCTATTATAGCTTCTAAACTAAACTATCATAGCTTCCAAACTAAGCTACCATAGCTTCCAAACTAAGCTATCATAGCTACCAAAAGGAGGAATCATCACTTCCAGAGCGAGGTATCATCACTTCCATACTGCTAAATTTAGGTACCATGAGGGCTAATGAAGTTATTCCTAAATAATATGTAATTTTCTTTCTTTTAAAACTTACTTAGGTTCTGGCGGTGGAGTTTTATGCCGCGACCCGCGTCTTGGCAAAGCGGGAGTATGTCGCGCGCTTCTTCTAGGCGATGGGCTTCGACCACCTGCGAAATAAATCAAACAGTTTGAAGCTATCATGGCTTGGTGGTAAATTAATTGCCAATCAATAGGTTTCGCATTCGAAGTAGCTTATGCCGCTATTAAATTACACTAAATTTAGTCGCCTAGTTAGGATTCGGGAAAGGAAGCTTACTTTCTTCCCAGTTAGTTGCCTAATTAGGAACCGATTTAGGAAGGTGTAATAGCATTTAGTCACCTTTCACGGCCACTTCATCTTTCTTAAATCGGTTCCTAAGCTGGGTAGCAAGTAAGCCTCCTTTGCCTAATCCTAACTAGGCGACTGAATTTAGTGTAATGTAATTGCGGCATTAAATATTACATATTAGAAATATCTCAATAGGTATGGGTGTAAAAAAATGAAGAGGAGAATACGCTTGTAAAGGATTGAAAAACTTAAGGGCACCCCAGTAATGCAATTTTTTCCTATACTTAAAATTAGTATCTAGAGATGTATGTAATGAGGTTGATAGATGCGGGCATAATAGGATGTCTCAGTTACAGATTTATACAAGTGTAAAGAGGTGAGGGTAAAAATTGGTACAGTCTTAGCTCATCAACACATCAAGCCTGAAGACGTCCACTGCTGAATATAGGCCTTCCCCAAAGAGCGCCACTTTGAGCAGCTGCTCGCCTCCAGCATCCATCGACTCCCCGCGGTTTTCACCAGATCGTCGGCCCACCTAGTGGGGATCTTCTCATGTCTAAAGCGTTTTAAAATATCGATAGAATAAAATGTATTTGGAGATAAATTCTCAACTCTAAATCAGGAAAGTAAAATGAAATGAACTTTATTCCTAACATAAAACACACAATATCGCGTAAAGTAACATTAATACAAGGACAAAAGAAACTTTCAATACACACTCTTATGCGATACTGCGCGATGTCAGGAATAAGTCCCGGCTCAGCATACAACTAAGGGTCAATTCAGACAGAGCAGCAAAATGCTCGAGCAGTTTTTAAGTGCTATTGGAATATCAACCTTATGCCATTTAGACAAAGCTGAAAATAGTATGCAACATTAAAATCTTACCTATTTTAACTATTGTATTTTTTAGCACTTAAAAACTGCTCGAGCATTTTGCTGCTCTGTCTGAATTGACCGTAAGGCTGCAAATAACAACCTCAGTTACTGATTTTCAGCCGGAACCCAAGCCACGACATCACGGACGCAACACACCTTATACGACTACAAAGTACAAAATTACAATTTACAAACATAATAGAAAAATAAATAAAACCTAAAACCACAGAACTCCCACGAGAAGAACAGTAGTATATGACGTCATTCATGGACAACAAGGAAAGCGCTATACATTCGATACTAAGCAAAAAAAAGACGAACGTAATGTCCTCATGTCATGTGTTGGTCCTTGTCACCGTCACCGGGTTTTTTATTTGGCTTCGTTTGATCTAAGCCACAGATAACCCCCAATAGATACCGCATTACGGGATTTTTGTTCGCATCTGGCGGAAGGCGCGGGTTGCGGGGACTGGAGCCAATGCGCTATTATTGGCTGTTTCGAGTGACGCCCTAATAATGAACTCTAATAATTGGTCAAAACTAAAGCCGTGCTGCGAAGCGGCGATTTATATAGAACCATTTACGCCAATGCGTGGTGCCCGGTCGTCGTCTTTCATGCGGTATCTATTGGGGGTTATCTGTGATCTAAGCCAAACAGGTTAACAATTTTTTTTGAAATTGTTGTTTTTTGTGAAATATACATAACACACATAGAAGTACATAAAAACCGGTAGCACACTTACTAGCACCGGCACAGTTTCCGTCGCCAGTAGTAAGACCGTGTTTAGGCACGGGCGGCGTCTTGCAAGCGAGGCACAAGCTCGCCGACAAAGGGTTTTGTAGTGTACATGAGGTGCATGACCTGAGACAAAAATGGTTGGTTAAACTCCATGAACCAAAAAGTCAATTTTCAGTTTTCTATAACTACATACTTCGATCAAGTATACCCTAGATATCATATCGGCGCAAAAAAGCCGTCTCGGGAAATAACAGCTCACTTGCGGCGTGAGCTCTTATTTCGAATCAGTTCGGTTGGAACCCAGCCAACGTAAACACGTTATTCACACCACATTACGTATTTAAAAGTTGTAAGAATAGTGACCGAAAAAGCAATATATCGGCCAGAGTGACTTTCTGTGAATACATGTGGAATAAGTTATATTTTAAGCTTTAAATTAACGAATTATATGAAATTTTAACAAAATGGCCGAGTTCAAACCGCCGCTAACAATGTTTTTACAAGGCCCAACACGCACCAATGCGTATGTTTGGCCAACATTTGTTAAACGTAAGGCAATAACGGGAAAAAGTACTTTATATGTAAGCACTTAAGGTTGATTTCACAATAAACGTTCTTACGTCATTTCATTTTGAAGTGACAGGTGGAATTTATTGCTTTGCTCGTGTTTGAAGGCGAGTGGAGGATTTGTTACTTTATTACCAGGTGCTGTGGTTGTGATTAGGTTGAACTTTAAAGTTTTGTCTCAGTCTTTCGTAAACGAATGTAGCTGTATGAATGAGTATATATATGTTTACGCGGACAGAAAATAGCTTTGATTTTGTATGTGACGCGGGATCTAGTTGTATACCGGATCGAAGACTATATACTTCATTTCATTTCATTCCTATAAATGTTGGTAGAGAACCATTGGCCCATTCAAAATAAAGCTACATTTTTGAATAAAAAGACTTAACGATTGTGCTCACAGAAATATCTACAATATGCTTTGTCCATCTATACCAATATTATAAAGAGGAAAGATTTGATTGTTTGTTTGTTTGTTTGCATTGAATAGGCTCCGAAACTACTGAACCGATTTGAAAAATTCTTTCACTGTTGGGAAGCTACACTATCGCCGGGTGACATAGGCTATATTATATTTTCAAAAAAGTTAGGTATCCTTACTAAAACTCCAATAGTGTGACCCAAGGTGTAAAAAAGTTACCTAAAGTATTCTTTACATCGCGTGCGCTGCGCAAACTATTATACCCGTGCGAAGCCGGGGCGGACCGCTAGTACCATATAATACGGTCTGTTATACTAATTTTCAAATTGACTGGCCTGTTAGCTCAGTTGGTAGTAGCTCTGCCTTCTGAACTATAGGTTGTGGGTTCGATTCCCACTCAGGACAAACATTTGTGTGATGAACATAGGTGTTTGTTCTGTCTATGTATGTATGTATTTACAAACAAAAAACATCTAAGTATTGTATCAGTTATTTGGTTCCCATAGTACAAGCTATGCTTATTTTTGGGCTAGATGGCGCTGTCTGAAATGTCCACACATATTTATTTATAAAAACCAAGACCAAAAGGTAAAAATCATTGACACAAAAAATAATTTCCGAGCACCACATAACGATGGCCCATGTGGTCCCCACGGGGTGAGAATAGGATCCCAACTCTTCCCGTGGATGCCGTAAAACCCAGCTAAGGGCATATCCAGAGAATGGGCACCAGCATTCTCCTCAGTACATTAAAATCTTTGCGATCACCAAGCCGCGTGGTGATTATAGCTTATGATAATCGTCCAAAGTGGCGTTTTATGGGAGAAGCAAACGTTCAGCAGCGAACGTCTTCCAACTGTAATAAAAATATTCACCAGTAAGGATGAGGCTGCGGTTTAGAAGCGGCGCATGCGGCGCAAACAGCTGCGCTCATTTCATTCACCAAAGTGCAGCGAGGGCACGACCACGTCTCTACTGTGGTCGTTGGTGTCGAATCTGAAATATGCATTTGATATTTTTAAACTTGATCTGTGTGATGTCTCGGGATAACATGTGCAGTGCAGTGTCACGCAAAACTATATTAATTTACAGTTCCGAGCGATACTGCAATCTGTTATGGGCAGCCGTGCCGCTTAACATCAGGTGGACGACTAGCTCGTCACGTCATTCATTTACATAAAAATTGTTAGTCATATAGTCTGGGTTGAAAAATGGGTAAACAAAATGTTTTAATCGCAAAATGATTATCAAAACGTCTAGATACATACCAACAGCAAACAGTAGCTCGTCGCTGTTCAAATCGTGGTCTAGAGACGCAATCGGCACGGTCAGCTTCTTGGGCGGCTCGTTACGGTTCGGTTCAGGAGTTTTGCTGCCACTCGCTTCTGGTTGGCGGGCGCTGTGAAACATTGATATTATTATACCATATGCACATTTCATTATATTCAAGGTGTCATTACAAGTACTACAATAAAACGAAATTTGTGTAAGCGTGTGCATCTCTAATTGCCACTGATCTGTGGGGGGCAGATACCCATCATGTCGATGAGAAATGTGATATTAAAGTAATTGAAAAAAAAAAAAATTAAAACACTTGCAATGTTATTCGTGAGGACCAAATTTAGCGAGATTTTTCTTAAGTACATTGCATCATTTAATATTCTTCAAAAATGTCAAAATGCAGGAGCGACATAGAAGATACAGGTATTCGGTAGAAAATGGTGATCGTAAATATAAAATGTGAGACTGTGTAAGTGTAAATAGATGCAGGAGTAAATAAATTTAAGAATACAAAAGGCGCAAGAGAAGAGATTTCAAAAGCCAAAAGGTGAGTTTAAAAAGATGTGGGTTGTAAAGAGATGTGGGTGTAAAGAGATGTGGGTGTAAAGAAGTAGTTGTAAAAAAATTTTGGTGTAAAGATGTGTGGGTGGTGCAAAAAGATGAGGGTGTAAAGAGTTGTGGGAATAAAAAGGTGTGGGTGTAAAAAGATGTGGGTGTAAAGAGATGTGGGTGTAAGGGACATATGTCTCTCACACCCACATTCTCACATCTCTGATTTCTTTACAGCACAACGAAAAGAGATGACTGCTGTAAAGAAATGAAGTCTAAAGATGTGCGAGATTAAAGAGGATCTATAAAGGTTGTGGGTTTAAGTGGTTGTCAATCAATATTAAAAGTAGAGGTATGGCTGTGAAAAAGGTGCACGCCAAAAGTCGTAAGGGAAAAAGATGTGTTAGGGAGTGTGAGTGTGTACCTGAGGTGCAAGGTATGTGTGACGTGGTGCGGTCTTGCACTGCGACAGACACCGCACCATCGCGCCCACCACGCATTGTACGCGAACCAGCACTCTGTGCACTGCCACATGCGATTCTCGTGGCTGGAAACACCAACCATTCCATTTTATACTTTTTTAACCATTATAGATTTACATTAAACAGCCGCTCAAAATGGCGCTCTGTGGGGGAGGCCTATGTTCAGCAGTGAACGTCTTCAGGCTGTTGATGATGATGAGATTTTACGTATGTGGTAGGACTTTTCTGCAAACTTCGTCTAGGTAGGTATCACCGTCATTCTGCCTTATTCTACCGCCAAGATGTAGTGTGCAAGCACTACTGTGTTCCGATATCAAAGGCATTGTAGCTAGTGAAATTACTGGGCAAATGAAAGTTTATGGGCTGATCTCACAGTCTAGTGATTCTATTACTGTGCTGATGTCTCAGGACGACGCGGCGTGCACCTGCACAGCACAATGCAGTATCACGAATAACATTATATTTTACGAGTTCCGAGTGACACTGCAACCGTTATGAACTTCCGTGTCACTTAACATCAGATGGACGACTAGCTCGTAACATCGTTCGTTAACATAAAAAAAGGTTGACCTCCATTTCGACTGATGGTAAGCCACGGTCTGGCCGAAGATGGAGCACGGAAATGTAGTCATGGTAGCATTCTACTACATTTCACCTGTATTTTATGGTCTGACAAGTTGAAGAATGAAAGTAAGATCATGACCTAACAATTAAGTGTTTCAGTGGCTTGGAGTATATACATATTTCTATCGAAGAACTCCAGTGAGTCAGCCCGTCAGTCTTTCATCCCATTTCTTCCCCCTTTTCCCAGCAACCTGATTTTGACATAAATAGGTTGGATTGTACTTTCATAAGCATAAAAGACTGGAACACTTTCTTGTTTCAGATTTGGCTTTGCCACATGACATTAATTCCTAGGAGGAAGCTGCCCATACATTGGTATCTCTTTCAGATGCACTTTATTTGATGAGTCACTACAAATGTGTGGCATCTCATAGCACTTAGGGTGGGTTTTTTGATCATCTGGATCAGGAAACCCATTCTTAGTGTATGGAGCCCTACAATGAACAGTTAAAAATATGTACAAGACTTCAGTAACAATAGTATCTCTTACCTAGAAAGCTGCTGTGTTGAAGGCACTTTACTCGGCTCCCGTGGTTGAGACACCTTCCCAACAGATGGCAGCACAAACGGCTTACTTTGTTGCACCCCACCTATATGAGAAGTCCTCAAAACACTGACTTCATTCACCGGTGATATACAGTTCTCAGCACCGAGCAACTCATCTATCCTCGCATAATCACCATCACTTATATCGTTTACGTACAACGCTTCATTTTGAGAATTACTCATCACTGTTTTGGTATCTTGCACTGATACATAGGAATATCTTGTACCGTTGTTGTTCACTTGAAGCTGGAGATTCAGATCCTTGTATTTTCCTTTGTTCGGGAGTGCATATATGACTCCCTCAGCATTTGTGTCCCAACTGCATTCCTTGTCAATCAATTCAGCATTGGTCTCTTCAATCTTTCTATCAATCAGATCTTTCTTATCCTTATTCAAGCTGCAGTAAGTAGCTAAAGATTTCTGATAGTCGTTCAAGCTTCTTCTACTCGAAATGACTTTGCCGACTGGTCTTTCTGCGTTAGTGTGTTCGGAAAACGAGCGTCGATATGTTGGCCGGATTTCCGGTGAGTTCTGTGCGCTTATTGATCTTCGAAACGAACTTCCCAAAGTGGTACTACCAGTTTGGGGCCAATCAGGAACTGTGATCATCACACCACCTGATGATGGGAGTGATGTGGCACCATCACGGTTCACACCTTCAT
Organism: Ennomos quercinarius; assembly: GCA_910589525.2. NCBI lineage: Eukaryota > Metazoa > Arthropoda > Insecta > Lepidoptera > Geometridae > Ennomos > Ennomos quercinarius. The sequence continues at coordinate 13,653,396 of OU342505.1, read as the reverse complement.
GCCTTCCCAAAGTTGTCACACTCAGACCTCTCGCATTGGGGATCCTTGCAAGCGGAGACACTCTTGGAGCCATGCAAGCCTCACAATGAGTCCTAATCCCTGAATTCTCCAAAGTACATTTAGAACATGCCCATTTCTTCAAATGCAATGCTTTGCTCTGTTCTCTTTGATACTCTTTTACATAGTTCAGTTCCCAATTTGACCTGCTCTCATTGCATTTCTTCGGTTTACGGGTCACTGTATGCAGACTCCTCAAGAAAGACTCCCTTGGGTTATACTGAGCAGTGTTGAAGCCGTACCTCTCAGAAACCATTAAGCTTGTAGGTCTGTTGATCATTCCTCGGTTCTCATCAAGCTTCCACCATTTCTGTTGTGAGTTGATCACGGATCCGTGTGATAGGGACCTTGTGACTCCGTGTGCTGTGTCTGTTAGTTGAGTTGGTGACAGTCTCAGCGATTGAAGGTCCAAGTTGAGTGGTCTTCCATCGGAATACGTAGCTGTGGGCTTATACGATGGAACTGCTAAGGTGTTGGATCTTATCATAGTGTGGTCTGGAAGGAGATTTTTGATGATTAGCTTATTATTGGCAAACCACATACATGAAAATGTTAACGTATACAGAGTGAATCTTTCAACTGGATGTGTACGGCCAAATACGAAAGTATGGGGAATAATGCAAATGATCAAAGGATTCTATCAACTAATATAATTTAAAACTGTTGATTAGCTGTAAGAAACATAAAATAGAATTTTCTTAAAAATTAAATCTTTATTTTGGCATTAGCATTGTTTCCTAGAATTTGATCCTTATAACAGCATGCGATGGCTCAATAACACAGGATATATACAAAAGGATTCGGGATTTGATTCAAGGATAACCAGATTTTTTTTGAAATCCTACTATTTGTTTTTTTTTTCAATATCGGCCCTGAGACTCCGAGCTTTTAAGCTCGTAATTTTAGATGTCCATCCACACCCGGTTAGAAAGGTCACTTTGTTTACATATTTTCCCCATAAAATAAAGAGAGTACATCCTATAGTACAAGCTATGCTTAGTTTGGGGCTAGATGGCGCTGTGTAAAATGTCCACACATTTTTTATTTATTTTTTTATTTTTAGGTCCGATAGGAAAATCAGTAAATTGCAGGCAAAGCTGTGGAGAAAACCCCAAAAATTACCACCGCGCACCGCGACAAAATTATCTCGACACTTTTTCTCGTGAGAGACCGTGACAAGGCCACCTATGTGGTTCTCACTCTAACAGCAACGACAAGTTTTCTCGCGGTGCGCATGCTAGGCCGGCAGGTATTTGTTCAGAACTCAAGTGGCATATAATCATTTTCTTCATAATTTACACAGAGAAATATAAATAAGACATTTACTGAAACCAAGTGTCACTTACCCTTTGCAGACTTTTCTTGGTCCGTCATCCCTGAAGCTTGATCCTCATCATCCGACAGCCTGTAACCATAGATAATAAAATTTAACAGATGACAACTGTAACCTCTGTTATCAGATTACATAGTAATTGAAACTTGAATTGAACATTCATGTTTCCATTGGCAATGACAAGAAACATGTTAGAAGGTAATTAATTTACTATGGCTGTTAATAGCTATTCAATGTGAAATGAATTGCAATTTATTCATTATTCATCTCTAGAAAAACAACCAAAACAATATTCATCACATAAACAGCAGGAAGATGTCCACTGCTCAACATAGGCCTCCCCGATCAAACTCCACTTTGGATGTTTATCATAGGGGAGCAATTTGCCATAATCAACAGGCAGCTTGGTGATTGCAGGTTTTAATGTAGCAAGGAGAACACTGCTGCCCATTCTCTAGATATTCCCTTAGCCAACTCTTACGACACCCATGGGAAGAGACGAGGTGGTCCTATTCACAAACCAGGAGCACACAGAACAATATTCATATCACATCAGACTAGCTAAGTGTGTGATAGACAGAGAGGCAACTTTTAGGTTAGGTTTGCAGCCAGGGGCAAGCTGAATTCTACTGTAACACATTGTTGCAATCCGCTAATACCAACAAGAACAATATAAACTTTTAGTGTTATAAAAATAAACAAAACCTGTATACAGGTGCGTGGTGTGCGATCGCGTCGCATGCGGCGCAACGCCAAGCGGCGGACACGTTGCGCAGACCACAGGAACAGCGCCAAGCGCGGGACGCTTCCGGAGCAGAGCCCACACACGACCATCCGCTGGAAACCAACAAGAATGGGAAATGTCACAACTAAGAAAATGTACATCTCATTCTGATAAAGGCGTGTACTGACATCCTGCTGTTGCATCCAAAGCTTCCTAGCAGAGTAAACATCAGTCACAGTTAAGATGCTTTATTGATTTGTATGCTATGCTGTGATTAAGGTTTTGTAATTATATTTGTGTTATTATCAAGGACCACCACTAGTCTAGGCTAAAAATCCCTAAAACCTACAGAAAAAAGACATTGTGCATGGGGTGTTTTATGCATTTACCCCTTCAGCTTACTTTCCTAAACCTGAGAAAAATAGATTAGACAGGATGATGGATATACATAATTAATGTATTAATAGAGGAGCACAATACACCCCAAGTGGCACATCAGCGCAGGACTTACCACCCCCATCCCATGTAGAGGAGAAAGAACCGCATGGTAGGTCAAAGGTATCATGGTGCCGCTGTTCAAGTAATGGTGATTATGATTATATGTATGAATGTAAATGTCATGTGATGTTTCAATGTTGTACTGCTGAAGTAAAGAACCTTACATTATCATTGTAATTGTCTAAAAATACCATTAATATATTATAATGAGTGAAAGAAGAATGAAAATCAAAAATATTGCTACTGTGCACATTGACATGTAAATTAGTATCACCTACTTACCTCTTTCAAATAAAATACAACCTGCCCAGTTACAAGCACATTGAAAACTAACTTTTCACTAAAGAAAATTGATTTAGCCTCTGGATACTACCATTTCCCACAACTTACCTACCCTATCCATTGTTGAACACAAAAATTACATTTTCACACAAATACTGACACGAACACATGCAAAAACGTTCGACGCCAGTGAATTTCGTTAATGAACTTGCTCCACGGCCGCGCAACTACGGATAACGGAATACAAAGGAATTATAACCTAAATTACGAGTCGGGAAAAATCGATACTTTGTAATAAGCTCAGCAAAGTCGGACTTCAATGACTGAAACATACCTGTTAAATGGATTTTCAGTAGGAATAACGATCGGCTCAGAACCGGGAGTCGTTCCTTCGCTCTTTCCAGTACGTGATGTGTATTCCGGGGAAGATTCTCTGCAATTTTCTTTACAAAATCCAGTGTCATGACTTGACACCCGCTTTGTTCCACATTTTAAACACTTTACACTCTCTGTAGGGTTGATTTGGCCGCACGTCTGACAATGCCATTGCAGCACCGATGCGATTGAGCCCATTTTAATTCACACATGGCTATGAAACCATAACAATTCGTCTTTTTATAAAAACAAATTACGACTCGAGAATAATGAAAACAGCTGATCCACCATGTTGTTTGTGTATAACTTTTTTTTTCAAGGGATAGGCTCACTCATCTCAATGTTCATGACATTATTACCGGTTTTATAATTGTATTCTATTATATAAGACGAAATCTAGTATACATTTCTTAGGCGTAAATATTATATTTTTTAACTAAATAGTTCCAAAAAATCAATATCCAAATTAATAAAATTGTTTATTGAAATGTTCGGTTTTAAAGCGACATCTGTATTCTGCGTGAAGAGTATAGTTCCATCCTGTAGGAATCGTGATTTTTCAAAACCTTTTTGAGTGTATCTCTTTGGTTCATTTAGTATTGGAAAAAGCCGCTAGATGTCTGATGATAGGTAAAACACAACAAAAAATGAAAATAAGTTAGCTTTTTGATCCTTAGTTAAAGTAACCAATGGTTAAAAACTCTAACAAAGTTTGACCATTGCATTTCTTAGCATTTTCAACAAATGGTTACCTTAACTACGGGTCAAAACACCCACTATAGCAAGTATTTTCTGAAAACTGAGCGTCACCTACACAAGTACTTAGTAAAAAAAGACAACAAAATATTACGTAGCCTACCTAGCCGTAGCCGTAGCGTACCTTATAAAAAAAAGCAGGACTGAGTCCCAATTGATCCCGAACCGAGGTACCCATAGGAAGTCAGAACGCTAATAAGTACGAGCGGACACGCACACACTCACATCATAGGAAGTCTATCGCCTGCCATTACAGCTCCGAACCTCGCGCAAGACGCATAGAAAAAAATATTATAAAATGGCGTCTTGCGTTGTGAAAAGTTGTCGGAATCATAGTGGTTTGATAAAAAAAAGTCAGGGGATCACTTTTCACAAGTAAGCTTGTTAATATTTCGCTAATTTCTTGCTTTTTCGATAAAACTATTGAGATGCAATCAATACACAAAACCAGCTAGTGTTACCAACAATCAAACTTGCAAATTACCCGGAAGTGTGGGAGAATGACCAAATTATGTTCGAATACAACTTATTCACCTATATTGATCATAATTAGAGATCTGACTATATGCAAATGCATATTTCCATTATGCATATGCATGTGCTGGTCTTTGCAGGTTAATAAATATTGTACCGGTAATGGACCTACTAATCGTGCATATTTGTGCAGGTTTTCTATAATGTAGAAAAAGTAAAGTAACGTAGAAAAATACGATTTATGTGTTCATAAAACATTTTAAGCAACACCCTGGCTATAAATCTTTGTGCCAAATAAACAGTTTTATTAACTGACTGGCTGATCCGAGCCGGTTAGTTAGTTTTACGCCCTAACCCTATCCAAAGGAAGAAAGAACTGGGAGGGGAAAAGGATGAATGGAGGCAGGTGCGCCTCTCTTCACCGTCATACATTCACCCTTTTTCCCTATCTTTTTCGCTCTCCCTTCTCTCTTCGCTTTAGCGTACAGGGTATATTCCTAGTTATATATAGCAGGGTACCCGGGGGCGAAGCATGTGGGGGCTACATGCTTCGCCCCCGGGTGGCAACTGGGAATAAAAATTTCCAGTTGCCACCCGGTGGAGACTGGGAAGCTATTGCTCCCACTTCATTCGCCGTGCATTGCTGCGTAGATCGCCAACCCCTTCATTACTGTCCAAATGTAATCTATACATGGTTCTTGGGGGGAGGGGGGCAAGTGCGGGGGGAGGCAGCGCAAGTAGGGGGGGCGGACTAAGTAAGGGGGAGGTGGTGGCAAGTGCAGGGGTGAAGGGGAAAGTGTGGGGGAGGGGAGATTGGAGATTCCTTTATTGTGCGTGCGGCTAGGGAATGGAACTCACTCCCGGCGTCGGTATTTCCATCCACTTACAACTTAAGTGTCTTCAAATCAAAAGTAAATAGGTTAATTCTAGGTAGGCGTGCTCCACCTTCGACCTCATCCAGGTGAGATGTAGTCAAACGCTAATCTATCGAAAGTAAAAAAAAAATAAGCCATTCAATTTTGACTACTCTGTTACGCTCATGTAGCTTTTTGGTCATACGAAAAGTCACACCAACAACAGATTTTTTTTTTGTCGCATTCGGGTAATTGTCTTCACATGGCAATCCTTTAATCAGTCACACATATTTATGCGGCCGCCATTGCTGTACGTCAGTTCGATGTCAATCAAGATTCATTCCTGCAAATTTTTTATAATTCATGTACGTAGCGTTAAAACTGCAGAGGAAACCTACTTATTATAGATAAATCGTCAGTCTTTACATTATTAATTGACACATAATATAATTCTAGGTAGTCATAAGTACAGGAAAATCTTGAAATAAATATTTCTCGTAAGCTGTAAGCTAAGTATTCATTTCCGTACCCCCCCTCCCCCTGGCCACCTCCCCCCCACCACCGCGTGTGACCGGATACTAAACCAACCCCCAGTTTTACACACGGAAATCATTTAAGGTGGAACGTTTCACTAGCGCGGCAAATTCAAATATTCTTGCGTTCTTTTGCCAATAATAGCTTAAATACTAAACGCAAAACTCTTCCAGCTCGTGGTCACCACTCGAGAACCTTTCTGACAGAAAACGCAGTTTTTAGGTGATCTCGATTCTATATAATATAGGTAAACTAAGTAAGTATGTGTACTAAACACAAAATACTTTCGTAGTACTACAGTATAACGGGTAGGTGCAGTTTCAAGCTGTCATGTTCACTAGCTAAGGAAAAGGATATACCTAGACCGCTACATCTGCCCATAACTCATTATCATCCACCCACAAGTTCTTCAGTTAGATCGCAATACAAATAAACTACAGTTCAGAATCAACATGTCATTTGAAAAGAAATAGGTTCTCCTGATATCCAAAAGACCTGTGGTAATAAAATACCCAGCTGTTATTGGCACTCTCGCAGCACCTGACAGATCAAGAGAAACAAAACATGGGAAACCGGAGCAAGATTGATCGAAATGGAATAGTTTTTCAAAGAAATATGAGTTTGCCATTTCTATTGAAAAGGTAGCATTGTGTATAGGATATTATCAGGAGTATAATGTTCGCAGTTACCTATGCCTATATAAATCGCAAGAAACTGCATTATAACATGTAAGTACCTATACCTACTTTACCACCTAAGGACGACCTAAGTGTGACCTAGGTGTTGTGTAACCGCTCGCCGAGCATCGACGTGCGATATTCTCAAAAAATACTGTAAACCACTAGCTAAAATAAATGAATAAAGGAGTAAAAAATCAAGTAAAACAGCAGACCATTTTTTCTTTCACTGATCACTAGGTACCCATTAATTTTATTTCCTTAATTTAAAAGTTAAATAAAATAAACATGGGTCGAGTACCTAATAATTAAAAGCTGCACCGTCGTCCGTTCGTCTGACGACGTTCCTTGCTCAGGACCCTAATTCTGTATGACCACTTTACGATTCCTTGCTTCCTAACCACGCGAATACCTTGTCTTACATAAGAATTCTGCAAAAATCTATTCTCTATGAAATGAGAACGAAACCGCGCGAAATGAATGTGGAATTAACTGGGATTGGCGCGATTTGAACTGTCAAAAATCATATGTTCCACTGAGGCGCGTTCCGAAACATCAACCCGTCCAAAGTTACCACCACAACTTAATTGATCAAAATAGCAGCGTTTTACCTGAAATAAAACGCATATTAAAATACTTACCTTACTGGAACCTTATATTGAGAATAGCATTTCCGTTTCCGTCGATTTCCTGCCAGTTTTTCCGTACTTTTATACCTCGTTTCCTGTAAAGTGGCGCCACCTGGCGGATGCGCAGCATTTTAGTTTACTTGGAAAAGTGCAGCGCCATATTGGATCATTGGCTCAATTTTCACCAGGCAGAAGTTAAGTGAAAGGTTCCAGTAAGGTAAGTATTTTAATATGCGTTTTATTTCAGGTAAAACGCTGCTATTAAATAACTGTACCGTTACTGGAACCTTATATTGAGACGTGTTTGTTATCGCCTGGTGACGCCACTTTTAAAATAATTAAGTATTTAGATCCTTATTAAAATAACGCCAATGTGATGTGATGTGGCTTTTATGTGAAACACAGTAGATAAGTGTGGTTTTCTATTATGAACATTCAAATATAATTATATATTACGTAACAAGAAGTGCAGTGAATAATATTCACACTAAGGCAATTTAGATTGTCAATTCAGCATTATGAATTGTGTTACAGATTGTAAATCATCGTATATGTTATTACCACTTCATGCCGGTAGACCTGATGAAATGTATTTAGCTGCTTGCTAATTGCCCTGCGCCAAAACTTGATTGAGAGAGACTTTGTCTAAATATTTTAATACTACTGCTGATACTTTGAAGATGTGGTTTGATGCCAGCCTCTTCAAACAGAGTTTTATCTCAGCCAGATACTGCTGTGCGCGAGGTGGTTTTGCAATACCTTCCTCTGATGAAATAAAACCAGACGTTTTATATTTGGTGCTTTCTATCCAGAATCAAGCATTAAGATTTTTACTGTTTACATGGCTATCTAAAGTAAAAATATAAATATTATATATTCGACAGACTTCAACCTTACATAATGATTAAAATCTTCTCTCAACAATGCTTTGTCTGATATTTTCAGAACAAAGTAGCAGTATGATGCGATGCCTGAAATCAATTGCTTTTGTCTAATAGGTACAACCATATAAATCAGCTGGCATTCGATCATCATAGTACCTCAAGGCTTTTGGATAAGCCTAAAAAAGAGCGTGAGAGCTTACTGACTGGATCTTTCGAGATACAATGCAAGGTGAAAATGATATGCCTACGACAGAATAAAAAATAGTTCTAGCGTAATTACGGTTAATACTCTTCCAAAGCTGGCCTTCCCTGTCAAGGAGAGGGTGCAGGTCACGATCCACCACGCTGGCAAAGAGTGAGTTGGTATGTAAATTTCCGAGCTATGACATGCGGTTTTACGTCACAAACTTAAGGAAACCATAATTTTTTAGTTTAAGTTAGGAATCTACGGTTTCGTCACCTTGGGCCACCCCGTATTTTCAAATTTCGTGAGCTGAATGCTCCAACTGTTCATGATTCATAAGTCGTTTAAGATCAACCATGCTTCAAGTGCTCGGGCATTGAGATTTCCAAGTTTTCACATCTTTGTGGGCTTAAACATCACAAACACGCTATTTGGCCGATGTTGGTGAGTCAGGTCAGGACTCGAAAAATGGTCATGGAAGCGCCCATGTGAGTAGATAGTCCTGTGTAACACTGATAAAGACATAAACTAGATAGCGATACTAACGTATTATATACTCACAGACCAGGTAGTGGGTACTACGTATACTGATATGGGACGCAAAAATAGGGATTACCGGTTCTCACATTTCGTGTCAGAAAGTTTAACACAAGACGGGCTGTTCCGAACTCCCAACCATAGATATAACCATACAATACTAGGGCGCACTATACTTACCAGTACCTAGTCCGAATTAAACAAACCCGTTGTTTTTAATTTAATTATTTCTACACTGGCCAGTATTATTAGCAGGTGCCACTCTGGAGGATGGCGATGCAGCGATAGATGATCGGCATGACTTGCATTCAGCATGAATGGACGTATCATGACATGAGTATATTTGATGCTGATCTAATACTTGCAAAAGTTTATTTAGCATCTCTATAGTTCCATTATTGGGCGACCTGGCAGTTTTGTTGTCGCTTGTCGCATTTATTGGAGACTAAACTGGCTCGAATTTACTGGGCCGGGGCAAGGCAATGATATCTTACCTGTAGGTATGTTGTACGCCCACCAAAACTAACACGAAGAGTTCAGGCTATTTTGCCCTGCCGTGCCGTCATCACTACCAGTCTTGCACTCCGAGTGTCCGGCAACACATCGCCACCAATTTGATAAAAATATGCTGATAAACGTCGTAACAAAAATTGCATTCTTGTCTCTTTCTAACAACAGTGGCGTATATACTTTCCATACTCCACAAACTTCATAATAAACATACGTAGGTATGTATAGGTGGCTTCTAGTTAGTTTTTAAAACAGTGTGGTTCGACTGTAACGTTTTTATATTTCCAACTCACTGGGGCAAGGGCGTTGCTCGCTTGCAGTTCATAGACCACTCAAATCGTTAAGAATATCTTTCGGTAGTTTTAAGGGTTCCTCAACGTTTATTTACGGTCAAACAAAACACGAGGTACCTACCACAACAGGCAATATTTATTTTTCTAAGTACCCGACTATTTATTACTATTTATTTATACTAATATTTCTTTGCTGACAAGGATCAGCGCAAAATTTTTACTATTCTGACGAACCGCAGTATTCATTTCAGAAAAAATATATATAGTCGAGAGAAATAGCAAAACTACTATGTCCCATTTTTCTTGCAGTAATTGAGCTACCCAATTGTAAGAATCAAAGTTCTTTTGGTGCTGTGCTCAGACACAATGGCAAGAAGGTCACCTCTAACAGTTCACAAGGTGCAAAAGGCCTGTCTGTATAAAACTGTATATTTTCAAAGGGATGCTCAACATAAACTTACTTTCACACCCAGTCCTGATTTGGTTGCAAGAAGTATGGAATACAATTCATGTATATCAGGTGAAATGGTGCGGCCATTATATTAACGCTTTAAGGTTATAGGTAATTATAGCGGACGGACTGATCTATCCAACTTTGATATTTGAAAAAGAGAGGAGAGGCAACTAAAGAAGGTTATCTGCTACTTTTGGAATGCCCTTTATTTTTATAGATTTTATGAACATTACAGACAGTTGTTCTGAGAAAATAAATTTATGTATGGATTAAATGCGTATGTACGTGTATCAAAGAATTGTATTTGATGCTCTTTAATTTTAACTTCAAAATCATTCCTGCTAGGTGATCTCGAAACTTCTATTACAATCTATAGAAACCCCAATTTGTTTGGATTTGACAGTTTCAATAAATGGTTTACGTGTATAATTACTAAGGAAGTTTTCCAAATTAGGAATTAAAATACTCTTGTTGCATTGCAATCAAAGTTCCATGATCACCTCATAGGTGTGCTCATTTCTGCACAATTCTGCTCATTTCATACCTTGGCTGATTTGGAAATGTTTGAGCTATTACTTCTCTCTGAAGGAGCGTCTGAGCATTTGTACGCTCTTTGCTACTTTTACGAGCGGGCTGCGAGCCCCGGTTGTGAGCCTAGCTCAGTGCCAGTTACAATGGCTATTTGAGGATTGACCTCAGGGAGGGCAGTTCCTGTGATACAATCCTGCGAGGATAGATCATTGTAAGTTTGTTATGACAAATTTTGCTCATTGCATGTGATAACATCCCGTGAGGATGGCTATTCAATTTAAGACAAACTTTACTTTAATTCACAGTATGTGATAGCATCCTGCGAGGATGACTCATTGTAAGTTTTAAAAGACAGACTTTAATTCACAGTATGTGATAGCATCCTGCGAGGATGGCTCATTGTAAGTTTTAAAAGACAAACTTTAAATCATAGTATGTGATAGCATCCTGCGAGGATGACTCATTCTAAGTTTTAAAAGACAACTTTAATTCACAGTATGTGATAGCATCCTGCGAGGATGACTCATTGTAAGTTTTAAAAGACAAACTTTTGATTCACAGTATGTGATAGCATCCTGCGAGGATGGCTCATTGTAAGTTTTAAAAGACAAACTTTAATTCATAGTATGTGATAGCATCCTGCGAGGATGGCTCAGTGTAAGTTTGGAAAGGTAAACTTTAATTCATAGTATGTGATGGCATCCTGCGAGGATGGCCCCTTGTAGGATTTTAAAGGATAAACTTTGTTCATAGCATGTAATAACATCCCACGAGGATGGATCATTGTAGGATTGAAAGCGGCATACTTTGCTCATATTATGTGATTACATCCCGCGAGGATGACTCATCGTAATTGGTAAATTTGTAAATGACAAATTTTGTTCATAGCAGTAACAAATATCCAGTTCCATGCGATGGAACGACAGGCTTTTGTAATTGGTAAATTTGTAAATGACAAATTTTGTTCATAGCAGTAACAAATATCCAGTTCCATGCGATGGAACGACAGGCTTTTGATTGCAAGTCGCTAAAGGTGGAATTCTGTCTACCGTAGTGTAACACGCAATCTGCCAAAACATCTATACAATCCATTATTATGGTGATCAGTGTCAGAGAGACTTAATGGTATCTTGGTTCAGATATAACTCTCAATATTTTATAATTATTATAGGTTAGGTGACGAAAGGTGTCACATTTATATACCTCCTCGACTGATGTTTGAACAAGAACACTACCCAGTCACTGAGATCGGTTAATATTTTTACGTAGTCAAATTCTGACGTTTTGCATAGGGACAATTCAACTTATAAATAATTCATAATGACTATGACTGTCACTCTTAGGATTATGAAATTATCTTCAAAATCGATATCCTCTAGTATAACTTGAGATGACATGACATGCATTATCTATAAAACCTACCGAGGTACTTGTAGTAAGAAAATAAGAAAATTGTTATAAAGCTCACCCCTGCTTCGTATGGCTGGAACGCTTGTAATTCTGTGGCTGGAACCTTCGCCTCTGTTTGTTGCCTGAGGACGACAAACCTGAAGAGCTGCTGTCGCTGCTGCTGCAGCTAGATCTGCTTCGGTGCCGCTCTTTAGCAGGGCTTGAATGGCAGCCTGCTTTCGTTATCCGTGTGCTCTGTAACTTCAAGTCCATAATAAAACTACTGTAAGCACTACGAAAGATATATACACTGGCTATTTAAAATTTAAACTGTAAGTGTCGAACGGCAAAAGCCGTTTAAGCATAATGTAATTGGTTTACTTACCAAGTGTGGGTACCACTTACTTTTACAATTTACTCACATATTCACTTTCACTATAATATAATGAATAATAATGTGAAGTAAAGCATATAGAAAATACACTTAATAACTTTGCAACTCACGCAGAGCCAGAGCTGCTGCGCACAAGTTGCTACGACGGGAACTCAAACGCCAATGATCCAATATGGCGCTGCACTTTTCCAAGTAAACTAAAATGCTGCGCATCCGCCAGGTGGCGCCACTTTACAGGAAACGAGGTATAAAAGTACGGAAAAACTGGCAGGAAATCGACGGAAACGGAAATGCTATTCTCAATATAAGGTTCCAGTAACGGTACAGTTATTTAATTGACGGATTTCGTGCTGTGACACGATTTGAACAAGACACGATAACGACGTGGTTTCTGTATCGTGTGGAATCTGTGTTTTCATACAGAATTATGGCTCAGGGGGCGTACTATGAACTCTTAGCGCGATTCAAAAATGAAGAATGAAGATTATGACAAGCGATCCAGTATATATACTCTGTTTTGAATCGCGCTAAGAGCTCACAGTACGCCCCCAGGACTGCCATGGTTATGGCATAGTGTTATTCTATTATTTATACAGCCTCTGTGGTGTAGTGGTTGAGCAGGTCGGCTCATAAGCTCATAACCCGGAGGTGGCGGGTTTGATTCCTGTGACAGGACAAGTATTTGTGCACAGAAAAAAAGCTCAAATACTTGTTCTGTGTCTGGGTGTTGTGGGACCATGGTCCTCGTAGTTCCTGGGTCCCTAGATACAGGGAATCCTAGTTAGGGTCCAGGATCTATGTATTTATTTATTTATTTATTTATTTAGTTCTTTATGCACAAAACGTGTACAGAGGTGGACTTAATGCTAACAGCATTTTCTACCAGTCAACCAAGGTGTGCAGAAAAGAAGTAGATCAGGCGTGCACAAAAGGAGATAAGCAAAATTGTTGATCATACAAAAGAAATATATATATATAAGTACTTAAAGTATTAACTACTAAGATACAAGTGTATACATATAATTTTATGAATTTAATAAAATACAGACACAACTAAATAGTAATGGTTATTTTAATAAATATATGTACTAAAATAAATATACTATATACTAACAAATAAGTATTCCTATGTTCTACTATATCAAGTTCAGAGACTTAAGTAAATGTTCTTTTACCTGGCGTTTAAAACTGTCCTTTACGTTACACCTCTGGATCTCATCTGGTAACGAGTTCCAAAGGTGAACCGCTGTGACTTGAAAGGAGTTGTCTAAGAAAGATGTGGTATGTCGTGGGGTTGCAAGAATAAGGGTGTTTGAAGAGCGGAGCTGTCTTTCATGTATGTGAACGTTAATCGTTATTTTTTTTATTATTATACAGAAAGCCGGTATTCAATGAATTAAACTAACGTTTGGTTGAATGATCGGCCCTTATAAATTTAACTAATGTTTAATCGGCCCAAAGAACAAAGTCAGTACTTACGGCGACCCATCTACTTATAGATTTTTCTGGATGTAAAAATTATTTACTTAAGTACATTAATTATGTACTAACTTATCTCGATTAAACCAGCGTATGAACACTTGGTGTGCGCGCAGATAACCATAGGCTGCAGTCGTCATCGGCCACTCAGCTGCCTGTGACACCGCGTCGTAACTCAGCGAGGATTTGTGTTGGTACTGCTAGCGGGGAGCGGGGTCGAAAGCGGAGGCGGGAGCGGTTATATCTTGAGGCGATGCAGGTATTATTGTTGGCAGTCGTCATAGATCAATCCAATGCCAATGACACTGCCGTAAATCAGTCAAGATGTTTGGCGGTATTGCTAGCGGGGAGCGGGAATGAAGATGTATCTAAGAGCGATTTGACGCCGTTATGTCAGTAGTACCATTGACTTGTTGTATTTTGAAGTGCTTTCTAATCCACAGTCGTTATACATAGATCACGCGCTTGTCACTATCTGTGACATTTTGGTGTAACATAGTGTAACTCACCATTAGGCGAGCCGTCTGCAATATTTGCCGCTTATTTCATGAAAAAGAAAGTGTGGTGGTATTGCTAGCGGGGAGAGGGAACGGAGATGGAGTCGGGAGCTATGCACTAGCTCCCGATTCCATCTCCTGTCCCTCTCCTCATGCAATTTCAAGTGTCGCAGATCACTCACCTCACCTATTTTTGACACTGCAGTGTAACTCAGGCAAGACTTTTGGTGAAAAGTAAGTACCCCCAGCAAGATGCGAGAGCGTAAGACCGTAGTGTGTTAAAGTGAAATTGCGTCTTCTTCTTCTTAAACTAAAAAGTTTTGCAAATTTTTAAATTTTTAACGTAAGAAGAAGTAGTGGAGTTACTTAGAAAATGGATATTGTGTACTTACGTATTGGAGTAGGTACTTTGATTCTTTTATCACAAGTGAAATTTCACTTCACGATAGGTACCTATAGGTAGGTCGCCTACTTAGTTACCTATGAGTTCCTGAAGTGTAACTCAAAATTTTAGATAGTCTATTTACATTTCATTATTTATTCGTAATTTATGAAAGAAAAAAAGAACCCAGCAAAGATAAAATTAAAATGTACCTTTCGTCCAATGTTTAATTTTAAAATATTATTATTACCCGCTATCCGCTACCCGCTACGCACGCAATGCACCCTGCCGCGTCTGCCGCGAATGGCCTCTCGTGTGCACTTACCCAGTGTAATTGTGGGCTTTAAATTGTACGATTATGGCAAAATAGACTGGACAATGTTGCCTTTTCATATTCGGATGGATTTACCGGCCATTACTCGTGTGGTGTGCCACTTGCAGCGGAAGTAACGCGAATGGCGGGATGTAATGGAAGTAGGTACCAACCTGAGAATCACTGAGAGTTGCAAAACAGTATTTTTGACTGAGATGGTTGACTAACTATTGTATTTAATATGTTTTAATATCATCCTTTTAAAAAAGGGGCTGACCTACTTCAAACGCGTTAATTTCATAATTAGAAATACTTGGATTGTATTTTCGTCTATTGTATTTTTCCAGTTATTTCATTCACTTATTTATTTATTTATTTACTTATAACAATCAGAACGGTTACCAACCTTACTTACATTAATTACTAATAAAACATTAAATATAGGTAGATATTACGATTTTATTACCAGGACATCCAAGAAATAGCTGAGAGGTAGGAAAATAGTTATATACCCATCTTCCTTCAGAATACTTAGGTACTTTGTTTCACTTCCGTTGTCGGTTTAGAAGAGACAATTAAAACACAAGCTAAGCAATTTACCGGGAAACAGCTGGCGTGCATCAATCTTACTCTAGTTAGGATCTAGATTGAGATAAGGTACTTTTATTTTACAATCTAGGTAATCCTGCAATCTATTTGGTTGTAGAGATTTCCGACTAAACTTTCTCATTTCTTAATTTCAATTCAGGAATAGGATTCCTGTCTGAATCACACAGCCCACGGCCGGCTGCCAGTTTTAGATCCTTTTGAGAATTCAAACCATCCCTGCATCTCCCATACCAGACAAATCTGATCTTATATCTGGGTTCTAATTCTAACATAAACGGCAATAAAATGACAGCGACAAAGTTTAAAAGAAATCCTCTGAATTGGATTCGTCATCCTCTTTTGGAAACAGTACAAAGCAACACAAAAGCTGTAGGCGTACATTCAGAAACCAACAAAGGTTGTTAGCCCGACACTACTCACTGAAGGCACCAGAAAAAGGGTTATTGTGCCCTGCCCCTGCCCTAGGGCACGATCAAAAGGCATTTTATAAGGAGATCGTTTATCACAGGAATGAATAAGTACGTATTTTCAGGATTTTAGGTTGGAAAACCGCGACGTTGTTATTTTTGATGGATTGAGATTTATTTTCGTGTTTTAAAGATGTCCTCTTTAATTATATTTACGTGTAGGTACCTAGGAAATAAATCTTTATTTCGATTACTAATAAAAAAATGTTAAAACATCTTCATTTTTTTACCAACAACACTTTGTTATATTGTGTTCGTATCCCCAATATTTCAACATAAAATATGCAGCAATGTTGCCAATGTTTACCCTCGTAGGGGACGTTGGGGAAATGCAGGTAATGCAGTACACAGCGCGAAGATGCAGCCAATTTATTGCACCATAAATGTCTACTGTAATCCTCTTAAATTACAAATATAAGAGTGCATGGTGTTTTGTATCTTCTTCTACCAAGATACGGGCCATTATCGATAATCCCAAGTTTACATGGAGCTAAACTCATCTGCAGTAGTATTTCTTCTTCATCCGTTAAAATAGGGGTCATTTTGGAATGATTTTGGGGTTATTCTGATAGGGAAGTGGGGCTATTGATGTCATAAATATGCGGGGAAGTACCTATGGTCATTGCTATCGGATTTAAGAGGGATGAACTTATAGCAGGGGAGCACTACATTTTGTTGATTAAACACTACCGAGTTTGTGATGTTTACATCTGAGCTTTTTTAGACATGTTGCCTGTACCTATTGATGGTAATAATGAATAAAATATGATAAATAAAATATGAATAAAATAAAATATGATCTTCGAATCGAGAGTGAACAGGTATCTTCTAGGCAAGCGCGTTACATCCTAGACCGCATCGACACTTTACATCAGGTGAGATAGTGGTCAAGTGCAAGCCTATCGAACAATAAATAAAAAAAAAAGATAACACATTTGATAGGTACCTATCTTTTTTTTTATGCATGAATGGGCTCACGTTTGACAACCTCTCACCTGATGGAAAGCGATGATGCGGTCTATGTTGGAGCACGTTTGCCCATGAGATGCCTATTCACTCTTGATTTAATGAGACCCAGATTGAGTTCTACTAAGTACCTACACTAATTATATGGACTATTTTCCTACTGGCCTTGCTAATCTTACCTAGTTCAAAATGCTAATAAATAAATAATTATACTAAGCTTTTTAACCCGCGATACAAAACAAAATAAATCGTTCAGTCAATAAAATATTATTATATTCGCTATGTTATTTTTAGTTGATGAAATAATACATTTTTTCCCTCACTATAATATGATATAGGTAACAGCTTCAGAGATTGTTGACACACTTCCAAAAGTATGTCACTCACATAAAAAAGCCAGCAAAATAACCTACCTAAGTATTAAAAAGTCAATTTTATCGCGGTGGATCATAATATTATAAAGGGGATCCCAGGTGGTCGTAAAAGGGGACAAAAAATTGGCAATCACAATTTTTAACATGATGATCCTTCGACTACATAAAATAATTGAACGGGACAATTTAATTAACATCTAAATTTCTTTCAATGTTAATAATCATTGAACATTATTATTTTCACGAAACTTGGTTTGTTTTGTTGATACGTGGAGCCTGCGACTAGAAGAAAATCTATATCTACCAATTTAGGTTCAGAACCAGCTGTGCCTTGAGTATGTATAATGTCTATGTTTCATAGGCTACTTTTTATCCGCGGGTGAAACCGCAGGGCGCAGCTAGTTTTGTATAAAGGTTAAAAATAAATCTGGGCTATTGTGGTGAACTTTTTATCGAACATGACGTTGGTTTATGGAATGAGATAACGGCACCTGCCAATTTTGTCTCATCATATCAAAATGTTAGAGGCAGGTGATGACTTGTCACCCACTAATATAGGCCCCGTATAGTGGCTACCGCATATTGGTGCCGAGGAAGCAACATTGGTGTGGGTGGCTTAGAGTCTCGAGAGGTGTGCTGCACTTTCACTGAACGCTACTCGTGGTGTTACGCCCTTTAAGAATTCCACCCTATAGAGCTTAGGTTATTAGCTCTTGCGACTTATCAAATATTGTTATTAAATCGATTGATTCCCTGGCATTCAGTGCAGGGCGGTTCCGAGATGACCGAGTGTTGAGATAGGTACAGTCAGATCATACACAACAAGGCCATTACTTAAAACGCCTCTTAAAGGTAGATGATGTTTAGTTAAAATTGCGCAATTTATTGTATTGCTCTGCTCAGAACTGAATTGATACTAGTTAATTTAGGCAGAGTACTTATAAACAGATTAGCTATACTATTACGGCCTTACTTATAGGTAAAGATGTTGTTGCACGCCTATAGCTTATAATCTAGGACCCATCTACGTTTTGGTCGATGAAATAGATAAAGCGACGAGTCTTAGGTAGGTGCCTATAATAATTATTATAGCAAATAACATCTCAAGCTTGTAAAATGTCTATTATCATTATATTAGATGTAATAAAAACAAAAACATACCGTTAACAGAACATAAACAGATAAACAATCACCCAAACAATTGTTCAATTAGTCAATACATCTCCGTCGGGCATACATACCATAATAACAAACATTTGTTTTTGTAAATAAAATATACCTCAAATCTAATAAGATCTGATTGTGTACATGTACAAGAATTCCACGAAACCAATTCCGGCGACAGGCGTACTTTCACCGAATTTATGGCTGGCAAACTGGATTTATACATAACTGTAGCCTTTATTACGATGGGATAAGGTTTCTTATTGAATTCGAAGTCGAGTATGCGTTGTAAAGGTTTAACGTGATCTATCAAACCTTGACTGGGATAAAACTGGTTGCCAGCTGGTCCTAATCGCTGCCCCGCGTCGGGCGCCAGTTTTAGTCACCGATATTTTTGAAAGCTTTGTACTGCACTCTGCAGTCGACATATCCACATATTGAAATTGAATGAATCGGTATTGTTTTGTGTAGATAAGCCTAAAGCCCTTCGCAGCCCTAAACACTTCGTAAAAATCATTAATTAATCATTATTACAAACCACACGGTACATCACAAACTGTTGGCCTCATTAGTAAGCTCGCGCAGCGAGCTATGGAGAGAGCTATGCTCGGTGTTTCCCTGCTAAGCTCCGGAACGAGGAGATCCGTAGGAGAACTAAAGTGACCGATATAGTTCTTAGAATTAGCAAGTTGAAACGGCAATGGGTAGGCCACATCGCTCGTAGAACTGACAACCGATGGGGAAGAAAGGTTCTCGAGTGGCGACCACGAACCGGAAGACACAGCGTAGGCCGGCCCCCCACTCGGTGGACCGACGATCTGGTGAAAGCCGTGGGGAGCCGATGGATGCAAGAGGCGAGCAGCCGCTCAAGGTGGCGCGCTCTGGGGGAGGCCTATGTTCAGCAGTGGGCGTCTTCAGGCTGTTGATAATGATGATGATGCTGAATCATTATTAACCAAAATCAGTAAAATTAATAGATTCAATATTGGTAAAAACAACACATAAGCTAACAATCAATTTATTTCTAATTTTAAATCATCTCTTGAAAAAAAATACAATTTTATGGTCAAATGTCGAATATAATACAAAGTCATAATTTTTTTATTTTGTTGATATCTGACCCAGAATCAGCTTACATATATATAGTTATATATGATCTCGCTAGTTTAGTTTAGTTACTATATATTATCTGTGGTTTAGTCAATAAACTCCTTTGCCTATTAATTATAATTCATTGCCACAAAATAATAAAGTCAAACAAAGTTAATCAACTGCTAAGCATTGTGTAACATCCAATTCGTATTTAACAGTCTCTAATTAAATCTAGGCATTAATTAATGGAGTGATTGGGAGCCCTGGCTGGACGCCAGCTCGTTCCTCATTAAGCACACCTGGATAATCTGGATTATGCGCTGAGCTCTGATTAGGATGTCACTGTTTACAGAAAACAGAGTAATAAAACATTGTTTTTAAAATAAGCTTTAAAAATCTCATCTTTATAGAGTTTGCACAGTTTTTAATTTTTCTGTATTCTTATTTGTTCAACTACTATTTATAATAATACCTTTTTTTTTTTTTTGAACGGGCTAATGCGGTTGGTCTCTACCGACCTTTACAGCGTCACCGGGCGGGAGAGCAGGCGCTTAAGGCGCCCAACCGTCAAAAGTGGGAGGCAACTAGCACAAGGGCACCCCTGGGGTGCGAGCCTCGGCTTGGGCCGTTGCCGGGATAAGAGGATCGAGAAGGCTACGTCCACTGGAAGAGTGGACCCTATGGAAAGTCGTATAATAATACCTACAGTAAGCTCTAGCTAGCAGTTCTAATACATCTTTACTTCTCTGGTGACAATCGGGAACTGAATGCTGTTAAACTTCTCCCCGTCATAACCAAGACCAAAAATTATATTGGCTATTGTTGTTTGGCATTTTGTTTTTGTTTGTTTTGCTTTTGTTTGTTTTTATTAGTCTATGAATAATTTAACATGAGCTTAACTGAGCTTGACTGAATTTAATATCCTAGCTGGTACGTTACCACCCAATTACAAATAAGTCAGTGTCAGTGATGCCAACTAAATTATCTGTCAAAGTCAATATAACTACTTTTAATATTAAAATTCTCATGAGTGATTCATTTTAAATATATATACAACAGTATTCGTGAGTAAATATATTTATTTAAAACTAATTGTAATTATTTTTTTCAATAAGTTTCAATTAATACTACACTCACGTCAAAGTTTACCCATGTTTTGCTCATAGTACATAAATATTATGAATATTGTGTGTGCTTTGCTATTATTACCTATTATAATTCAAAGTAACAATCTTCCTCCATGACTCTTATAAATGTTTCCGGCTATTGAAAACCATTGTTATATCATGAAAACAATTCCATGATACCCAAAAAAATACCATATTTACGGTCAAAGGTAAGTAATAAACCGTAGTCACCCTTCCAGCCGTTAAGCAAAAATCACCACAAAATTTCATATCGAAAAGATAAATATCGCCGACTAAACTCGAATTCCATCATATTGTTTGTTCCGGGTAGGTAAAGGCGTGATCGCAGTGGGGGCGGCTTGACTAGTCCTGCCTGAATCAAACTTAAATATGTAATCAGAAGGACCCTGAAGACAGTGAACTGGAATTCTTTCTTCTTGTCGTGCCTAGCGTGCGTAATTTTCTATTACGGTGTTTAAATATTTTCTTTTTTATATTATGATTTAATATTTCAGAAATTATTTGTCTCTTCTCTGCCAACTGGTAATAAGCTGGAGCGTTTGAACTATCTATAATCTATTCTATACGTAAAATGGTCAATATAAATCCAAATGTTTATAAACACACAAAAAAATTACATGCAAAAATCTCTAAATAGTTAAACTAATTTTAAGACTTTGTAGATATTTTTTATTATTGTTGTTACTGAATTGCTTACCTGCATAAAATGGTGCATTTTTGTCCTAGTAATATCAGGTTACCCATATCTTTCTGGTCATCTCATGTGTAAGCTGTTGTATTTTAGGTTTATACACGCTACACGCGCGTTACGTAAATTATTAAATCGCCCCGCTAATGAAGCGTCTCGCTCTCTCTGGCAACACCGCCTTACCCGGTAAAAATGTATTTTCCGCTCAATTATACAGGCAGGGCTGACACGCGATCATTAATTCTAGGGGTGGGTCGGCGAAAAATTTGTCAAATGCAAATCTGTCTCAATGGCTTTGGGCGGAATGGCTGCCCGAATGTTTAGTTGTTTAGGCGGGCGTGCGTAAATTCGCTTACTTTTTTGAAATTCTCTTATTGTCGTTTTGACGGCATTGTAAAGGTTGATAAAAACTGGTCAGGAGGTATACTTTTTAGCATTTCACCAAAGAGTTTTGTATTGAACATCAACTATAAATAAGTATCAACAAATCTTGAAAAACATTTGACATACCGTGGATCACTGACCTCTAGTACTAGTACGCCGTATAAAAAGGATCAGTGGTAGAAATAGTATCCAAAGAGAACATAACCGCTAACGCTGAAGATACCGTGCTTCGGAGGGCAGCCGTCGGTCCCGGCTGTTGTCGTAAGACAATAATCGTTAAGCAACGTCAGAAGCCTTTGGGTGGCCTAAAAACTCTGACACCAGGGCTTAGCACTTGCCTACATGAGAAGAAGAAAAAGAATAGTAGTACCCTGGCGAAAGACATTAGAAAATGGATACCTAATTTTAATCGTGATAAAGTCCATAAAATATGCAAAACTGCGGCAAAAATGACCTTCCTCTTTGGGCGGGTACCTAACAGAGTAATTTTATGAAGAGTTCTGCTCTGTATCATTAGATCAAAGAAGATTAGTTTATTTCTCTCTTTTATCGCTCTACCGAAGTGCAGCTACGGAGTGATATCAAACGGAAACATGATATCACCAAAGAATAACACAAGAGTGATAGAAAAGACACACAGTTCAGAGTTGTAAAAACATAAAATGTATAGTCACTACATCAGCCCAACACGTTCCCACTGCTGGGATACGGGTCTTCTGTAACAGAGATAGAGTGTATCCTATAATCCACCATGAGCGGGTTAGCAGATGACTATCTTCTCGAATTTTGTGATTCCAGCTGCCGACCGACGGTTGTCTTTCCCCGTTTTATGTCACTTTCTTCACACTTACTTGGGACTAAACAAAGGAAAGACAATTTTGTCTACCGTCCGTGCTAGGACAGCAGGGGCTCTAGCAAAGATACCTTTCCATTAGCGTTAACGCTAAACGATATCTATAATTTTTTCTTCTTATATTTTGGCTCCACACATAGTGTATTTAGCCAGTGTCAAGTATAGTAATTTTTCATCGAGTTATGGAATATTTCACGTAAAGTCAAGTCTTAGTCATAGTTCAGTCTAAGTCAGGTAATCATAGTCCAGTATAAGTCAACAAACCCTAGTAGTGGTGGTAACTTTACTAGAAGCTTCTATAGAATTTTGGAAGCAACACGAAAAAACACGTTTCACTACATTATATCACTTGTCACTCATGCTCGTATCTCAGCAATTAATGCGTTAAACGCCACCAATTTTAAACATTAACACTAAAAAAAGCACAAGATTAGAAAAATAATACAATGAAACGACGTGAACTTTTTCGCGCTTATAAATAAATTAAGTATCAAACAATAAAACGTAACATAAAAGAATAGGCAAATAACTACCAACATTATGTCTCTTCTGTACTACAATCTCCATCTCCTATTTATAACAAACCTGCAGCAGTGTTGCCACATTATGAGCCCAGATCATTTCCAAGCAGCCGTACCTTTACTAAACAACTGGGCAATGCTGTTTTCGTACTAAAATAGCTCTGGTTTTAATTGCTCTCCCAGTCTTCCGTGTATGGGAATAGTTGGATCTTGTGAAAACAAAGTTTCGGTACAAATAAACTTTCAACTTGTGCTGTCTATCCGTACCTAGTAGGAGTAGTGAAATTGTAAAAGTTTGTTAATTAGCAAGTTTCAAAACTCACGTGTGCTGGAGTTTTTTTAAATAAATGAATGAACGGTATGAATGAAAACTTTATTTGCTCGAATAAGGTTACATTGCATTTAGAAAAAATAATCGATAGTCAAATATTTATATTATTTAAGCTCTTCCATTTTTGGATAGATTGTCGTATAACTCTTATTGAAACAACACATCAAAAATAATTAATAACTGTGAACAAACTTAACGAATGTGTAACAATGGGTGGTCTTATCACTCAAAGCAATCTTCTACATACAACCTCGTACAGAAAGGAATAACGCAAAGCACTATTTCGTTGTTGTTGTAGTATTTTCAGTTTGATGAGCTGTAGCCAATGTAATTACCGGGAAATTCGACTTTATCACGTCTCACAGTCTAGAAATCTTAATAAACTGATGTCTCAGGATGACGTGCGCAGTGCAGTGTCACGCAAAACTTAATATTGTAGATCTTCGTTTGATGCACAGACAGCACAGACAGACAGGTACAGAGTACAGGGTCTGTGGTTTGATGTGCTATCACTCTGTTCTACGTGACATTGGCAAAACTATGGCTGCTTCTCCGCAAAGGCCATTAGATTTTCGAGGGAAATGTCACTCGATATAGACATGGTTTGCCGCTTGTTTGCCGTGCCGTTTAACTGACTTATGCCGAACGAAAGTTCGTGTCATCCATTATCCATTACGTAATTCATTTACATTAAAAAAAACAATAAAAGGGAGTAGGTGGACGACTTGACGTAACCTTGGAGGAATACCCTATACTATGCTTAGAGGTACCTGTTACTAATTATTCTGTAACTGGCGCGATGCGGCCCAGAACATAATTTTTCATTATTCTGTCTAACACTCAGACTAAAAAACAAAATAGATCCAGCGCCCACTATCACTACCGAAGGTGGACCAACGTCCAACTACGGGGAGTAAACCAAGTGGCCACCACAAAGTGCCGTTCTATATAGGAGGCCATGGGGAGGCCTATGTTCAGCAGTTGACGTCTTCCAGATAACTAATCATGACAGAACTAGCGCTGTAGCGTTCACTGAATAGGAAAGCCTGACTGGCCGTTCCTAACCGATTGGTAAAGTCAACGTTCGCTACTGTCACTACTTGGATGGGTGACCGCTACAAAAAGTTATATTTACGACCGAGCTGTCGTCTGTTGTCGTAAGAATGTCAGCCCTTGGGCAGCCTAAAAATACTGACACCAGGGCTGACCACATGTCTAAATGAAATGAAGAAGAATAACCAGATAAAAAAAATTATACGAAAACAGGAAAACATAGGTACTTATTGGGAGCCTACTTCGATCGTGTCTACATGTAAATATTATATTATAATAACATACTGATCCTATTCGCTGCACAAACGCTGGTGATTTTATGATTTGGTATTTTCTTTTAGTGGCTTCACTGTCTAGTTTGAGCACTATTAAGTCTACATTATTCTAGTCTGTGATCTATAACATTATAATTTCAAAAACTTGCCAGCCGCAAGCCCGGCGGAATTTGACTAAATTAAAACTTTAGTTTTCATCAACGCAGTGTTGACCGCAGACAAATTACCTACTGTCAGCGTACCGACAGCAAATTAGCTGTGTTGGGGTACCGACAGCAAATTAGCCAATGTTGCCACCGTCAGCAGTAATTAGCAGCTCTACTACGAATTTGTTATGAGACAAAAACTGAATAGTGATGTGGTAAAAGTCCTGCTAACGGATTAGTCTAGGTCTGCTAGATGAAAGGAAGGAAAAAATAAAAAAATAAAATAAACATGTGTGGACATGTCGCGCAGCACCATAGCCCCAAACTAAACATAGCATGTACTATCGGAACCAGATAACTGATAGAAATACTTAGATACATTTTGTTTGTAAATACATACATAGAATACAATATAACACCCAGACACAGAACAAACATCGATGTTCACACAAATACTTGTCCCAGGTGGGAATCGGACCCACAACGAAGGCAGAGCTACTGTCAACTGAGCTAGCAGACCAGTCAAACGTAGATATATTCCGTGATCAAGCCTCTGGGCCCTTATTCCGTATGACCATTCGGACACGTAACGCGGCGCGTTACGATATCTGCGTGGAATGCTATTCTGTATGCCACTGTCAAACTTGACAAGCGCGACAAGGCTCGTTACACGCACGTTATGGACTGTCAAAATAACGTGCTTCAAGTTCGCGCGTTTTAGCGCGTTTTACTGTGTATCTTGTTGTGTTTACACGTTGAGTTCCACTATTTTATTCAAGTTTTTCTGTGAAATAGAGTGAATAATATATTTATGTAAGTACAGTGTAACTACCTAATTTATGTACACTCAATAAATACGCTAAAGAGCTTGATGTGATTGTTTAGAAACAATTGGTCATTTACCTGTATAATATTCTAATGCTTTCACTTCTAGCCAAAATGCAAAAACAACAAGCTAGCCGTTGCAAAGCCAGCCCAGCCCAGCTCAGCTATTTGGCTGAGTACATGAAGAACCATGCTAGCATGGCCTCAGGGCTCAGCCAAACATTGCAAGGGCGGGCTACGTTGGAGGCTTCATGGCAGAGTCTCACAATGAAACTGAACTCTTTGGGGGGGCCCCCCCCCAAAAGCCACCCAATTTTGCCATTCTGGTGCTCTTGTTCTAGATAATGGCTGATGTTCCATGAGCGCCACACAAAGCTATCATGTGCTGCCCCTCCAAACTTTGCACATATGCCAATTATTTTCAAGTCACTATCGCATATCTGAAACAATGCAGTTTATTTTTACACTCTGATATAAAAAATTGTCCACTTGAGTCAAAGTTTGAACAAGATTTACACTTATGTAAAGTACACTTACAATAGCAGTATTGATGGCATGGTATCCTTTACGGCAGAAAAATGCTGCTTCACTTGGGTGATTCCTTGGAGCAAGTATGGCAATCAAGGTCCCATCCACACAACCAAGAACCCCTGGCATTCCAAATTTCTCATAGAATCTGTAATAAGAATATTATTATAATACTGAAATGAAATATTTCTTTTACTAAATCTCTGTTGTTCTCCAGAGGTATCAAATACTGGAAGAAAACTTATCAATTAAAACATTACCCTTGTTTAATGTTGTTTCTATCTTGCTCTGTGGTTGGAAATTTTATATAATTAGAAAGAAGCCCATTTAATGCTTCCACAACTTCTGTTATACAACGACTTGCAGTTGGCTGGCGTAAGCCAGCCAACTGCAAGTCGTTGTATAACAGGGCACAGGGGGGGTTTCAGGGGGGTTACAGGGGCGAACCAATCTCTTCCCACAGGCTTTTGGTAGCTGCCTGTAGCCAGAAAGTTCAAGGTTGTAAGTACCTAGAAATATAGTAAAAATATAGTACCTAACTTTATGCTATTTAAATTACAGGATTTTTGCAATGAAGGTACACTCACTTTAACTTCTGTCGTAATACCGGTACACCTCTGAGGAGAACTTAGCCTGTCGGCAAGGGTAGCGCACAAAAGTTTAAATAAATCTGGAGTTACTCTGTAACTGCGCACAAAGAGCTCGGGATCTAACGATAGCGGATCCGCAGAATCCCTTAATAACCGTCTATTAATATTAGTGCGTTGTTGGCGCCAACGCGTTACAAGTCGTCTACGGACAACACCATTCATTATATTTACTATTTTTTGAACCGACTGCAATGCAAACCTATTTACAGTACTTATTTATGTTTGTTTTTGTTTATTATGATAGGTTATGTTCACAGTCCATTACCAGCGTCAGACATTTTCGTTCATAAAGTAGTCTATCGGTAGTCTACAATATTTGAAAAACAGACTACGGTAAGGACTATTTTACTTCCTTAAATAAAATTAAACAAAAGTAATAGTCTAATAAGAGTTAAGTAGTCCTTTATTGCAGATAAACCAACGTAAGATAAAGATTGGGAGCAAATTATTGATATGTAAAAAAACCGCTACTTTTCCGAATTGAATGGATCTAATGTTTATGAACGCACTGCGTGATATTGAAAATAGAAAACATTGGGCATAGACAACTTAACGTGCGGCATACAGAATACATTTTTTTAATTCCACGTCGTGGCGCGTTAGCACCCGCGTTTGTGTTTCGAGCGTGTTATGACGTCACGCGTTATTGGCAAGGAATCTCATGTGTCATACAGAATAAGGGCCCAGGGCGTATAAGCAAAACAAGTAGGGTAGCACGCACGCTAAAGTTTAGACGGAGTTCGGTAGATTTCATGGAGAACGTTTTGAGGCCGTCTTCCCAACCCTACGGTACGGTTAAACTTGTGAAACACTTTCTGAACGTGCTTAGCAGACCAATCCGTGAATAGAAGCCTAATTAGTTTGCTAAGTGTCACTGATCCAAATTAAGGTAATTGGGCGGGGGTTAATCCTAATTACTTTCATTTAGAACAGCTAAAGACTAAAGAAGATTTAAATAAATTTAACTGTCAGGTTTACTGGTTCTGAGGTATCTTTTTGTGTGCGTATGACGTGACAAGCTGGCCGTTCGTCTGATGTTAAATCGTCGCTTGTTTGACTATGGCCCGATTTCACCAACGTTTATTCCAAGTACACGGCTATTCCTTACTCCTGGATACAGCTAATTGACAAATGAAATTACACAAAAAAGACGCCATTTTGATTGTATCCAAGGTGTCTCTTATTCCTTCACAAAATTGGTGATATAAGGGCTATATTCGGTAACTCGGTTGTTCTCGGAAAGTTATACCTGGAATAAAATTTATTCTAGTTTGGTGAAATCGGGCCTAAGTGACGTATCTGACATTTTTTCTACAAATAAGTTGATTAGACAGTTCGACGCGTCTTTGAAAGTAGATAAAAGCTACATTTAAAATTTCAGATACGTAAAAATGTCAGATACGTCACTTAGTGAAACAAGCGACTCGCACTCTATTTATACTACAGCACTGCTCTGTGGGCACGTCATGTTGAGATATCAACACCAATCACAGTTTATAGCACCTACTAAGGTTTATAGACGGTGAGATGTTCTACATTGCAATAAAGAAGAATATTCTATCAGGTAGACTTTTTTTTTATTTTTTTTATTAAAAGCGACAAACAAGCATACGGCCCGCCTGATGGAAAGCGGTAACCGTAGCCTATGGACATCTGCAACACTAGGGGCGTTGTCGACGCGTTGCCAGCTCAGTGGCTTTTTTTGATTAATCGATAACAATAGGCTAGTGACAAGCTCAAGACCAGTGTTGCCACCTTAGTGGTTTTACCACTAGAACTGGTGGTTTCGACCCTTCGTTTAGTGGCGAAAAATTGCGTTTAGTGGCTGGTGGTTTTTTCTAGTGGCGGTGGTGTGGTGTGTTGTGTGTTTTATGTATTAGTTCTAATCAAACAAAGAAATCGGTACTAAGAATCGTATCAATCGGAAACCAACGATGACGAAATTACAGACAAAAATTATTCATCAGCCGTTGTTTTTTTAAAATTAGGTATTAACTTTCGCGATTCAAATTATTGAAATCGCATGAAGTCAGACCCAAGGATTTCTCAACAAAAATGTACCTACTTACTACTACTACTATCTATACTTACAATAAAACTGTAACAGGTCCAATTCTGTACATTGAAGATATTTTGCAAATTTTTTTGGGGGGTTCCCAAGTTCATATTACGAGGTAGGCTACAGAATATTTTAACCCTGAAATCCAGCACGGTTTCCTAGGGAGAGAAATTGAGGATGATAATTATTAATTATGTACTTAGTTGTAATTCTTTAACGCGTGGACCGATTTTTTTTTGTTAGATAGGGGTACATTAAATATTGTTCCGTAAATATTTCGGGGTTGTCGATTGTGTGGTTCTAAAATTACAGACATGCAACCTTCAGTATTAGGTCCAAAGCCACTCCTATCCACCTCCTGTACTATGGGAAAGAGAGAAGGGATGAAGGTGAAGGCGCCGTTCGATCCATTCATCCTATTCCCTTATCTTTTTCCTTCTCTCTTTCTTTACACTGAGATAAGGCGTTAGACTAATTAACCCGTGCGAAGCCGGGGTGGTTCAGCTAGTTGGTAATATGGCGGTGGAATTCCATGGCATTAGTTGTTGTCAAATAATGTAGTTTTAGTTTGAACAGAGTAGCTCAAATTACCTAATCATAGAGCCGCATTTAGCGCAACATAGTGTGAAAATGGCTTAGTTAAAAAATGGAAAGATGGATTAGAAAATGGCAAAGTTGTTTTTGTGAATACGGTTGATCATCTAAGCTCAAAGGCTCTAATGTAGGTAAGCGTAAGTTTCGATTTTGATAAAAATTACGGGAAAGGAATAAGTTGTTTCAAACACTATTATTTCTGAGCAGTGACAGATTCAGGGGGTTTGTGGTCAAGCTGAACACACAAGAATTTGAGTTCTTCCTAAATTTATTTTGCCAAATTCTGTCTGGGTGTTATTGAAAAATTTTTCGCGCTCGCTCCGCTCGCGCTTTACAATTTAGTTCATTCTTATGTGCCTTGTGTTACAGTAGTGTTCATTTCTACATATACTATTTCTATGGCATTGATTACCTAGGTGAATTTTCGCACTCGCTGCGCTAGCACTGTCGTTTCAGAAACTTGGACCAACCAGGATTTTTATTTTATTTGGATAACCAGGATTTGGTGTAGGTTACCAATTTCTGAATCCACGCCTGTCGTGAGGTCTACTGTTCGCAGAACTACTAGTTGCAGTTGGTTTGCAAGCATTTGACCACTGTCTCGCCTGATGTTAAGCAATGACATGTCCTACGATGGGGTATTACATGCCTGGAACTACAAGATACGTGGTCAGAGATCACTCGAAACTCACATTGACTTGTTGATTCTAATAATTTTATGCTTATTTACTGATTACAATTGCTATTATACATTATGTTCTTTCGTAAAAACTGGTAAAAACTGGTAAAAACTAATAAAAATTAGTTTAGTGGAAAATTTAGCGAAATCGAAAATAGGGCCGTTTTTGTTAGTGGTTTTCTGGTGGTTTTAAAAGTAGAATCTGGTGGAGAGCTAGTTAAACCGTTGGCAACACTGCTCAAGACAGCTCAAACACGCAGTGACGTCACTCTTGCTCCTTGCTCCCGCACGTTGTGTGTTTTGATAGTAACTGTGGGAAATCTCTTGTTTTGAGAGAAAGGGACCAGCACGGCGATGAACCCCCCCCCCCCCCTCCCCCTCCCCCCAGAAACTAAAAACTCCTTGAATTATTTACCGATTTTATTTATTTTTTCAATTATATTGCATTCATTTTTAACCTACTTTATGAAGATAATATTTACGTGTTAATTTTTAATAGCAGGCAACTAGCCTATTACAGCCGGAAGACGTCCACAGCTGAACATAGGCCTCCCCCATAAAACGCCACTTTGAACGCAAGATTATTGCAGCTAGTGAAATTACTGGGCAAATGATCTCACAGTCTAGAAATCTTTTTTAGACTGTGTGATGTCTCAGGATGACGTGCGCAGTGCGCGGTGTCACGCGAAACTTTAATTTAGAGTTCCGAGTGACACTGCAATCTGTAATGGGCGGCCGTGACGGACGCTCAACACCAGGCGAACGACTAGCTCGTTACGTCATTCGTAATAAAAAAAAGGGAGGTTAGCCATGATCACCGCGCTTGGCAGGCGGCTTGGTGATCGCAGAAGATTTTAATGTACTGAAGAGAATGCTGCTGCACATTCCCTGGATATTTCTTTAGCCGGCTCTTACGGTACCCACGGATGTGGTCCTATTCTCATACAGCCGGGACCACACGGCCAACCAATGAACCGATTGCAAATAAAATGTGTACAGTTTCAATTTAACATCTAGAAGGTTAATTTATATTTCTTCAAACCGAAAAACTTATGCAAAGAATATTTAGTAAGAGTGCATATCATGTTGTGTAAGTTTCCAGCAGCATTGAGAAAGTTTCGCGAAATTCGTGGGATCGTTCAAAACCTTCTGACTTCGAAGTTGGGAGACAAAAGCTTTAAGACAAGAATAAATTAAACCAAAATTGAAATATGCATGAATTATTCTCATAAATTGCATTTATTACTTTGATATTATGGACACAGTTTAGTCAAATAGAGGGTGGATATACACTTCCAGATTTTTATACCTACCAGAATACAATTCGCCTAATATTTCTAATTTTCATATAAGTAGCAAACTATATAGGAAACTTATGCATTCATACATAGATCTCAACATAAAATATGTATAACTCTTAGGCCCGATTTCACCAACGTTTATTCCAAGTAGGTATACGGCTATTCCTTACTCCTGGATACAGCTAATTGACAAATGAAATTACACAAAAAAGACGCCATTTTGATTGTATCCAAGGAATAAGTCTTATTCCTTCACAAAATTGGTGATATAAGGGCTATATTCGCGTAACTCGGCTGTTCTCGGAAAGTTATACCTGGAATAAAATTTATTCTAGTTTGGTGAAATCGGGCCTTAGAGTAGTACAGTTCAACGAAACTTGGAATACTTCAAGAAAGAGAGTTTTCGCGTAATATTTACGCATTTTCATATAGCATACTATAGGAAAGCATTTATACATAGACCTCAACATAAAATAGAACTCTTAGTAGTGGTACAGAAACCTGGAATAGTTCAAGACATGCCGGACGCACACTATAATGTCTTTCTATTCAACTACCTACTGTAAGTCCATTGCTATGCAAACGTAACGTTGGATTGCTTAAGCTATTATTTAGTTTCCTAAGTGGTTAAAAGACTATTAATAGGCTAGTCTATTAACCACTTGGAATAACATAGTATTTTAAACACAATATCTACAAATGACTAAACAGTAAACAACCTACTTTTAGACTAAAATACCAAAGCCGGTTAGTTGGTCTACTGTTCTCTCTCCACGGTACGCCACACCACGCCACAGCACCCGGGGCAAGGCAAGTTTTAATTGGTCCTTTGTCGTCAAGCTAAGTTTTATTGTCGGCATATTTAGCCCCCCCCTTGATTTAGGAAGTCGTTTGTGCTGGAAATGTGGTAGACGTGCCTGAAAACTCAATGACGTTCTATTACGTCTATTGTTACTGCTATTTGATTTTGTAAAAGCGTCTAAGAATTTTTTAGCTACGTTTTTAACTTATTTGATTATTAAGTAAGTACATTTTTTTTACGTAAATGGATGACTTGATGAGCTAGTCGTTCGCCCGATGTTAAGCGTCATGGCAGTCCATAACAGTTGCAGTGTCACTCGGAACTCTAAAATATAAAACTTCTCGTGACACTGCATTGTGCACGTTATCCTGAGACATCAGCACAGTTTAGCAATACGGTCACTAGACTGTGTGATCAGACCATAAAGTCTCATTTGCCCAGTAATTTCACTAGCTACAATGCCCTTCAAACAGGAACAAAACACCTTAGGTACCAACTTTTTGTTGATATCTTTAAATTTTCGTACCATTAACTTACAATGTCAGTCTTGCTTGTGATTAATTTCGCGTGACTCTCCGGGACAAGAAGTAGCCAATGTCACCTTCGATAAGAGTCCGGTACAAAAACTACTGAAAACTAGTCTTCCACTCTTGGGTGTGAGTTTTACATATTTTTTTCTATGGTATAAGGCCACTAACTCACCGAGATACCATGGCGACATCGCCGGCATAACGTATCCAATCAATTCATATTGAAATGTATGGCAGTTAACTCACTTGGCAACGGATTGGCAACATACATTTCAATACGAATTGTTTGGATATTTAGCCGGCGACGTCGTCATGGCATCTCGGTGAGTTAGTTCGCATATTATTCGCATTATTCTTGACCTACAATTAACAGCTTAATCATACGTCTTAATCTATATATATAAAAATCAATTATATATAAAAATCACTTGCTGTTCTTTAGTCTCGCTAAAACTCGAGAATGGCTGAACGGATTTATCTTATCTTGGTCTTGAAGTGTTCGTGGAGGTCTAGGGAAGGTTTAAAATTTGAGAAAAATTCGAATAATTGCCGGAAAAACCCTAAAAACCCGTGTGAAGCCGGGGCGGGTCAGCTAGTGTTAGATATAAGATATTGATACATTGATAGAATAAGCAAAGTTGCCATACAAAATTATCATTCCCTTGATCAGTTGAGTGAGTTTGATCAATGATTAACTGACATGTGTTAATATTTGGTTAATCGCTGTTTCAGCAACCCATTAGATTTAGCAAGTCTGTCAACTTAACAAGCCTATCAGTTGATTAGAGATTTGATCACGCTTTCGGAAACCTGCCGAAGATAGAAAGAAAGCCAAAACTACAAGACGTTGCTATTATATCGCTGCTCTGAAATACTATGCAATGCTATGGGTGGAGCATGACTTTGATATCTCGTATTCCTTTTTTTATTGCTGTACTTTCTAGATCGTGCAGTTTATGGTTCTGCTCGTCTGAGACCGTTTTGGAAGTACAACCATTTGACGTTGTCATTAACTTAATTTTCACAAAAATCTTTTTAATGTGTCGCAATGAGTACAAAGTCATCAAATTACCTCTCACAATGAGTACAAGAGCTGCAATAATAAATTTCATCACCCACACATCGTAATTTAACTTTAAACAACATTACATACTGGACATGTGTGGCACTAAGTTGTACAGTGTGATCAGGTTAAGGAAAAACGTTAAAAAGATTCTAAGTCTATATATAAAGATCGGCTCCTCCTTTCATTCATTCAAAGCGCGGTTGATGAATTAAATTTGTTTTTTTTTAATGTAAACGAATGACGTGACGAGCTAGTCGTTCGCCTGGTGTGAAGCGACACGGCCACCCATAACAGATTGCAGTGTCACTCGGAACTCCAAACTAAAGTTTCGCGTGACACTGCGCACTGCGCACGCCATCCTGAGACATCACTCAGTCTAAAAAAGTTTTCTAGACTGTGAGATCAGTTCGTAAAGTCTCATTTGCCCAGTAATTTCACTAGGTACAATGCCCTTTAAACCGGAACACAGTAGTGCTTGCACACTACTGCTTGGCGGCAGAATAACTGGCAAAGCGGTGGTACCTACCTAGACGAACTTTGCAGAAAAGTAACCTAACACCTAGTAACGAGCTACCACCTAATCCCGACTATACGAGCTTAAAACAGCCGTGGTGTGGTGGTTGAGCATGTCGGCTGATATATTCCCGAGGGTGCGAGTTCAATGCCCGCTACAGAGCAAATTGAGTGCACAGAAGCGCAAGAACTTGTTCGGTGTCTGGGTATTGTTTGATCATAATCCTCGTATTTTCTGTGCCTCTATACTGGGAATCCTAGTTAGGGTCCTGCATTGTGATTGTTGGGCGTTATTATGTTTCTGGGTCCCAAGATACAGGGAACCCCTAGTTATGGTCTTGTACTATGTGATTGTTTGGCGTTATTATGTTTCTGGGTCTTTAGATACAGGGAACCCTAGTTAGGGTCTTGTACTATGTGATTGTTGGGCGTTATTATGTTTCTGGGTCTCTAGATATACGTACAGGCAATCCTAGTTAAGGTTTTGTACGTTACTGATGGGCGTTATTACGAGCGTTGTTATGGGGGTTATTATGTTTCTGGGTCCCAAGATACAGGGAACCCTAGTTAGGGTCTTGTACTCTGTGATTGTTGGGCGTTATTATGTTTCTGGGTCTCTAGATATACGTACAGGCAATCCTAGTTAAGGTACTGTACGTTACTGATGTGCGTTATATGAGCGTTGTTATGGGCGTTATTATGTTTTTGGGTCCCAAGATACAAGGAATCCTAGTTAGGGTCCTGTTATCTACGTGATTGTAGGGCGTTATTATGGGCATTATTATTTTCTGAAGATGCCGTGCTGCAAGCTGTTTATGAGTTCTCGTATGTAAACGTAAGGCCCCCATACACATTCCATTTTATTGATCAAAAAAATTGAACGTGTATGAGGGGCCTAAAGGGCCATTATTACAATACAACTGATTGTCGTAAGTAGGCTTGCTAAAGTGATAAGCAAATATTTGTTCCAATATTTTCATTACAATAAACTGGGAAGCTTAAGTTAATCCAAATTAGCCCGTATTCATTGCACAGGATTAGAGGAAACCTAGTAAAATTTAATAAGACCAATATACCTATACGGGTTGAAAAAGATTCTTCGTTCGCGCACACGTAAAACTTAAAACCCAAAAAAATTATTGCAGATATAGTTTTGTTAGCACTTTTACATGTCAAAATTAGACAAGGTATTTAAGAATATTAAAATTAAATGATTGTACATACTAAGGCTGGGTTTTTTGAACCGTAGTTAAGGTAACCAATGGTTAAAAATCCCAACAAATTTTGATCATTGGTTTGGATTTGTTAGCATTTTTAACCATTGGTTACCTTTACTACGCATTAAAAAAATCCACTCTAAGCAAGCATAATTATAGGCAGCATTACAAAGTGCTTAATGTCAAAATGTTATATAGCAAGCCTATTACAATAAGATTAAATTTAAGATAATGAATAGTATGTAGGTACCAACATTTGACATTAAAAATTTATATCATATTAGGTATTTAGAATCGATAAGAATGACATTGAATGATAATTAATCAGTTTTATATATATATATATTTATGTACTCCATTGACATTAGATTAATTAATAAATACAATTAAAACATTGCGAGTAAAATTTTATTATAGTCAAACTAATATGTTATTATTTTCTTTGTAAGTAAATATTGACTCTTTTGTGAAGTCGTCCTTCTCTCTCCAAATGTGCTGCGCCCGACGGGGTCCATAATGAGCCTACTTAATTAATTTTATACTTATTCCACCTATGTACACTATGGAAGCAATAAAATATCTGAATCTGAATCTGAATCTGGATTTGGAAAAAAGCAGTTTTCCTTCCCACAACATAATAACTTATAGTTCTACGTAGTTCGAGAGTGATTATAATTTTTTTCACATTAATTATAATGGATTTTATTATAGTTCTTGTGGATAATTGTATTTAATGTATACTAATATAGATTAAGCACTACTAACTCATTTAAAAACTTAAATAACATGTATATACTAAACTAAACTAGACCTAAAAACTAAACTATACCTAAAAACTTTAAAACTAAAATATAAAACCTAAAATAAACCGTTGGCGGAGGGAAAAGTGCCCAGAATGCTGGCAGCATTACCACGCTGGATGGCAATGCTTATCTTTTGTGCAAAATAAAAGCCAGCATTCTGGTCACCTGATGCCTCCACCAAACGTTTGACCAAGTCCCGGTACGTTTCCATGGCGGCGGGCCCCCATGGACCCATTGTCTCCACCCCAAACGGCTCAAATATGTAGGCCCTATCAAGGATTGCATATTTGTGCCGTTTGAGGTTTTCGGCCTTGATGGCGGCTGCGCCGGCTTGAGCTGTTGTTAAAGGAAGATGGGACAGAGCCAAAGTGTCAGCACATGTGGCATCCCAAACTAGGGGCCGTCCCATCTTCCAGGGTATGAGGGTCATCCCGTCGGGTCTTTTTCCGTCGTCTCACATCAGTCCATTAGGTTCTAGGACTGATGGGACACCGGCACTAACTAAAGCCCGACGGATGATATCGTTCAAGTCGGCGTGCCGCGGTATTCGTCCTGTAGTATTTATACAGGACAGTCCATGAACTCCGAGCCCGTCCACCATTTCACCGCAAGGACAGCGATGAGGGACTTGGCTAGGTGCACCTATTCGTAAAGATACGGCTAACCGGAAGGTATTGTTATCTAAAAGTGTTCCGTAGCGGTATTGAATATAATAAAGATTGCGCCCGCGATGGCGTTTGCTTGCCTGTAGAAGGGTCTTCAATATTGTAGGAGTATTTGTAGTCAGTATCAGAAGTGGCGGGTCAGACACAATGATGCGGAGCACGGCAGGCACAGAGCATAAAAGTAGTGTCGTCTGCAGAATAGTGTCGCGGCGAGCCGCGAGGTGGCGCCGGATTGTATCCGACGCCTAGTGTTGCGCCCGAACATCCTCGGGGGCCTTGGAAGCCTCGGCTTCCAAAGTGTTGTCATCCGCTGGCTCCAGCAGCGGACAGAGGTATCGCATGCCTCTTCGAAATATGCCTGTGGGGGTCCGGACTTCAGCTACTCGAGCTATATCATCCTTTCCTGGAAAGAAAGCTGTAATTCTTCCCAGTTTCCAGTTTAGTGGTGGAGAGTTGTCTTCCTTTAGCAGCACCAAGTCTCCAATCTGTAGCGGCTTGCTGTGGGCACGCCACTTGTGTTTCTGTTGCAGCTCAGCTATATACTCTGCCTGCCAACGATTCCAAAAATGTTGTCGTAAGTGCTCTAGTCGTTGGAAGCGATTCAGTCTGTGAATATTTTTGGCTCGTATATCTGATGACGGCAGCGACGTAAGGGGTCTTCCGATGAGGAAGTGCCCTGGAGTGAGGGAATTGTAGTCGTTGGGGGAAGAGGACAAAGGACAAAGTGGCCTACTATTGAGGATAGCTTCAATTTGACTGAATAGAGTTGCCAGCTCTTCAAATGTTAAGTGTGCATTGCCTAACTGTCTCTTTAAGAAAAATTTCGCTGACTTAACAGCTGATTCTACCAACCCCCCAAAGTGTGGAGCATATGCCGGTTGAAAGTGAAATTTGATTCTCTCTCCCGAAGTGAAGGCTACAATGTCATCAGAGTGAGAGGTGAGAAATTCCGATATTTCTCTAGCTGTAGCGACAAAGTTGCGACCGTTGTCGCTGAAGATCTCATTCGGCTTTCCTCTGCGAGAGATAAAACGACGAAGAGATAAAACAAATGCGTCCTTCGACAGTTCACTAACAGCTTCTAGGTGAACGCATTTGTATCTGAAACAAACGAATATGCACAGATAGCATTTGGTAATTTTGCAGCCTCTACCTTTCCTATCAGTGATAAGATAGGGACCAGCAAAGTCGACCGAAGAAGTCTCAAATGGGAAGCCAGGGTTGACTCGCTGTTCAGGTAGCATACCCATTATAGGAGAAGCGGTTTGTCCACTGGCCCTTCTACACACCACGCATTGCCTTGCGGTAGTGCGAGCTAGATCGCGACCACCTATCGGCCAAATAGAGTCTC
Source organism: Ennomos quercinarius (assembly GCA_910589525.2). Lineage (NCBI taxonomy): Eukaryota > Metazoa > Arthropoda > Insecta > Lepidoptera > Geometridae > Ennomos > Ennomos quercinarius. The sequence continues at coordinate 13,614,702 of OU342505.1, read as the reverse complement.
TAACTGATGATAATAATAGCTGCGGACCAGCGTGAAGAAGACGAATATGTTCCTGTTGAAACAACAATTTAGTAAGCTTGTGTTTTGCATGTAATAGCATTGGATGACGTTTTTCATATGGGTAACAAGAGTTATCTAAACGTCCTCCAACCCTGATTATGGCATTGTCTAAAAATGGGGTCAAGGAATTTAAACCATTTTTAGAGCTGAGCCTTTTGTTTGTAGTAAGAATGGCCAATTCCTTCGGGAAAGATTCCCTTTGAGATAGTTTTACCAAACATTTGAAAGAAACTGTAAGTTCTTCAGGCTGTAAAATACCAATGTGTTTGTTTGCTCGGGTTTTGCAATTGTTAATGAATCTAAGAACATACGCAAACGAGCGTTGTAAAAAGGTTAATTTCGAATACCTATCAAAATCGATTAATGATTGTTTTATGGTTTCTTCGCATGTAGTTGTGTTTATCTTAATTTCAGGTAAATCATCGATTTGTGTAAAGTGTACGTTGGGTCTAGACGGTGGCCATAATGACTCTGATTGTAATAAGAATGCGGGTCCGTTCCACCACAAATCGCAATTTTTTATTTTATTGCCATCTACACCGCGTGTCGCTAAATCGGCTGGATTGAGGTCAGTGGGGACATGACGCCATTGAGATTGGTCCGTTTGTTCTAAGATAGCACCTACTCTATTCGCTACATAGGTTTTTAGTTTGTCGTACCTCATACCTAGCCAGCATAGAGCGATGGATGAATCTGTCCAAAATATGCTGCGTGCAACGACACATCGCAGAGCGCGACACACGGCGCCCGCGAGCTGAGCGCCGAGCAAGCACGCGCACAACTCGAGCCGAGGGATAGTTGTTGGCTTCACGGGGGCTACTCGAGCCTTGGCGCATAGAAGACGAACGGTGACGTCACCTTGCCGGTTTGTAGATTTGAGATAAACTGTAGATGCAAAACAGTTTTTAGAAGCGTCACAAAATGTATGTATCTCTATGTAAGTAGGAGATTTACACAAAGCATGTCTAGGTATGTGTAGTGTATGTAAATATTTTAAATTGTTTATAAATGAGTTCCACTCTTGACGCATGCTTTCAGGCACTGGTTCGTCCCAGTCGATTTTCTCAACCCATAGTTTTTGAATCATGATTTTAGGAACAATACTTAAAATACTGAGAACGCCAAGAGGGTCAAAAATCTTACAGGAGTCTGAAAGTATTGACCGTTTAGTAGGAAATTCAGTTTTGCTTTCATAAGTGCATGGAAAGTGAATGATGTCTTCATTGGGGTTCCACCCTACACCCAATGTATGAGATGAAGAACTAATAGTTAAATTGCCTTGGTTGCTCTGCGCTTCAGCGAGCACATGTTGTGAATTTGATCGATATTTACGCAAGTTTAGGCAGCTTGCTTTTAGTGCAGTTTCTACCGACTCCTTTATGTACAATAAATCATTGATATCGTCGCTTCCCGTCAGGAGATCGTCGACTAGAAAGTCCTTTTGAACAATTTCTTTAATGCTAGGATCATCACACTCTTCACCTACCTGCCATAGACAGCGTGTGCTAAGAAAACTTGAGCTAGCATAACCATACGTAACAGTATTTAAGCGAAGCAGTTTTAATGGATCGGTGACATTATCGCGCCATAGAATTACTTGTAAGTCACGATGGCACTCTTGCAACTCTATCTGCCTGTACATTTTCTCTATATCACCAGACAACACGTAGGTATGCTGCCGAAATCTAAGTAATATGTTGAATAAGCTGTCTTGTATTTGGGGCCCTACCATTAGTATGTCATTAATGGAAAAAGATGAATTGGTTTGGGCACTACCATTGAATACAACCCTTATGGCAGATGACTCACTTGATGGTTTCCATACTGCATGATGAGGGATGAAGTATGACTGATCTGAGACCGAGTTAACCTCTGATAGATGCCCTAGATTTGAATACTCGCGAATGAAATTAGAATATAATTTTTTAAATTCAGGGTTTTTTTCAAATCTTTTTTCTAATGCTAGAAATTGCCTCTTAGCCTGCTTTCTAGAGTCGCCTAAACAATCTGGTTCAGTTAGAAGGGGTAACTGTACACAAAACCTGCCTTCATTGTTGCGGTATGTATGTTGAACAAAGTGAGCTTCGCATTGTATTTCCTCATCGGTTTGTTGACTGGCCGGCTGAGGAATCTGCTCTGTTTCCCAGAATTTAGTAAGATTTTCATTCAAAGCTTCATTGGAAATGTAGTCACTACTGGACTTGATAGCAACATGATTACATCTTATAGATTTGTTGTTTGATGTATCATTTGTAAACATTGAGCCTGCCAGGATCCAACCTAGCTTTGACTTACGCATAATTGGTTGATTGGGGCCAAGATGAATTTGCTCCGATTCAATTAAATACCAAAACATATCTGCACCTAACAACATGTCTACAGGTGCAGACTGGTGAAATGAAGGATCTGCTAGTTTGATATTCAAAGGTATTTTCATGTGTGAGATATCTATTGATTTGTTTGGTAAGTTACCGGATATCTGTGGCAGTACTAGACATGACAGCTCGGACTCAAACGAACTGGTCTTTGACTTTAGTTTTACAACACAACGTTCTATAACGTTGGATGAATGGATATTGCCTACACCTACAATATCGACAGTTGGCTGAGGAGTCAGTTGTAGTTTGCTTTTCAACCTATTGGTGATTAGAGAGGACTGGCTCCCGCTATCTAACAAGGCTCGAATGGTTAGGTGTTTATTTGTAAGTGGATTGTATATTTCAACCATTGCAGTTGAAAGTAGTACGCTGCTAGTCGCAGTCACAGACATACTGACTATGTTGTCACTATCATTGAATGCCTGATCGCTATCATGATCAGTTTCAGTAGTTGATTGCACATTGGATATGTTTACAGCCTGAGAAGAATTCCTATGCAACAGAGTATTGTGCCTGCCTTTACATTTAGAACAAGGGCCCAACCTGCATTGATGCGAAGAATGTCCCTTACGCAAGCAATTCATGCACAGCCTCAAGCGCATGACCTCCGAAGCTCGCTCCTGTACTGTTTTGCCCAAGAACGACACACAATCGTACAAGCGATGACTGCCCTTGCACAGAACACACGAAGCAGTAGAGGCGCCAGGAGCAGCTGAAATTGCAAATGATTTTGTGTGTAACTTCTCAGATCTTTGTTGTTGTGGGTGAGTATGAGTGGTTTGTTTATCCAACTTGTTATTACGCACTGATTCTATAATGTCTGCTCGAGACCGCAGGAAATCAAAGAAATCCTTTAAAGATGGACTCTTTTTAAAAGTGTTCTTATGCTCTTCCCATTTGAAGCTTGTGCTGCTATCGAGCTTTGCTGCAGCAAGATGCACTATTAAAGTGTCCCAATGGTTAGTTGGTTCACCAAGAGTGTTCAAAGCCCGCAAGTTCTTTGAGATATGATCAATAAGAAAGCGAATATCTTTTGCTGAGTCTCGAGGTATAGGCTGCATACCAAGCAATGAGTTCAGGTGATTGTTTACAAGTTGTTTTTCGTTGTTGTATCTCTCACAGAGGAGCCGCCATGCTTCCTCATAGTTCACACTACTCACCTCCAAATTGCTGATGACATGTGAAGCCTCCCCTTCAAGATAAGAATTAAGATAGTGAAACTTATGTATGGATTCAATGTTGCTATTGTTATGAATGAGTGATGCAAATGTGTCTCTAAATTCCAGCCATTTGAAGTAGGTACCATCAAAGTTAGAAATTTTAATGACTGGTAACTTGAAGCTTGTTTTATTGTTATGATTACATGGATGGCTGCAACCAGATTTTGAAGTTGAGTTACAATCCTCATTTTGAGTTTGAGGCTTGTGTTTTTCAATAAACATTTGAGTTTGAGCTATGAGTGAAGTAAAATCTAGCTCAAACTCTTCACGGATATCAAGTTCATCATCTAAATAAGCAGAATTTTGTAGCTCTATTTGTGACTGTATATCATCAAAAGTAAAAGATAAGTCTCGAAACTTTTCATAACGCTGGGTTAGGGCACAAATATCAGTTGCTGTCACGGATGCAGCACTAGTAAAGGTATTTAAATACCTTTTATACTTTGTGACACGACCTTTGATTGAACTTCTCTTAGTTGTGAGGTCCTTTAAACTGATGATTGTACTCAATGATGGAACTGTTAGGTTGCTACCAAATTCCAAAGGCGATTTTGGCAGTGCATCCTTTGTTTGAGACATGATAGAAAAACAATAGAATATAGAATGTCAAATGAAATAAAAATGAATGAAAATGTAACGATACGTAAATTGAATCCGGCCTATGCTCCACAAGTTGAAAGTTGACAGGTGATCAGCTGATTCTGTCCGGCGAGAACAGTGGATGTTTGTGCGGTAGCTGCAATGCGATGTACACCCAGTTGTCACTTGAGTAGCTGGAATGTGGAGATAGGACAGGTGTTAGATTTGATTAGAGTTGTATTTAAATGGATTGGATGATTAGCAGATGCAAAGTATTAAATATCCGTTGTATTTAATTGCACAATGACAATGTAGTTGTGTGAATATTATAGGTTAGTTGCACTATAGTTGTGTGCATAGGTTATCTTTAGCATATTCACTAGTTTTAGTGCTTATTCCACAGTGCTGTATGGCTAAGGTGTGCAAAGTAGGCTGCAATAATTATGCTGCAGTGCAAAATGCAAACCAAAAATGCATAAAACAAAATGCAGCGTGCGTGCGTGGCAATGACCGAAACGGGCTGCGTGGGCTTAGCGAACTGACAAATATTGGTCAATAATGCAATTGAAATGCGAAAACATATGCACAAAGAGGATCTGACGCGTTCCACCCAGACAAAAGAAGAGGAAAATAGGCAAAGTTGTGAGGAAATAAGGATGAGGCACTTCCCTTTCTAAGCGTTAGCTGCGGCACGCGGAGCTGTTGGCTGTCCGATGTCCGGCTGGCTTGAAGTAAAGGCTGGCTGCCCTCCAACACGATGAAAACGAAAACTAGTAGAATGGAGCAAAATCTGTGGCACTTGCACTTGGTTCCCAAAGTTCTTTATGTTTCGTTTTCACGTTGACACAATTTTCACAAATTTACACAAAATGGCGTGCTCGATGAATTTTTTACAATTTATAGATCACGTCGGGGTCACCATGTTCCGTAGCGGTATTGAATATAATAAAGATTGCGCCCGCGATGGCGTTTGCTTGCCTGTAGAAGGGTCTTCAATATTGTAGGAGTATTTGTAGTCAGTATCAGAAGTGGCGGGTCAGACACAATGATGCGGAGCACAGCAGGCACAGAGCATAAAAGTAGTGTCGTCTGCAGAATAGTGTCGCGGCGAGCCGCGAGGTGGCGCCGGATTGTATCCGACGCCTAGTGTTGCGCCCGAACATCAAGGTTACCGAAATTTCGGGAAGGCAAAGCATGCAGGCAAACCCCGACTCTCAACGAGCGACTGCGAGTAGGCGAGCACGCTCTGTGGAAGAACTTGCTGTAAGATATAACAAGATATAACAATAGCAAAAAACATTTATTTGAAGATATCCAGAATGGAGAAATTTAAAATTAATATATAGTACTCATTTATGATCCCAGCAGTTGTTCGAAATAAAAATTCATTTATTTTATTTATAATATTTTATAATATTTGTTGTTCTAGTTAGGTAAAAAATTTGCGTTTCATATTGTGCTTGCAGGGTACAAGAGCGATGGTGGCCGAGCGGTAGCATCGGTGTGAATCGCTCAAGTGTTCTAATAGCAGAGGGCGATTCACACCGCAGGGCGAAAGAGCCTATTCATTTAGAGCACTTGGGCGATTCACACCGCAGTGTGAACCAGGCGCGGTGCGAAACGCCCCATTACCCGGTCCAGGATCTATGTATGTGATTGTTAGGCGTTATTTATTTTATTCATTTATTTATTGTAATCTTTTCATCCTTTTAAGTCACGCTCACAATTGTTTTTTCTCTAATCTGTGGTCACACTATAAAAAGGTACAATCCCTGTGTTACCAGCGCATAATTCGCGAATGTTACCATCGTATAAATAGCACGGTGTTGCCACATTTCACCGAGTCAGGTGAGCCGGGTCATTAGCTTGCACTAATTAACTGTGGTCGGGCTTAGCCTTCGCTATGGGCCATGGGGACAGCGGTGTAGGGTAAACCTGTTTTTAATGATACTGTTAACAACTACAGTGAGCGACTGTGACTCAACGGTAGCCATGCGACTTTAATACCGACGCACCCTGGTTCGAATCCAGCTCACCGCTGCACCAAACATTATGTGCGGAATATGCAATCGCTCTTAAGAATTAGACCCATTCAGTCAAGGCCTGTTCTGTCACAGTTTTGCAAACCCATACAACGAGTCCCGATCGGTCACACTTTAAAAAAAAAAAAAAAAAAAAAAAATTAAACAACTTACTTTTTTTTTTTAATTTTTTGTTATTTATTTATTTTTTTTATTTTTTTTTTATAAATTATTTATTTAATTATTTTTTTATTTTATTATTATTATTTTTTTTTTTGTTAAATTTTTGCATAGGTATCCTAATCGGGTCTCTTTTTTTTGTTTACCCACTTGCTTAAATGTACAGTCAGCGGGAAAAGTATCACCACAGTGATCAAGGCTTACCTATGTAATACAAATTCAAGAAAATGCGGTCACTACAATGGTGCAGGAAACCATCAAGAATCGTAAAAAAATCGAGGTCATTGTGTTATCAAATGTGTCAAAACGGTGAACTGGTTTTGATAATTTTTGCACTTAGATAAGTTCGACCAACCTTTTTATTTACTTTTTAATTTATTTTTTTTATATAGTTTTTTAGTTTTCTTTTTTAACTTTGTCTATTTTTATATTTTTAAAGTGATTTTGATTTTTTGGAGAAATGGATTTTTGTTTCTTTCTAATGACAGAAACAAAAACGAAAAAGCAGCCTATCGAAAATCGATCGGGAATCGGTTGTATTGATCGTAATCGATTAATACAATCTTCTAGTTTTCATTGAGAGGGTTTTAGTTTTGGCTTTTTAATAAATTTTATTTGGTATTTAAGTTTTCTGTGTTCTCATTTACCACATCTTCATGGATAATACAATAATAATTCGTTGATCATCATTATGATCACGGAACCACGGACTAAACCTAATCTGTGATTATTAATTATTATTATAATAATTTTCCTGTATTGTTTTAATGCCTCTCTTTTTGAACTTTTATTCCTAGAATTCCCAGCTTTTTTAATGGCCCTAAATCACTAGAACCGCGGATTTAATTCGCCAGAGGACACCGGAGTGTCGAATTTTGTCGGAATTACATCTTTGTCCAACCCCGACCGAAACATTTGCGGTCTACAGTGAAATATTTATTTAAGGGTGTTATTTGCTGGCACACCCCTTTCCCTGTTAGAAATTGAAGGTTAATTGAAAATTAGAATAATAATTGAGGACATTTCACCAAGCACCATTAAAATAAATACCGTCCAACGATCACATACATAGATCCTGTAACGTAACTTTTAGGTCTAGAATCTTAATTAGCATTCTTTTATGTAGGGATCCATCTGGAACTATGGAGGACCATGGTCCCACAACACCCAGACACATTGAGCTTTTTATGTGCATAAGTAAATTGTTCTGTCAGGGGAATCGAACCCGCAGCTTCCAAGTTATGAGCTGACCTGCTCAACCGCAACTCCATGGAGGTTTTAATAGTCCCATACTTACTATTACGAATATAACGTACCTTTAAACAATAGTCTAGCACAAATGTACGAAAAATATTAAATATTATCACTTAAATGTAAATAATTGTATAACAAATTATTAAATCGAATAAATAATAGGGAATGAAACATTTAGAAACATGAATATAATAATAATTATACGAACTTGAAATTAAAAATAGGAAATAATGAAATAAAATTGTAGGTAAACAAAATAACTTTTTTGGTGATGAGCATGATTTCCAATTAGAATAAGTAAAAAAATTGTTATAAAAATAGAATTTATTAACATAAGCAACATGCAAAATTGTAAAACAAGGAGGAAATAAAAGGCTATTTTATTTACTAAGCTTGTATTTTTTTTATGTAATCGAATGACGTGACGAGCTTGTCGTTCGCCTGGTGTTAAGCGTCACGGCCACCCATAACAGATTGCAAGTGCCATTGTAACCATTATAAAATTCCGCCCATTTAACGAGGTGGTAGCACTTTTCTGCAAAGTTCGTCTACGTAGGTAGACCACATTGCCTTATTCTGCCGCCAAGAAATAATTAAAATAATTATTAAATAAATAATGCCCAACGATCACATACATCGAAATAGTCTGCAACAAGCACTGTGTTCCGGTTTGAAGAGCACTGTTGCTAGTACTAGAAAAATGAGACCTTATTGGGCCCCTGTTTTATAAAGAGACAAATAAACCTACAATATTGTCAGTAAATATGACTGACAATCATCAGTCACGTACCTATTAATATTTTTGTTATATGAAACGCAGGTTTGGCGTATTCGACTGACATTTGTAGGTTCATTATGATTTGTCGCTTTAGGAAGGTGGTAGGACTTTTCTGCAAAGTTCGTCTAGGTAGGTACCACCGCTTTGCCAGTTATTCTGCCGCCAAGCAGTAGTGTGCAAGCACTACTGTGTTCCGGTTTGAAGGGCATTGTAGCTAGTGAAATTACTGGGAAAATGAGACTTTATGATCTGATCACTCAGTCTAGTAATCTGATTACTAGATTGGGTGAGACATCACCCAATCTAGTAATCACACCTGAGACATCAGGATGACGTGCGCAGTGCAGTGTCACGCGAAACTTTATTGTTTTAAAGTTCCGGGTGACACTGCAACTGTTATGGGCGGCCGTGTCAGTTAACATCAGGTGAACGACTTGCTCGTCACGTCATTCAATCACATAAAAAAAAAAGGAAATAGGGGCCTGTCATAAAGTCTCATTTGCCCAGTATACTAGCTACAGTGCCCTTCAAACACACAATAGTGCTTGCACGCTGTTTCTTGGCGGCAAGGCAAAGCGGTCTGATCTCACAATCTGGTAAATCAGAATTCAGACTCTAAATAGGTAAGTATATATATAAAGTTTCACGTGACAGTTTATATTTTAGAGTTCTGTCTAAGTGACACGGCAGTTATGGGTGGCCGTGTCGCTTAACATCAGGATAACGACTATCACGCCACGTTCGAAAAATATTTATTTGTTTATTACTGTAAGAAAATCCATACATAGGTATATGAAACTTACAATATAACAATCTTAAAGCCAATATAGTGGATTTACATTTTATGAATATTGGAGAGCAGAATTCGAACCAGGGATGCGTCGACTTCAAAGCCGTACAAGCTATAGCTGAGCCACACGCCCGTTACGCCCTAGATTAGAACACAGTCACGCCCTAGGGACCTATTCGCAGTCTAGACCACACCTGAATACCGATCTGTTAAATCGGATAGGCCATAAAGAGACCATATTTGCTAGACAATGGTCGATGGTCTAACTGTGTGACCCACTTCATTGGAAGCACAAAGTTTCTAAAATTAATTTCCATCCCCATTTTACCACAACTAGACGCACGAAAACACGGCATCCGTATATGGTATAAATTCCTCGAATACGTACAAAGCGCTTTGATTCCTCATTTATAATTCGGACAGCAAAGGAATGGAACACCTTACCAGGGTCGTTGTTTCTTGAGAAAATATATAATCTGGGAGTTTTAGGGTTAGAGTGAACGGCACCCGCATTATGTAAAAATTACAACAACAAAGCAACAGCAGTAGCAAAGCAACAGGAGCAGCAAAGCGCTAGCAAACAATCGCAATCGTTAGCAATCGGTCGCAGTCGCCCGCCTGTTGCTGAATGCACTTTGGCCTTTCATACACCACAACACCACGCCACTAGCAACAGAACAGCAATAGACGGAAACAAAATAATGCACTTTTTAGTTAATCGATTGTCCGACAGTCGGAGATCTAGCGCTCGATCGCTTTCTGCTCCGCCAAAGTGACGTTTGACAGCTTTTACAGCAAAGATGCAAACTTTACGTAATAAGCTAGCCGGCGGACTTATTACCTAACTCAAACAGTTTTGCAACAGGCGTAAATTTCGTGATGATTGCTGTAATACATCATTAGTGGTGTCGAGCATGTATGCTTCGCTACTGCTGTTGCTTTGCTGTTGCAAATTATACGTAATTACTTCGCCGGTATCTTCTAGGCAACATACCAACAGGCAAGTATGCTCCATCGTCGACCGCTTCGGTACCTATATCAGGCGAGACCGTGGTGAAATGTTAGCATATCTATGATAAAAAAACAATTTTTTCTAAATTGCTTTTCAATCTTCAAACTCATTTTGATGGTTTTTAGAGACGTCTAATGTTGTCTTTATTGACCTTTACAACGTAGCACTACCTAGAACCATGCAGGTATGTTTTTTTAAATAAAATAAAAGTACAGCAGTAACTCACACATTACCTACATCAGGAGAAAGTATGCGGTCAAACGCAAGCCTTGGGTATCTAATATAGAAAAAGGATCACGAAATAATATAAGTAGGTAGTACAAAATTAAAAATCCATGACCGATGCCGACGAAAACTTTTAGATGTAATGGCATGGGATCGTAGCTCAGTTAGGAATGCGTGAGTTGGAAGACGCGGGTTGAAGTTCCGCGGGTTGCAAAAGTTTTTAGGAACCACAATGTTTTTATCAGACCTACCATTTGCTAAATGACCAAAGCGTCCACTACACGTGTGAGTCCTGATCGATTTTCCCCAGTCTCCCCAACAAAGAGGATGTTGGGGCTCGTTACTTCATTAGCGTACGCTTCCGGAGGGTTCCGTGCCATATTGCACTGGGGTAGTTTATCGCGTCTGCTTAATGCAACGAAGGTGTGAATTTACACCCTTATTGATAAAACAAAATGTTTTGCGTATTAATAGTGTTACCGTTTGCTTTGCTAGTAATACCATTTTATAATAATAGTAGGCCGCACTTTCTCCTATATATTATCCCCTGACCTAAATAAGTGTTAAATATTCACAGTTAAGATATTAGACAATGTTATATTAGACACTTTTATTTATGTACTTAGTAGGGGATTCATTTTCAGAGTAGTCCCCTAATCATATCTCTACGGTTTGGCCTGTACTGCTTTGTCTGTCTGTCAGTCAGGACAAAGCCTTTTATCAATAAACTAGCCCTCGGCTTCGCCCGTGTGGACTATCCCTTAGGAACCGTTTATTTTTCCGGGATAAAAATACCCTTCTTTCTATTCAATAATAAGAGCTAACGTAACATCTTATAAATATCATATCACTTACGATTACAATACAAGGCCAGTACAATCAGCTATTCTGCCGCCAAGCAGTAGTGTGCAAACACTACTGTGCTCCGGTTTGAAGGGCATTGTAGCTAGTGAAATTACTGGGCAAATGAGACTTTACGATCTGATCTCACAGTCTAGAAAACTTTTTTAGACTGTGTGATGTCTCAGGATGGCGTGCGCAGTGCGCAGTGTCACGCGAAACTTTAGTTTGGGTTCCGAGTGACACTGCAATCTGTTATGGGCGGCCGTGTCGCTTCACACCATGCGAACGACTAGCTCGTCACGTCATTCGTTTACATTAAAAAAAAAGAGAAAAAAAATCAATTAAAAAGAGGAAACGGAAAGGGCCGTCATTTCCATACTAAACTTGTTTTCTATAATTATATAGATCACTAAGGGTGGGTTTTTTTTTAATAATATATATGTCTATGCCTAATTATAGCATAAAAAATGATGTAGATTAGATATTCATCAAAACAGTGCGCGTGCGACCGAACTGCGAATCACAATGAGATTGAGTTATGATGCAAGCAATTAGTAATTTTTTTCATAATGAGTTTTAAAATGCCTAACCACTCAGATAGCGACAGCGCCCCACTCTCCCCCGTGAAGGGGAGCGAACGATCATCGAGGGCTGGTGGTGGACCACCACCGCCCGCCTCACGCTCAGGACACCGCGCTACGTCTCATCAACGTGGATAGGCGTGACTCACATATTGTGTCTGTCTTGAGAAAAGCTTACTATAGAAATGATCCTATGAAGTAAGGTCTTGCCGTTGATAAAAACCACGCAAGCGGTCATTGTTCGCCGGAGAATCTTGTCACCGCGATTCAGCTTTACGTTGCTCGCGGTGATGTGCCATCTAGCTGTTTTTGTCGGAACTACTTGCGCACGCGGCACGCGCAGTTAGATGTACCGCGCATGCGCGTGCACGTTATGATTTTTCAAATTCCATAAAAATATTAATAACATTGAAACTTTTAAAACTGTCAGTATTTACATAAATCATTAATTGGTAACAGCTAAAATAGATGCGTTCAAGAATTCAATTTTCAAGGCCATGACCGCGTTTTATCGTAGTTATCGATAATCTAACGAACAAAACAGTGGAGTTTTGGTGGAAACGTGAAATTGTTCCGTTGTATTACCATATGTGTAAAATTTATTACACATATGGTATTACTATTATTTATTTGCTATTTTGTATACTTACTAGTAGTGGTTGTGCTATGATTTCAAATGACAAAATAATTTCCTACCTACACGTGGGGCGACAGGGTAGGTAGGTACTGCACTAAACACAAGAAGGTCACCGAATGCCATACGGATAATAGGCGACAGATGGCAGCGCCAAATTCTCAATAATAATTAATACTCCCCGCCTTTCCTAAATTCAATACAAAATGAATGACAAAAAAATTGAATATTTTGGGGTGGTCTGAACCTCAAAACCGACATAGTTATATTATATTAAGAAGTGCTCCAGATTCCATACAAAATGTATGCACGCCGGAGCTCTTTTTACGTGGGTCATTGAAAATGCCGTGACCTAAAGGCGCGCGGCGCCCCCTAGGATGCTGCGCCCGTGTGCTCCGCACACCCATACGCACCATACGTATAAAGCTGTCTCTGTATCTAGGTATGCAGAGCTTTAGAACTAAATTATATAAGTAATACGAAGAAACTTCCCGCGACCTAATAATATTATTATTCTGCTAGGTACTGTGCTTATCCTTTATTCCTTTATCGGTAGTTCGGTATTCGATTCGGGCTTGGACGTAACTTTGAATATTGGGCCGCGATAATTAAGAATCAAACGAACTTACCTAGTGAAGTTTGATGTCTAATTATGCGAGTATCTCGTACGAAGATGATTGTTTGTTTACGTGCAGCAGTACAACGTATCATGTTGCCCTTGTCACACTTTAAAGCCTCACTATTTATAAAAATCTCTTGTCTCTTTCACCTCTGCGTCTTCCCGCTTCAGCCACTCTCTAGCGCCATTACTGTAAAGCCTATGATTTAATTTTTCGATCTAACTGGGTCTGAATTCGGGATGGGTGGGAGTGTACAATCATCTTCGTACGAGATACTCGCATAATTAGACATCAAACTTCACTAGGTAAGTTCGTTTGATTCTTAATTATACTTCGTATCTCGTACGAAGATGATTGTTTGTTTACGTGCAGGATGTTTAAAGCACCGAAAAATTATATCATTGAAATAAGAGATAAAATAAAATATGTATACTTAATTAAGTATATGTGAACTTATTTGAAAGCATCTTTTATTTTAGCAACAATTTTACATATCATAATTATATTAATCAAAACATTAATCAACATTTATATTAAGTATTATAACCTATTGTATGTTATAAAAACAAAACAGTTTATCAATTATGTACTACTATAATGCAATTCTTTAAAATAGTGCGCCAACAAAATTATTTGTGGTACTGATTAGTTCTTTGTTATAGTACTTTAAGAATGTGTTGGACGAGGCACTCCAACCTGCTTGTTTTCTTATCTCTTCTATACTAACACCAGCTCGTTTAGCCGCTGATGTTGAGGCATGCCTCGTTGAATGAGCTCCAAAGATGGTTGTGTCTATACCGCTCTTTTCAAGAGAATCTTTGACCCAATGGCCTAAGGTTTGGGACCCAACATTTTTATGAGGTTTTCTATAGCTAATAAAAAGACTGGTATCGTTATTAGACCTCAAACCCTGAGTCTTATCTAAATAATTTTTTACAGCAAGCGCTGGACAGATTTTAGGATCTTCTTTTATAAACGGCAGAGTTATCACAGGTTGGTTAACTCCTGGCCTAGAAGTCTTTAGTAAATCAACTATTTTAATCACAATTGAATCACTATTGATCAAAATATTACTTATTTTAATAACACTCAGCGTTTGCATTCGTTGAGCTGATGCAAGAGCAAGTAATGTGACAGTTTTTAATGACAGATCCTGTAAACTTACATTTTCATACGGATAAAACTTACTAAAGTATTTCAGCACTATGCTTGGATCCCATGTTACATCATATTTAGGTTTAGGTGGATTCAATCTATAAATGCCTTTAAAAAGGCGATTTATTAAGTCATTATTAGTAATTGTTGTGCCTAGAATAAGTGAAAGTGCAGATCTAGTAGTGTTCAATGTACTATAACTAGCTCCGATCGTGTGTTTTTCCGTTAAAAATAAAATTATTTGAGACAAATCAGGTTCATAAAAATCAAAGTCTCTATCGTCACAAAACTGCCACCAAGATTTTAGACATGAATTATATTGACTTAGGGTATTCTTTGCAAATGATGCCATCATTATGTCCAGTGAAGCTATTGGGACTCCACGCTTGATTAGCGAACACCGGATACTTTCGCTGCCACCAGGGTAAGGTCTTGGTAAAGTGGGTGTGGCTCTCTGAAAGGGGAAATTAACAGGGCTTTTTCAGGCTCAAAATATATTTCTTTTGAAACTGTTAGTCTACGATATAAGGGGTACCACGGCTGTGAAGGCCAATATGGTACTACCAAAATGCCTTCAGCCTTGTCTACAATAATTTTTTGAATAGTTTTGGCTATCATGCTGAACGGAGGAAAGGCGTAAAATCTAATACCGTGCCAATCAATTGTGAAAGCATCGATAACTTCAGATTGTGGATCTAGTTTCCACGAGGCATATCTACTACATTTATGGTTCTGGATACTTGCAAAAAGGTCGAACTCTAGCATTCCGAATGTTTTAGCAATGTCATTGAAAGCGTAATCTGCTAGCTCCCATTCCGTGTCAACTTTAGTTTTGCGCGATTGTTAATCCGCCTTCACGTTATCACATGATTTAATATACGATGCAAAAATAAACAAGTTACGATATTCACACCATTGCCAAATCTGACGAGCTAGATTACTTAAATGAGGGTATTTGACTCCACCCATCCTATTTATGTATGATATAGCCGTAGTGTTATCAATGCGTAACAACAAGTCACAGTCTTTTAAGTGAGATGCAAATATTTTTAGCCCATAAAAAGCCGCCTGCAGTTCCAAAAAATTTATGTGATATGATCTTTCCAACGTTGTCCAATGACCATTAGCGGTCTTATTAGCGCAAGCTACACCCCAACCAGTAGCTGCAGAATCACTAAAAATCTCTAAAACATAGTTGTCTTTTCGAAAGGGAGAAACCGACGTGTCGATGTGATCTCTCCACCAAATAAGTTCTGAGCGGGTGTTAGTTCCTAAGGTCATTCTTTTATTGTAGTTGTTTGAATAATTTAAGGCAAGAAACTTTTCTCTCTCAAGCAGCTTCGTGTATACCCAGCCATACTTAATAGCTGGGCAGGCCGACGTCAGGAGACCGAGTAGTTCAGCCAATTGCCGGACGGTGCATTTATTTATTCGCAAGAAGGTATTGACTCTATCTTTAATCCGTAATCGTTTCTCAGTAGGCAATGAGAGTGTCATGTCAGTCGTATTGAATACAAAGCCTAAGAATTTGCAAACTTTTTTGGGCTCCAATTGGCTCTTTTCTAAATTTATAAGGAATCCTAGTTTCGTTAATATATTTTTTGTTGCGATTACATTGTTGCAACATTGCTGATAAGAATCTGCAATACATAAAAAATCATCTAAGTACACTACGGATAGGTGATCGTTAGATCGTAAATGCAACAAGACAGGTTTCAATAGTTTTGTGAATACATATGGTGCCGTGCAAAGTCCAAATGGTAGAACATTAAATTCAAATAACTGAGAACCCCACTTTTTAGAACTCCATTGAAAGCGCAAATTTTTTCTGTCATCTTTATGTACCGAAATTAAAAAATATGCGTCTTTTAAATCGAGAGAGGACATAAAAAAATTATTATCTATCAATTTTAAGGCAGTGCGATAATCCTCCATCTTAAAGTGATGTACTTGTATACACTTATTTAGCTGTTTGAGGTTCAAAATAAACCTATTTTTTCCGTTAGGTTTAGGTACAGTAAATATTGGCGAGATAAACTGTCCTTCGCAAGGATCACACTGAGAAATAAACTGAGAGTCTAAAAGATCAGCAATGCAACTATCGATTATACTGACTTCAGTCTGTGATCGACATGCATTCCTAGGTGCATGACTTTGTATTGGAGTCTTCATAAAAGGTATTCGATAACCTTTGATCCATGATAATATCACGGGATCATTGGTTAGACTAAGCCATTCGTTATAAAAATATTGTAGGCGACCAGCAACAGGAATGTTATCTACCTCTATTTGCGTAGCTAGTGTTTCCTCGACGGCTGGCGATACGCTGCGCTGCCCCTCATACTGGTCTTCGAGCTGGTCCTCGAAGTCGTCGACTCGTGCTGCCGCGCTCGTGGCTGCCGCTGTTGGTTGGGGTACGCTCGCGATTCGGCAGCTGCTTGCCGCGTCACCCCCCTCGCGTTTAAAGCACCGCGTCTTGAGTTGGTCGGCTGAGCCGTAACTGGTTGCTTTGACTTACTTCTGTCGAATGCAGGTCGTAACTCTGTACCAGATTTGTAAATAGCTTTTGATGATTTTAATTGTTCCGCCAAGTCAGCACCAAAGAGATGTTCATCAATTTTTGTGCTTTTTACCGTTTCTTTTGTATGTTTATTGAGTGTATTGGTTATAGCATATCGTCGCGATTGCGATTCTCTGTAGTGCAGATCACAAAGGATTTTACTAGCATCATTTATAAGCTTAACAATGTCTTGCTCATTTCTTGATAAAGCTACATTTAAAGCTTTTCCTAAAGCTGCAATGCAGCTGGACATTTGGTTTTGTTTACTCTGGCTGAACAAATCCTTTTTTAAGTTGACTTCAGAAAGCGCAGCTTTAATTTCTAAGTTTAATTTAGGGGCCTTAGAATTACAATTTTCTGGTGGTAAATATGATTTTAGTAGTTCGGTCTTTACCTCCTTGGACAGACCATTGACCAAGATATGCTTCCATCGCGAAGCTACATCCCTGTGCAAGTTTTCTCCATACTGTACTTCGGAACTGGGATCCGTTCCTAAAATTTCTAGAATATCTTGATTTAGTTCCATATATTCATCAGCTGGAGGTGCTGGGGGTCGATATCATTTTGAATGACCGGATGAGTATCTGGGATTTCATCTGAAATTGTAAATAAATTAAGCAGGTACTACGATATGTAAGTGCAAGGAGCTACAAAGCAGTAAAACCGTATAGGATTTTTCATAAAATAAGAGCTATTTCATTTTACCATGTAGGTAAATAAGAGCAATAATTCATTAATGTAATATTATGCATGTATTTATACATATTATAAGGGTGGCCATATAGGCAGGTAGGTAACGCCTTAAGCTCGAACACGATATACGTGGAGATAGTTATATAGTCAGCAATTCATATAGAATGCCTTTATTTTTGTATTCATATAGAATACTTGCAGTCATTCTACACGATATACGTGGAACTCTGCACACATACAATGCTATGTATGTAGGGACATTTCAGCAAGCACGGATATACCGCACCCGGGTGGCGCCAGGCTGGCGGGCAGAAGGTGGCGCGTGCGGTGGTGCGTGACGGCTGCGAGCGGGGCGGCTAGGCTGTGGCCGCTATCTACTCTATACGTCGCTTGCGTTGGATTCATGTTCTAACTTGTTGAATTTGCACTTTGTTCACTGCTTACCTAACTGTTCTAAATCACTTGCATTATTTAAATCGCCTGCAGCCATATTTACGGGCTGATAATCGGATGAATCACTTTTTGATTCAGATGAAGTCGAAATTTTTCGTCTTCGTTTCAACTTGTGTTCCAGCTTTTTTATCTTCTTGGCTATTTTATCAAATTCACTATCCCTGGAACGTTTTCTTTTATTACCCATGGCGGTAAAATTTGGTTTAACTATGTATCTGAAATAAATCTAAACACAATATTCGATGTGACTCGGACAACACAAAAACGCGTAATGGCGCTAGAGAGTGGCTGAAGCGGGAAGACGCAGAGGTGAAAGAGACAAGAGATTTTTATAAATAGTGAGGCTTTAAAGTGTGACAAGGGCAACATGATACGTTGTACTGCTGCACGTAAACAAACAATCATCTTCGTACGAGATACGAAGTATAATTATTGCGCGGCTGGGTTACATGCCGGTGGTTGGTTTAATACCTACAGACCTACCACTTCATATTACACATTTTTATTTTATTAGAACAAACAACAAACAAATTAATCATGGGTGTAAGTATTGTAAATATATAAAATTCAAACAAATCATTTGACAGCCGCTTTGGGCTGGTGTGGTGTTTGAGCAGGTCGGGTTGAGCATTTCGTGACGTATCTTTATGAAACTAGGCGCATACAAACAAGTATAAAAACAAACGAAATATTAGATTTTTTGAAATTTAACCCTTAAAAAAATAGTTAAACGCTTGCATGGAAATTTCAAAAAAAATTACCGTATCATTTTGTAATTTGAAATGTATAAAGAACATACTAAATAAATAAATACAGATCTCAGCAATTTTCGAATTTCATCCCTTAAAGGAGTAAAAAAAATACAGAACAAGGGCCGTCGTCAAATCACTAAAGCTAAAATCTTGAAATTTCGAAGATACAAAAAGGGAAGGTTAAGGTAATTATTTTATCCCAGAAAAATAAACTGTTTAAAAGCCGCGGGCGTAAGCTAGTTTTCTATAATTGTAGACCTAATTAGGTATAATAAAATCTATGACCTACTTAAAGTCGTTGTACTGCCAATCAATACTGCCGTCCTTATGAAAAATGCAGTAAGTAGGTAAAACATGTTTTCGAGAAAGACGCGAAAACTAAAGCTGCGAGTAGTCGAGAGTGGTCGAGTTGCTGCATTCTTAACTTCCTGAGTTTTTGGGTACCAGGTAGAATTTTGATACGTGAGAAAGAACAGAATATAAATTTTTTGGCGATTCCGAATATGTATCTAATACAATTTTTCGAAAAACGTTAGTTACTGCGTTCTTCACTGTGAGGGCGAATAGTAGAAACAGAAGAACTAGATAGGTTCAGTTAGGTTCTGTAGTAGTACAAACCCTCCCTGCAGAATTAGGCAACCAGGTTCAAAAAATAATTACCAAATCCGTAGCTCCATGTAAACCCGTTGTTATCACAACAAAGCATAAACTCCGTAACGGACATGATTCCAAACCTCAATATTGGTTTAATGCCTTATCATTACCAGATAGGTACCTGACTTGTTGATTCGTGGCATATCTATGTACATTACATATTAAACTCGATATGTAATGTGGAACTGTGGAACTATTAACGGTGATTTAATTGTAGGTACAACGTAGGTAAAAATAGGCTCTTAGTGCCTCCACAGAAGCATTCACGATTTCACGACCATTTACCTAACTATCCGACTGGAGCGAGTCGCCGTGATTTAACCTCGACTATGTGACTTAACTTTGACACGACTATAACGATTATACTAACTTTTTAAAAACACTGGCTAAATACTCTATAACGTGGAGCCAAACTTAGAATCATACGAATGGAAGGACGTTGGAAACAATACGCTAAAAACCACGAGTTTTGCTGAAAACACAGATCTTAAAAAAAAGCTTTTTATAGAATAAGCACAGATTAGAGAAAAAAAACAATTGACTAAAAATATTAACACGTAGCGCTCATAGCGAAGCATGACTAGCCAATTCTAACCGATCGGTGTAAAGTTAAGCAACGTTCGCTGCGGTCACTACTTTTATGGGTGACCGCTACATCAAAAAGTGGTATTTAGAACTGAGCGCTACCGTGATTCGGAGGGCACGTTAAGCAGTCGGTCCCGGCTTTTGTCTTAAGACAATAGTCGTTTAGCCAAGTCAGAAGCCTTTGGGTGGCCTAAAAATTCTGACACCAGGGCTGACCACTTGCCTACACGAGAAGAAGAAGAACAAAATATTAAAACATGGTTTTCGACTAGTAATAAAGAATAATAGTAAGCAATTAGGTAGTACATATTTGGGGGTTTCAGAGCTATTATTACAATAATCTGTGGAGCCACGGACTAGGTGTGGTTATTTATTTATGAGATCTACTATGATACGCTGCAATTATCACAACAAAAAAAATTACTTTCATGCTTGAAAATAAAGCTCCCTAGCTAAGAGGAAACGGGGAAATCAGCTGACCCCAAATCAGACAATGAAAGGGTTTTTTTGTAAAAAATGGTTAAAAACACACCCCTTCGTGCCCCCACTATAAAATAAAGCCGTCAAGCGATTGCGCAGGATTCATGGTTTCCGAGATACCGTGTGAATAAAAATGAATAACCTTTAATTATGCTCCGTCGTGATTTATAGTAAGGCATCTTATTAACGCACCGTGGCTTGGTGACACACGGTCTCTAAAATAATTTATTGTTTTTCGCCTGCAGTTTAAAGTGTAGCACTGTAATTTTACTATGGTCTTAAGGAGCGATGGTGGCAGAGCGGTAGCATGTGCGCTTCGCAATCTTACGGCACCGGGTTCGATCCTCAGCCCTGCACTAATGACTTATCTATGTGCAATTTCGATGCCATCGCTCCGTGTCTCAGAGAGCGCGTTAAGCCGTCGGTCCCGTGGGGTAATTACGTAAAATTTGCAACAGCAATGCGACAGCAATAGCAATGCGACAGCAGTAGCAATGCGACAGCAGTAGCGAAGCATACAATTTCTCGACACCACTAATGATGTATGACAGCAATCACCGCGAGATTTACGCCTGTCGCAAACCTGTTGCGAGTTAGGTAATTACGGGGCCGGTTGTCATACGAACATCTATGGCAATCGTTACGGGTAGTCAGACGCCTGATCTAACTATCCCTGTTACTGGTTCCTTATGGGTTCGAGGTCAGATGGCACTGGCAGTCAGTCGCTCATGTAATCCTGTTAGCTCGCCGCTACAGGTTAGATTGGGAGCCGACCCCAATAACAAAATGGGAAAAAGCAAAGAAGATGATGATGATAATTATGAAATAGAAAAGTCAACAAGGGTACCTAACTTATAGTTCCATGAGGTGGTTATAGTTCCATGGGGTGGTAATAGTTCCATGGGGTGTTCTGATGGGGAAAAAAGGCTCTCGAGTGGCGACCACGAACCGGAAGGAGCAGCGTAGGTACCCGCCTAGGTGGATGGAAGATCGGTCAAAACCCTGGGGAGCCGATGGATGCAGGAGACAAGCAACCGCTTAAAGTGACCACTGTGGGGAAGGCCTATGTTTAGCAGTGGACGTCTTCAGACTGTTGATGATGATGATGATGATGTCTCGTTATTTTTGAACAGCGCCACTAATGTGCACGCCGCACAATATCCAGTTCTCTGCATGATGTGAATGCAGTTACTGCAAGCCGCTTTGCGTATTCTCGTCTAATTCTAAAATTGTAACTGTTCGTGTGTCCCATTTGTTGTATGTGAGAGTGAGTGTGTGTGGGTGTGTTGTTGTTAGTTATGACAACCTATTATGAATTATGTTATTTTTAAATTAAATATTTACGTTGTGCCACTACTAGTACGTAGGTACTGAGCGTCTGTATTTATGTCATAAAAGATTTATTGCATTAGCAGTTATTAAATTAAACGCTTGGGGGCTGTCGTTTTAGTATTAGAGTTGTAATAAGTCGGATTTAGCCGGGAAAATGGCCGGATGTCCTTGGCACATCGCATCGCATAACATATCTAACTTTAATGAATAATGTCTATATTCGATAAGCTCTTTTACGTTTGTAGATAAGATGAATGAATGAATTGAATTATTTATTGCAGAAACTGTGTACAAGTAGGTCCTAAAAAATAACTAATGTTATTAGCACAATAGAGTCAACAGTTTGCCCATGACAGACAAGCAATATTTTATAGAATTTATTTAGTATAGGTAAGTACCATGAGATGAATAATTATTACTTTAATACAACCTATATCCTATACCTATCTACATTCGCATTATCTCGAGCCGGGACGTCATTTATTTCGAATATGTGACATAAAATAAATAACTACCAATATGTAAATATAGTCATTTATTATGTATGTATGTGTATATCAAAACTATATATAAATGAATGTATGACAGAAAATTTGAACTAACTACTACAATCAGCAAAATTACATAGGCATTGTTAAATTAAACTGGCTCCTAAAATACCTAATTACTACGCAAAAAAATAATCCATGTAGTAGAACATCTTTAGATCGAAATCGGCACTACATGAATGTCAACACAGCACAACAGTCCATTGTCATACCTACTTTAAGTTGTTATGTACATATCATTAATTAATTTTGTGGTATACAATAAAGAGTTTTTGTATTGTATTGTATTGGAACAGTGCACGTTAAACAGTCAGATTCAAAAAACTATTTTAGCCTATAAACTGTCAATAGATAGATCATCTAGCTTTATGATTGGCCGGCAAATAATTTCAACCAATCAGGACTGCTAGATTTCAGTCTTTCAATAAACATTTGCATTATAGATAAACATGCATGGCATCAAATAAGATATAAAACAGCACGCTTGCCTTACCGGTCGTTATTTACGCCGGACCAAATCAGCCGGAGCCTGCTAAATCTCGAATCTTGTTGTGACTGAAGTTAATTTATATTTATACTGACTGTTTATTTTCGTGTAGTTATTGGCTAGTTTTGAATACTTTGTTTGCGTCCGCGCTATCTCGTAAACTTTTTACTACTCTATGAAGAGATTGTAATGTTCACGTTAAATTATAGAAATTTCACTTATTTTTCATAATAATTAAGTGTTACTCTATTTACTTGCGAGATACAACAAAAAAATCATCATAATCATTACCTGCGGAAAAGTTTTCCGCAGGTACTGGTCATTGTACATTTGGAGTTATCGTTTTGCGTTATCGCTAGTGGAAAGGTATCTCTGCTAAACCCCCTGTACCCTTTTCGCGATTCAAATTCCTTTAAATTAACATTATAATCATGTATATTATAACAATCTGTTGATTGTTGATAGGAACCACCAGCAGACCTTTGGGATCGCTTTGATCCAATCTTTGTAATGTTTACATTCTACAACTTCAAGGCCTTCGAGGTAGAACCTAAACTAGATCTCACCTGGGACCTATATTTCTAGGAAGGTTTATGAACTAAGTTGTACGGCATCGGCCTAGCCTAGATTAGGTAGGTAAAGGTAATAGATCATTTAGCGTCCGGGCATGGCCCTAAGATGAACACGATTTTTTTTGAATATTTTGTTTTCTTGTTTGTTTTGTTTGTGTTTGTTGGTGTTTGGTTTTTGTTTTGTGTGTTATGTTTTGATTTTTTTTTTTGTTTTTTGTTTTGTTTTTGATAATCCTCAGTCTTTTTATAAGCAGCCCCCAATAAAACCCTAATGCCCAGCCCACCTGCGTAAATATTATAGCTTTTTTCACTTGGAAAATTAGGAATTTTCGCAAGAAAAGGGTAAATAGTGGGTGAAACTGCGAGGTGCATCTAAAGTTAATGCTTATTTTCGTACTCTTCATCGTAGACAACACCGTCACTTCCCATCAGGTGCGATGTTGTAAAACATATGCCAATTAAAGCATAAAAAAAGCTGTAATAAATGTTATTGAGATCTGTGGAGGCAGTAATCCTAATATTTACAGTCATTTCCCAAAGGACCAACAGTCGTAAAGGTCGCTAGCCTTTGACCGCACGAAAGGTACGGATATGACTTTACCAGTCCTTCAACTTCAAATTCAAACTTCCTTATACAATCAAGTCTTAAGTTTTTTTCATATGGCTTGACAAAGTTGTTCTACAACAAAAACTCAAGCTAATATAAGACGGAAAGTATTGAGCACTCGACTACCGTATTGGCCACGTGGCACGTGGTCAAGTACGGGTAGTAAGTGGATAATACATCATCAGCTGCTGCCTTAGCACGGGCTGTAGACAAAATGGTCTTTCCCCTGTTTTACTCCACTTGACAAGTAAGCAAGTATGAAGAAACTGGTATAAAACGGGGAAAGACAATTTTGTCCACCGTCCGTGCTAGGGCAGCTGGAAGACATTCCATTGTTGAACATAGGCCTCGCCCATTGGGGGAAACAAACTCTTGCCACAGAATACATATATACTTACATAGTAAAAAAATAGCTTTTTTTATTGTTTATAGGCAAAGCATTTGACCACTGTCTCACCTGGTGGAAAGCGATGACGCAGTCTACGATGGTACATGCTTGCTTAAAAGATACCTGTTTACTCTCGACTTGAAGATACCCAGATCATGGTTAGCTGGAAACAAGGACGCCGGCAAGGTGTTCCACTCATTGGCTGAAAAAACGTCTAAGCCAATCGTGATCGATGAATGGGCTTTATTTGGTCATTTCCGCCAAGTTGGCAATATAACATCTCCAGTCATCAGTATTTTCTCACTATTTCTCATTATTATAGTTAATTAATGTCTTGTCTGTTCAATTTTCCTCGTAAGGGACTAAAATACCGATAAATTGGAATATTGCACAACCGGAAATGACCAAATGAAACGCATTCATCGATTATGATTGAGTTACACAATATCCGTATTGTGTAACTCAATCGTAATCGATGAATGGGTATGGGTAATCGATACGGGGGTTGGTGGTGATCACATTTAAATGTAGTTACTCATCTCCAAAACCCTATTTGATGTCAACTCAATATCAAATGACATGCTTTAATTTCAATAAATTAGGGAACCAGAATATCTAAGCGTTTGGGGAGGACCCTGAATGCCTGTCACCCTGTCAGCAAGGAATATCGGGTAACATGTAAAACGGAATATTCAAGTTAAGTTGGTGAATGAGGCTCAAATCGTGTTTCAGTTGATAATTTAGGTGTCAGCAAAATACAAGTTGGATATGATAATAGAAGATTTTTAAAGGTGGTGAGCCAAAGACTTTCAACTATAAGTCGTACGATAGTATTGTGGTGTCTTTGGTCAAAGGAATAAATAACGATCGAGTCTTAGCGAGTGTGATGTGCTGGTAGCCGATTATACATGTATAGGTACCTATAGTCTTAGAGGAATCCTATAGTAATAGCTGTCAAACGGATTCTCACGATCTATTCCGGTTTGACACCCCAAAACGATCCACTGATATCATTTTTAGGGTTCCGTACCCAAAGGGTAAAACGGACCCTATTACTAAGGTTCCGCTGTCTGTCTATCCGTCTGTCACCAGGCTGTATCTCGTGAACTGTGATAGTTAGACAGTCAAAATTTTCACAGATGAAGTATTTCTGTTGCCGCTATAACAACAAATACTAAAAAACAGAATAAAAAAATATTTAAGGGGTCTCCCATACAACAAAATTTTGCTCGTTTACTAGATGAGTCATAGATGGCGCTGCTTTACATAGTACTGCTACTCAACACTAGATGGCAGGGATAGATAATGGTACGCGTTACCTAAATTTTTAATAAAATAAATAACGCCCAACGTTCACATACATAGATCCTAGACCCTAACTAGGATTCCCTGTATCTAGGGACCCAGGAACTACGAGGACGATGCTCCCGCAACAGCCAGACACAGAGCAAGTATGTATTTGTGCACGTGAAAAAAAAAGCGCAAATACATATACTTGTTCTGTCGCGGGAATCGAACCCGCCGCCTCTGGGCTATGAGCCGACCTGCTCAACCACCACATCACAGAGGCTACCGTTCAATAAAATTACACTTGGATCTTGGATAATACATCCTGAAATCCATTTGTTGAACATTTCGTATGAACCTCTAAACGATGTACCTCTGAACAGTCATTTCCTCTCTCTCCAATAGAGTAATAAGCCAAGGAACCGTGTAAATTGTTTGGCAAGACATCGGGAATTTTCTGGTTGAATTTCTCTGGAGACGATTGCATTCAGAATTCGGATTGAACACGGGCTTAGATTGTAAATAGAATAGGGGATCCTTGCAAGTGGCTTCACAGTTCTATCGCCTTATTTGAGATTAACTCCGGTTACTCGTACGTTTTTTAAAGTTAAGGTTATGGTAGAAATTCCTCGAATACGTACAAAGCGTTTTGATTCCTCGTTTGTAATTCGGACAGCAAAGAAATGGAACACCTTACTAGCGTTGTTGTTTCCTGACAAATATAATCTGGGAGTTATTAAGGCTGGAGTGAACCGGTATTTTCTAGGCAAACATGCTCCATCTTCGACCGCGTCGTCACTTACACTCAGGTGAGACTACGACTACTACGACTGTGGACTAGGCATGGATCATTTCACAAGGAGCAGGTGAAAAATCATATGATTTTATTTTTCATAAATCACTCTGCTACTTTTTGTCATGAATCGAATCGTGGCTTCGGATTTCATAACATGAGAGTAGCATAAGCAGTGAATATCAAAACATATAATTTTGTTTATGCTTCAAACAAACAAACTGAGACCTACAGTATAATTTTATTAACATTGTGGTGTAGCGGTGACCTTTGATATTGTTTAACTTAAGAGATAGATTAGTAGATTACTAAGTAATCGCTTGTAGCAGGTCGCAACTTCACTAGGTTAATCCTAAATCACGTCTCTGTTCCATTTTATAAAGCATAGCCAATCGCCATTGAACATAAATTCATTAGGCATATGAAAAATCACAGGTGAAGTCACAGTGATAAAAATAAATAATATAATGAAATGAAAATGATTTTAAAGTAGCAATCATTTCCATGCCAACTGTGGACAAATGTTAGCCTACCGTTGATAAAAAAATGTCAACTTAAAGATACTGAACGCTCAACGGTTGCCAGTTGATCGTCGGCTGTTTTCAACCAATGAGCGTTCAGTATTTTTATGTAGATATGAGTTTAAAGATATGAGTGTAAATGCCATAGCAGCTTTTCTTTTTTCTCGAATAGGCCAACGTTTCACTGCTATCTACTATGCAGTCGAAGGTATAGCACGTTGGCCTAAAAGCAGCTGTTTGTAAGGCTAGATGGGTCCTCAAAACAGCGAGCTCAAAAAGCGAGTTGTGCGTGATCTCCTACTGGTATTGCCTATGTATATTTATGTGCTTTTTGTATTCGTAGGTAATTTTTGTCAATATCGAGTGAGGTGTAAGACGGTGGTAAAGTCAAACGCTCTTCGGAAGTAAATACATAGGATCCGTGATTCTAGTCGAATCCCAAATTGCCATTATGTAGTGTTACGTTTGACCACCAACGGCTGCATAGTGGAGTAGCCAATGGCTAATCATTCTATGTCGAAACTCATTTTTTTTTTTTCACAAAACACGTTTGCACAGTTCGTCCGTTTTGGCGACAGGTTGTACACAGAGTGAGTGAGACACAGCTTGCTCGTGTACATTTTATTGGCGACGTCGCCAGTGGCAGTGTGCCAGGTGTATCCAGTCTCCACAAAGTGACCCGTTGGTTGTGCCTACGCTTCCAAATTGGCGTCGTTGCGAAACCTTTGCCAAGTATGTTAACTACCATAGATTTCAATATGAATTGTTTGGATACGTGGCCAGTGACGTCGCCATGGCATCTCTGTGAGTTAGAGCCCTAAAAGGTTACTCTGGCTTTGAAGACACTTAGGTTATAAGTTTCAGGAAACACAAGATGGCTGGATGGTTCTAAGTTGTTAGCAAGCTTGGGATCGTCGATGCCCAACATTGCCTAATATTATCTGAAATGTAATTCAATTTAGGAAATAAATGATTGATTATGATTACCTTTTCATAACGGTTGATTAATAATGCAAAAATTCAATCATTCTTGATGTTATGTTTCTGCCCAAGGCGTCTTCACTAAAGCTTTAAAACTCCTAAGTTCTAGCACTTACCTCTCTAGGACCTAGAGAGATAAGTGCGGACTTAAGAGATGTCAAACTTAAGTACTAAACGAGCATAAGCTTTAGTAATATCATACTAATGGTGTATTTTAGTAGTGTCTTTATAGTATGTTTCAAATCTCCTTAGAAACTCTTACATTGACCTTTGAGTGGACCGCAGGGACCCTCAACCAATTTTTTTGCTGGGTCGCTTTATATTTTCAAATTTCCTAAGAAACTCGTACATTGAAACATGTCAAAACAGGTTTAGCGCCGCTGATTGACCTTGTCTCTCAAACTTCCTTGTACCACGAAACACGGTAGATGCGTAAACGACAGTGAAACGATGCATAATTGTATGGAAAGCGATACTGTCGCGTTTTTCGGGGCTAACATAATACCGGGGGAGCAATGCACGAGTTTCTCTGGGAATTTGAAACATACTCTACACTGTGTAAACTGTGTTTAGTGTGTGTTTTTTGCACACTGGATTTTTTATACATAAGAGTAGGTGTTCACCAAAAAATATAAAGACCTATAATGTCTTGTACTATTCTTTTATCCGAATAGATATAGCAGGACCCCGCAGGCGTTCCATTTCACGGAGTAGCGGACAGGAACAGCTTTCAGCAGCCAGACTCTGTTAGATTGGCTTTAATAGGTAAGGAGTGGTCTCTTACTGTTGGCCTCATTAGTAAGCTCAAAGTTGCGCATCGAGCTATGGAGAGAGCTATGCTCGGTGTTTCCCTGCGAGATAAGCTCCGGAACGAGGAGATCCGCAGGAGAACTAAAGTGACCGATATAGCTTTTAGAATTAGCAAGTTGAAATGGCAGTGGGCAGGCCACATCGCTCGTAGAACTGACAACCGATGGGAAGAAAGGTTCTCGAGTGGCGACCACGAACCGGAAGACGCAGCGTAGGCCGGCCCCCCACTCGGTGGACCGACGACCTGGTGAAAGCCGCGGGGAGCCGATGGATGCAGCAGGCGAGCAGCCGCTCCAGGTGGCGCGCTCTGGGGGAGGCCTATGTTCAACAATGGACGTCTTTAGGCTGATGATGTGTGGATAGGCTTATACGCTGGTTTAACACATAGGATACTTTTTATCTGCGAGGGAAACCACGAGGCGCAGCTAGTATCGAATGTTTCGGGGCAACATACAGTATTAGGTACTCCCACCGTAGCAACAGGTACTCCAGTAATGCCAACTGATATTTGAGAGTCCACCTAGTACTTTGTAAGTAATATGTATAACTGTTCTCGAATCTGTGTCACAAGGTGCTGTGATTCAGCCGGTGCACTGTATTACCTGCATTAACTCAGTTTCAAAACAATACCAACAACTAGTCAACAACTTTGGCGGTGGAATTTTAGTAAAACGGTCGGTGTACTAGGGTTGTCACCTGTTAGAAACTGGTCAACTTCGCGTTAACTTCGAAGTTTAAATATTATGTCATGCTTTGGCTACGCTTACTTCGTTGGATTGCTGTGGCTACACTATCGGGCTTCGGCGAATAAATAAATAATTAATAAACAAACTGGACATGTCACACAGCGCCATCTAGCCAATTATAGAGGGGCTGCAGCGGGAGTAATAAAGTAAACGAAGATGTGTACTTATTACCTTATATTTAAGAATTTACAACTAGAATTACTATAACTAGATCCTAAAACTAATTATATCTAGATGTGACGAGTCTCGACGATCGAGAGCAAGTGCCGGGGGAGGGTGAAGTAAGCCTCGCGGGGCCGAGAGGGGATCGCGGGCGCGGGCGCTGCGCGGACGGTGGTCATGATCTCAGTCTCACGCTTTCGCTGGTCAGCACTTTTCTATGTGTTAGTGGATGTTCTCTAAGTGTGCGAATCTAGCTGACACGGCGGCGACGACACCTAGACGGCGCGATAAGCGGTGTGTCCGATGTACTTGTCGTTCTACGTAACAAGCCCCAAACTAAGCATAGCTTGTACTATAGGAACCAGATAACTGATAGAGTACTTAGATATTTTTTGTTTGTAAATACAAATACAATACCGATAAGTACAATCGGGAGCTGTTCAGTCGCGAGTGATTAAGTTTTTTACTAGGCAAGCATATACCATCGTTGTCACTTTCCGTCAGGTGAGATTGCGGTCAAATGCGGGCTTATTTAGTTATAAAAAAACATACCCTTACTTATCCCATTGTAACTGGGGTCAGTGGTGGTGCAGCATGCTTTTCTCTTCCACTGATACATTCTATTTCTTTACGTTAAATTAGTTTTCATGTAATCACGTTGAGTAATTAAGCTATTATTGGCAAAAGAACGCAAGAAAATTTGAATTTGCCGCGCTAGTGTAACGTTCCACCTTAAGTACTTTTAATTGACTTTTTTACTTCTCTGTCAGCATCCGGTTGGAAACTCTATGGTGATTTAAAGAACGTATAGAAAACACATTATATTCTGGACATCCTTATTTCGCTCGCAGTCGATTCCGGAACGGAGCTGCAGACACGAGAGCTGTTGCGCCCGAGGCTGTTCTCTAACCGCTCGTATACTGTCTGCATCTGCAGGATATGTGGCTTTTACAATCCTGATAGGAAATATAAAATCAATATTTCCATTTATCGGTAAAGTAATGCAGGAGTTAGCAAAACAATACAATACAATACAAAAATTCTTTACTGTAAGCACATCATCAGACATACACACAGAAATGTACAGAAAGAAATCCTTCCTCCTTACTTCCTTATTATACTATACTACAGTGTGCAAGCACTACTGTGTTCCGGTTTGAAGGGCATTGTAGCTAGTGAAATTACTGGGCAAATGAGACTTATGAACTGATCTCACAGTCTAGAAACCCTACCTTTTTTAGACTGTGGGATGACGTACACTGTGCGCGGTGTCACGCGAAACTTTAGAGTTCCGAGTGACACTGCAATCTGTTATGGGCGGCCGTGACGCCAGGCGAACGACTAGCTCGTCACGTATGAGACGTTTTATTAAAAAAAAAGAAATGGTGTTTTATGTATGACCCAATAGATGGCGCCAGTTGTGGTTTTACCAAAATCTGTCACTGTCACTGTTTCAAGCATAGACCACAGGTTATAGGAAATGTGTCACGATACTGACTACCAACACTAAACTGTTGCGTTTGTCTTATTTTCGTTGCGCGATAGCTCAGCTTAATTTTGGATCATAATATTAACGTTTATCGGTCTCGCAGTTCTGCTGCACTTCAATTTACTTAAGAAGAATGAC
Organism: Ennomos quercinarius; assembly: GCA_910589525.2. Taxonomy (NCBI): domain Eukaryota; kingdom Metazoa; phylum Arthropoda; class Insecta; order Lepidoptera; family Geometridae; genus Ennomos; species Ennomos quercinarius. The sequence continues at coordinate 13,583,334 of OU342505.1, read as the reverse complement.
CACAGACTACTTAGGAGATACTACGGACAATGTACTCGTGGTCCACTCAACTGAATTTGACATTTCTTTGTAGGTAGTCTAAGCATTTTCTTATGTTTCAACTACTCTGTGGTTTGAAAGGTTTAAACTATTACTTACTGCGCCATCTAGTAAAAGAAGCGGAACTAGTTTAAAAAAAAATAAAACTCCTCATTCAATTACATTAAAAAAAAACTATACTATACTATATTATAAATGCGAAAGTTTGTGTGTGTGAATGTTTGTTACCTTCTATCTCGATAAATACACAGCGGTACGAATACCGCGCCGGTTTGAATAGGGCTTTATAAGTTCTTTGAAAGACCCTACCTAGGTACCTACTTACGATCTTATAAAAATGTAGAGAAATATATAGCGAAACGTTGCATGGGTCAAATTATACTTTAAGGCTGACATTCACAAACGAGTTCGAGTTTGATCTCAAACTTCGTTATGTCAGAAATTGAGTCTAGACTCAAACTCCAATCGTATCGGCATTCACAGTCGAGTTTAGCATAATGGAGTACGAGTATAAGCTCAGCTAAGAATGAGACGGGCTGAGCCGCGAAATCGGTGACTCGAGTCGTGCTCAGACACCGCCATCTTTGCTATCACGCCTGTTTTTAAATACAATGCTATTTAGAATCAATTTTTAAGATGGTTATTGAAAAGAAATTAGTTTTGTATTAAAATAAAATTAATAAATTACGAAATAAAATTGAGTAATAATTTTATTTAAAATCAAAATAACATCGGAAAACTCAAAAATAAACATACCAGTTACTCATTGTTGGCAGATAAGTTACTGTGTGTTTTCTTTGTTGTATTCATTTTATAAAAAGCATTCATTTTAGCTTCTAGAATTTGTATGTATGGAGCTATTAACTCCCTCGGATATTTTTTACAAAAACTTTGAACACGACGATTACGATTGACGATTTATTTTTCATTGCTTTACTTAACCTACTGCTATGTCCGCTAAAATTCACTCGTTTTTTTAATAAATTTAGGTAATTAACAACAAAATTTATAATAATTTTTACTTTGAAAAACATAAACAGATAACGGCGCGCTTTCCAGAATACAGAATAATAATCTAAAATGGCGCGCTTTTTATATTCTCCTGCAAAGAGTATATCACCGCCAAGTTTGGTCTCCTGTTTCAGTTTTTCATATAATATTTGCTATTGTTTCTCTCTTTTTAACATAATACTGCCAAATAAAAAAAGAAAATCATTGCTCACTAATGTCAAACCACGCTTGTCTATGGCTGGAGTCGAACTTCACGGAGTTATCGTTTGATCTCGTCTCTGAATTTAACGACGCGGAGTATACTCCCCGAGTCCGGAGTTCGATCTCACGTGAGACCGATGTGAGTAAACTCGATGCATTGACTGAATGTCAGCCTAAGTATGTCTCCTCTATTGGCATCATCATCATTCATCATCATTAACAGCCCGAAGACGTCCACTGCTGTACATAGGCCTCCCCTAGAGAGCGCCACTGTGAGCGGCTGCTCGCCTCCTGCATCCATCGGCTCCCCGCGGTTTTTACCAGTTTGTCGGTCCGCCTAGTGGGGCCGGCCTACGCTGCGTCTTCCGGTGATTATGTTGTAAGTATTGCTAATAAGTAAGTAACGATCACATACATAGATCCTGGACCCTAACTAGGATTCCCTGTATCTAGGGACCCAGAAACATAATAACCCCCATACTACGAGGACCACAGAACACCCAGACCCAGAACAACTATATGCGGTTTTCCTGTGCACATTTACTTGTTCAGTCGAACCCGCCGCCTCCGGGTTATGAGCCGACCTGCTCAACCGCCACACCACAGAGGCTGACAAAGCTATTCCACTGTTAGGCCCCCAATACACGATCAATTTTATTGATCAATAAAATTGACGAGACCACTTCGGTCAATGTTTTCTCCATACTGTAAATCGAAAAACATTGACCAATACTAACCTTACACGATCAATAAAATTGATCAATCACAAAGATTGATCAATAAAATTGAATGTGATGGGGGGCCTTAAGCAGCGTTTATTAGTAAGGGGAAGACACATTTCACTAATATAGGTACCTACTTAAGAGTTCCTAGTTTTCAAGAATTAATTGTCCCTTTCTTCCATAAAGCTTTACTGGTGCTAAAACAAGAAGAAAGAATATTTTTCAAGTTATTTTTAACCCAAAAGGAAACAACTAGTCTACTTTATATCCAACAAAAGGTCGCACCGAACTCATTCCTTCCTCATAGTTACGAACTTTGCAATTAAGCCGAACTTTGCCGGCGACAATGGGACAAATCAGTTTTTAGTTCGCCCTGCGATGTGTGTTGCCATCGCTCTGTAAAATATCCCAATATATGCTAAAAAACTTATCACAACTTTTACATCTTCTTTCTACATGTTTGTTTTTGCTCGTTTTTTATGCTAACTCTTTGCTTGCAGTTTCGCATAAGTTATAGGCACCCGCGCGAAAACGGGACGAGTCATCTAGAAATAAAAAATATAAATGACAATTTCAAAGCTAGGTTAAAAACAGCTTAAAAATATATCTGTAAGAAAATTGAAAATAAAAGTTAAAAAACCTTCGGCAAAAAAATCACTTCTGATGGCTAAGGATTCTCTCGATGACGCCACCTTTAAAAAACACGGTTCATCCATATGGGTATTACGATGTCACACATGTTAAACTCATAACACTCCTCTGTTTGCGTTGGGGTTAAAATCTAAATAAAGATAAATTAATTTTGTTATTTAAAAAATCTCTCAACCACCTTCTTAATCTTTGAATCAAAGCTACTATTACAGTAGTAATCGTAGTTCTTTTCTCCGCGGTCAGTGTTCAACTCCTGACAAATTGAGGAGTTAGACGTCACTGGCAACACTCCCCACAAATTAAAACGGAGTTATGCGAAAAGTTGGCTCATAGTGAGAAAAAATGTCTGTCCCCGACTCCGGTAATTTATTCATAATGGTGTTCGTGTCGTTTGGGCGTAGGATGTTTTTCGTGCCCCTGACTGGATAATTTAATTTTAATATTATTTTACTGACAACCTACAAAAATACCTAGAATAATTAAGTATTTTGCAGAGCCTTGAAGATAAATCTTTTTCGACTACATTTCGTGACTAATAAAGAAATCTTAGATCTAAGCTAGATTAAGTTCTGAATACACTGAGAAACGAAAGAACTTAGACGTAATAGGAGGTACCTACTTACGCATAATACCTAGATAATCCTAAAACCCATTTCCCAAAGACCTATAGACTAGTCTAGAACCTCCCAAAAACGTTAAATGAAATCTATGCCGGCATTAATAATTAGGCCGTGTGGTCTCGGTGATGCGAGAATAGGACCACCCCATCTCTTCCCGTGGGTGCCGTAAGAGCCGGCTAAGGGAGTATCCAGGGTATGGGCAGCAGCATTCTCCTTGGTACATTTAAATGTTTTGCGATCACCAAGTCCCCAGCCAAGCGTGGTGATAATGGCAAACTCGAATGATAAGCGTCCAAAGTGGCGTTTTATGGGACAGGCCTATGTGCAGCAGTGGACGTCTTCAGGCTGCTGATGATGATGATGATGATTAATAATTATTTGTTACTTAAGGGTAGGTACAATAATTAAATCAAACGCTATCCTATACCTGATATTAAGAATCCTCAGAGCAATAACTAAATTTTACCCCATCCCCATCTATATCTACTATTATATTCTGTGCCCCTACCCATTGTATTTACTTTCATAGATTTCTTTTTACTGAGCTGGCCACGCAACAACAGTTACTCTTCGAGTACCTACCTACCCCGATCCCCGAGGCCCCCGTCCCGGAGGACCAGAAATACCATAAAGATTACATTTATTTTTCTTCATTCTTTTATGGTTTTCAACTTGTACGGTGGACACAAAAAGTGCTTAAATGTATGTTTATGAAATACATAAGACGGAAGTTGTTGATTTGTAATTTTGTACATCGTCGAATCATAGTTTCTAATGGTGCAGAGTCCATGGATTACGGTTACCGTTTTCCAGCAGGCGAGCGTATGCTGGTTTGTCGCTCATCACCTAAAAAGCCAAATAAACATTTAAAAAAAAAGTCATCATAACGTCCGCGGTCAATTTAACGTTGGTCCATTCTGGAACATATTTAATTTTAAGATTTTTTTTCCGATTTCACCCCTTTTATAGTGAATCTAGGCTTGGGCAAATCGTTCACCTTGGTGAACGCGTTCATCGAATCTCGTTCAGTAAAAGGAACTCGTTCTTTTAATTTGTTCAGTAACTCCCTTCGTTCAGTGAATCCGAACGATCGATATGATGTGCGAGTCTCTGCGATCTCGTTCGGATTTACTGAACTCATTGAACTGCGAACTGCAGAACGATATTGTTGCAAGGAGTTCTAAGGCTGCGAGTCTCTGCGATCTCGTTCGGATTTACTGAACTCGTTGAACTGCGAACTGCGGAATGATTTTCAAAGTTCCTGTTCAAAGTTCTCTATACGAACTATGAACGAAATCTCTCCTGGGACTAGGAGTTACGTTGCGGGTGGACGCAACTCCCAGTCCCGCCGCTCGCTTGCATATTGAGTTCACCGAGTTAGAACTGGGACCTGGGAACGAAAACAGTCCGTGGAGGTGAACGAGTTCCTTTCGTTCGCCACAACTGAGCAGTTCTTGGGAACGACTCATCAGGAGTTACACAAGTCTAGGTGTACCTAGTAGGGTAATTGGTAATGAATCAATTTATTTCTAACCTCACTTAGTTGCAAGTGCCTTACCGTGCCGTAACCTTAGATTAAATCTGACACTCAAAATTGTACGTATATAAATGCGAATAATGTAAATGAATTATTATGAATTAGATTTTATAGGGGTTGAACTAGAAGCAATAGTTACCTAATCTAAACTTAATCTTAAAAAAAATATTGCGACTATCCCAATTATTTCCACTGTTGTCTCAGTATGTGTAACACGTAATTTGACGGTACTATACAGTAATAAACAAAATTCCATGATAAAAACAAGGCATGAAAAGAATGTTAACAAAGTGTTAGCTAAACTTGCATCTTACTCGCGTAAAGCTACTAAGTAGAAGCACTTAACAGCCTCTTGATTGCCCCACGGTGCTATTTTCCGCACTAGCCCGCATTTTAACATCCGGAGCAAAGTGGGGGCAAAAGGCAAAGCGAGGACCCGGGGCCATGTCGCAGGACATTTGGTCGGCAGTATGGGATGTCACACAATACATATAAGGTGAGTTTGAATTGGTATGTTATCCTGAAAGGGGGGACTGGGACCATGATAGCCCACAAGTTATGAGAGCCTTACTTGAAACTGCGCATTTGCAAACCTCCATACTAAAAAATAAATCCACTCACAAAATTGCACATGCGATTGCTACGAGAGTTACCAAGATACTATAAATTCATTTCTAAACACATGTCGTTTAACTCTTTAAGTGCATTCGGTCAAGGATGAAGTTCAACCACCCAGCTGCGCTAGGGCTATCTTCGGACGTAAACTATACATGGAATTTCTTCAATGAAAAACTATTAATTTAGAAAAGTCGTAGAAGAAACATTGTCTACTTTGGGGAGTAGATTTACCCACTTTCGGGATAATATACCAATTTAAACTCAGATAGTATACGCGAGTTAATAAGTTAAAAGTATTCAATTCAATTTTTATGAAGTAATGATAGTTATATCTACAAAGATAAATTATGGTTACTAAACCATTGTACTATGCTCTAAGTATGTAACTTTCTGTACTTATATTTATCTGTTTTCATGTCTGGTGTACAATAAAGAGTTTTGTATTGTATTGTATAGTTACTAAAAATATTAGCCAGGATTAATACACGCCTTCCAACTCACTGGAATAGACAGTGGCATTCTCCAGTGGCTGCGAAAATATCTATATTTTATATACGGTTTAAGAATTTATTTCTCAAAAGAATTACAAAAAATTCACTTACAGAGAAAGAACAGTTTTAAGTTATAAAATTAATGTGCCGTTGGGCGTAGCGTTAACCTTAATATTTTAATATCTAAATTTTTGCAGCCACTAAATCCCGCTGCTTGAACGCATGAGCTATAAAATCGACACATCGCTACCCTCGAGAAAGCGTTCGGCCAATGACCGATCACATTATACATTATAAGCTTTTCTTGCGTTTGTATTGGTCAAACGCATTCAAGAAAAAAAAAGAGTTATATTATTAAACTTTCGCGACTTGAACTCATATAAAACGGGTGTTTCAATTATTTTTATATACATTTCTGTGACTTTTATATAGGTAATGAAAGTTATAATATTATGTTGATTTTTTAAATTTTAATTCTAATTCTAAAATTTTTAGGAAAAATCTTTGTAGCCTTACTGGTGTTAAATTGTATGACACCCGGCAGAGGATAGTGGGGTACGTCCATTAGCTGTACAGGCGTTCGATCCCCTAAGTCTTTGAGATTTCAACCAGTACGTATTCCAATCCATTCTGGATGGTGCATAACGTATGGTAGTAACGTTTTGAATGGCATAAACTGGGGGCATGAATAGCTTGGAGTATTCAGTATTCCAGAGCTTTATATTCTATTAGAATCAAAGAATAGAATAAATAATAGAATTTGTGTATTCTGTTATTCCTACAATAAAAAAGAGTTTCGTTTTTAATACATAATGTCATCAAAGACTTTTATGGGTGATTTTTTTTCTAACGGATTTGTTGTGATTAACCGACTTTAAAAGAGCAAGTTCTGTTTATAAGTGCTGACCTAGATGCTAATGAAAACGCTCTAGATAGCCTAAGCCTATAATAACTTCATTTATCATTTATTTTAGAACCTATTCCATTGACTTGCTAGATATGGTTTGCCTGACATGGCCGCTGAAGCGAAAGCCGAAAGCGGTTATATACTTGCGCTTGACTAGATTGATTATACGAAATGATGTCTTTATTAATTTTATCTATTTGCATCATGATGATGAGGTATATATACGTAACAAATAACTAAAAAAAGTTATTGAAAAGCAATAATTTATGTAGGTTATAACGGTAAAAATATTAAGTTTTAAGCGCTCGACTACATTTTACGGTACAATGGGTAGCTACCGGCTACGGGTCTACCATAATTCCAAATTGTGAACAGAAATACCGATCTCGTGTAATAATAAACTGGCCACACTGATATGAATGAATGGACAAGCCACGATATTAATTTCGGAACAAAATGTAACGTTCTGCTGCAAAATTTCCACTGAAATCAACATAGTAGGTACGTATCTTCAACATGATTTCACTTTAGAAATTATGATACTTGACTAGTTATTGGCCTTGGCTTTAATAATATACCTAATTTAGGTATCATCATTATCATCATCATCATCATCATCATCAACCTGCAGACGTCCATTGCTGAACATAGGTCCCCCAACAGAGCGCGACTTTGAGCGGTTGCTTGCTTCATACATCCAACGGCTCCCCGCAGATTGGCCAGATTTTGGTCAGCGCTACACATATGTTCCAGTTCGTGGTCACCACTCGAGAACCTTTCTTCCCCATCGGTTGTCAGTTCTACAAGCGATGTGGCCTGCCCATTGCCATTTCAACTTGCTAATTCTAAGAGCTATATATATCGGTGACTTTAGTTCTCCTGCGTATCTCTTCTTTTCAGATCTGATTTCGCAGGGAAACCCCTGAGCCTAGCTCTAGATACTAGGTATACAAATTATCAGACAGGTATCTAAGTAAAAAGTAAAGCACCTTTTTCGAGGGGGAGAAATGCCCTCGCACTTCCCTGCCACCACGGGGGTGATGGCAGGGGGTGTGTGGGACTCGAACCCACTAAAACCCCCCCGTGATCCGTCCGCCGCCGGGATGGGCGAGATAGGGTCGCGCTAGCATTCACTATCTCGCCCCGGAGTACATAAAGCACCTGACCTATGCAATGTGACCTATGCTGATGACGAAAGTAATGTAAGTAAATTGTACTGTAAAATTTCAAGATGAGTAGGTTTAGGTACACGTACTTATATGCAAAAGTTTGCTAAGCCTGCATGTCTATTCATACGAAATATTAGCATTCTAGAGCTGCCAGAGATCTTATTTTAGATTCCTTTTGTAGTACAGCGTTTGCGTTTCAACTTCACTCCAGCCTTTGTTTTATCATTTGAAATGTGGAGCCATACCTGACTATGACGCAGCCCGCCGTTTCACTCGCAACTTGCCAGTTTTCCCGCGGGAACTCTTAATTTTTCGGGGTAAAAGTATCTAATTTTGAACACGGTAATCTAAGCAACCCATGTGCTAAATTTCATGCAAATCGGTTATGCCATTTTGGCGTGAAAGCCAAACAAACAGACACCACGAATGAGACCACGCGTGCGCAAGGCTACAGGAATAAAAAAGTAAGCTTTTTGGGGAAACCACCGTCCATATATTTTGACGTTATTCCTTTCCATGCAAGGTTATCTGGAAGAGATCGCTTTGAGCGATAAGACCTATTGTTACACTTTTGTTTAGTTTTATTCACTTAGTTTTTAATGATTTGTGTGTTTCAATAAAGAGTTTATCTATACTAGTATAAAATTAAGCCCCCCCCCTAACGCTAACGGTGTCTTTGCTAGACCCCATGGTCAATGGAAATTTTGCTTTTCACTTTCCAGAGTTTTCCATGATTAAATAAATAACTAAGTAAATAGATAATACTAAGTGGAATTGGTAGGTATGCCGTTCATGTTACAATAAACATAATTTGAATTTGAATTTGAATTTGATTTTAAGTGGGTACTAGTGTGTGATCTAAATTATCTAAATTCTGTGTTTTATTTATAACCCCATTTTTTTTTTTATATGTTATGAATCTGTTTAGAGACATATGATAATAGAACCAAATTATAATTTAAAAAAGTGGTACTATCAAAACAAATGTTTGTCCTAACTATTTAGTTCCAATTACCTCCATAGATTATGCTCAAGTTGCTCAAGTGGCCCAAATGTTAAATTCTACCCCATCTGGCAATCTGTCATCGTGCATGACAGCTGATTGATTACAATACAGTTTTAAACTCTTTTAGTTAGGGAGCTAGGGGATTAAATCTATTACTTTATAATACAAATCAAATCTATGAAAATATAAGAAAAGTAATGTTCAACAATTTTTGTTCTTAATAACATATTAAAAAAGTAAATAACCTCACTACAGAGAATAAAATAAATTTTAGAAAAAACTAGTTGGATCAGCATCAGAAATCTCGCAGTAGCATTCATTTTTCTTTTAACCGATTTAAAAAAAAGCAGGAGGTAGGTATAGGTACAATTCAGTTGTATTTTTTTTATGTTTGTTATCCAAAACTCTGTTACAACCGATTATTCTTTTTTATATGAAACGAGAGAATAGAATAGAGAGAGAATGGGCATCTCATGGGCAAACGCGCTCCACCTTAGACAACTTCCGTCACTTACCATCGGGTGAGATGTTGTCGAACGTATGCTCATTTTAGCATTAAAAAAGCCTTAAAATCGGTTCATACTGGTTATAATATCATTGTTCAGTCTCGTATTGTTCCGTTGACCCATTTTGCAGGTCCATGGTTGATTTTATTGCGCAGTTTGATATTTTTATTGTTTCATTGAAAACGTAACGTTGGTTTTACATTGTAATTCAATTTCAAAAGTAAAAACATCGCAAGACTATTTTTCGTCACAGTAGAAAATAGTAGAGATTCTTGTATTACTACTTATTTGTTATGTGAAATGATGTGTTTTGGTGTTTCCCTGCGCGATAAGCTCCGGAATGAGGAGATCCGCAGGAGGACTAAAGTGACCAATATAGCTCTTAGAATTAGCAAGTTGAAATGGCAATGGGCAGGCTACATCGCTCGTAGAACTGACAACCGATGGGGAAGAAAGGTTCTCGAGTGGCGACCACGAACCGGAAGACGCACCGTAGGCCGGCCCCACACTCGGTGGACTTACTGCGGATATAAAAATTTATAAAGAAATTAATAGCACTGCCGATTCCGCTCTCATACAAAATGATCTTAACAATATTCTAAACTGGTGCACCCTAAACCGTATGACATTAAATGTAAACAAATGTTTTTATATCCAATACACAAGAAAAAAAAATCCCTTTGAATCTGCATATTCGCTAAACTCAACGCCACTACAAAAAGTTCAAGAAATCCGTGATCTTGGTGTGCATATCGATAGTAAACTTAACTTCATTCAACACACGGATAAAATAGTAACAAAAGGTGCACAAATGTTAGGTTTCCTTAAACGTAATAGTACAGGATTTAAACCAAGCACCAAAGTAATATTGTATAACGCACTAGTACGTAGTCAGCTAGAATATGCATCTGCTGTCTGGAGTCCTTTCTACACTAAATACTCGCAACGCATAGAAAGTCTCCAGCGTTCCTTCACAAGACACTTAGCATTTCATACTCAAAAATTTTCTCATAGACGTCCATACAGTCAGCGCCTAGAAAAATTTAAAATGATAACACTCCGTGACCGTCGTAAAATGATAGACATGACATTTTTACATAAAATCATTAACGGTAAAACCTTATGCAGCCATTTACTTGAACGTTTTTCCCTATCAGTCCCATTTAACTACCCACGTCACACAATCCAAAGAATCTTCCATACCCCAGCCTCACGCACTAATCTTGGTCTCCAAAGTCCCACCTCACGAATATCTAACGAATACAATGACTATAACACAAAAATAAGTGACTTAGACATTTTTAGTAACTCTCTCGTAGTATTTAAACGTAAAATATTCATTTATTCACAAACGCACAGTTCTTTATGCAAATTGTAATATTCTTTTTATTTTATTTTATTTTATTATTTCAATTGTATTTCTGATTTTTCTTAATTTTTATTATTATTTTTTTGTTTTGTGTCATGAGTACATGTAGCCAATGCTATGCACGCCGTTCTTGTCGCATATATCAGTCCTATTTGTATTAATGTTGTATGTGTAGTTTTAAGTTAATATATGTGATGTGGCTGTGCTATTTATAAATAAATAAATAAATAAATATATAAATAAAAAATTTTCAAATTCGGAAGGAAATTTCTTCTGTTGCATTGCTATCAAAGTTACATGATTACCCCGCTGGTGAAAACCACGGGGAGCCGATGGATGCAGGAAGCGAGCAGCCGTTCAAGGTGGCGCGCTCTGGGGAAGGCCTATGTTCAGCAGTGGACGTCTTCAGGCTGATGATGATGATGATTATGTGAAAAAATAACGCGGTCGTCGGTCCAACAACCTGAACCATGGGGAGCCGTTGGATGCCAGGGACAAGTAGTTCTGCTCAAAGTGGCGCTCTTTGAGGGAGGCCTATGTTCAGCAGTGGACAACATCAGGTTGCTGATGTCGACTAAGAGACTCTTTAATTTATAAAGTCATCATAATGGCATCCTGCTGTGGGGTAGAGCTGCTGTCGCTGAAGCTGTATTCATATTACAAGAACCAGGTATTAGAGCAGCATATGGATTTGGGGCTCGAGCTTCTCTGAGAGAGTTTTTCAATAACATTAGTATCTTAACAATGCCTTCACTTTTTATTTATGTTAACATTATGTATGTTAGGAAAAACATTAAATCGTTTGGAAAACTTGGTGACGGGCACACATACTATATCAGAGATAGATCTAAGCTTGTCCAGCCAAAAACAAGGTTAACTAAGGTGAGCAAGTGTTTTTTGGTCTATAGCATTGAGTTCTATAATCAAATCCCACCTAGCATTCTGAATTTGACGGAAACTTTAAGAAAATAGTAAAATCAATGCTTACAAAGAAGGCCGACTATAAGATAGATGATTAATTCACAAAAAAGCATGGGATCTAGCCCAGCTGAAAAACATGTATGTAACGATAAAATAATAATTATTAAATGATAATAACAATTGATATATTACTGACGTGTGAAAATATGTACTCATTACTCATTAAAGCATTTTAAAATTGAAATTTAAATAAAGTTTGTGTGGAGCTCTTGCTAAAATGCAACAAATGCATGCATGGCAACAAATTACGGTACGGATTCCTATTTATAATAATTTTCCCCAAAAACTATCCGCAAAAATGGCGAAACTATACAACATAATGGATTGCATACATTTTGTTTACAGATAAAACAGTGTAAATTATTTACACTGAAAGCTTGGCTTACAATGATTTAGGTAGGGATTAAGGCACCCCCTTTACACCCCGTTAAAGGGGAGGAGGTGGTCGAGTAATGGGTCAGGATTACTCGTATTGTCTCAGGCATATAATGTCGGAGTTGTGTTATAAATATGACTGCCATGACTACTGATGAACACTGTTGTCTGCAGGTTGTTTGAGCATTGTGCTCGGCATTTACTTATACGCTTTGTTTAGCCTCTCAATTAGTGGATAGATACATAGTAACGAACGTAGCGCCTGACGACTCTTTAGTACCTATTGGGTGTTTATTTTTAACGGGCAATTCCTTTAAGCCTTATTCAAAGCGGCGCGTTATACGCTACCGCTGTGGGTAGCTGTAAATACCGCGCGGTATTTACCGCTTTGTATGAAGTTCTGCGACTAGAGCGAAATTTCATACAAAATACCCGGGCGGAACTTCGCGCGGTATACCGCTACCCACAGCGGTAGCGAATAACGCGCTGGTTTGAATAGGCCTTTATTCTGCTACTGCTACTATCGTCCTCCTCTCTCCAAATGTGCTGCGACGCTGCGACGCGGCGACGGGATCCACAATGAGCCTAATTTCGTTTTTAACATATTTACTTATAGGTAGCATGGGCCGGCCCCTCACTAGGTGGACCGACCATCTGGTGAAGACCGCGGGAGCCGATGGATGCAGGAGGCGAGCAGCCGCTCAGGGTGGCGCTGTCTAGGGGAGGCCTATGTTCAGCAGTGGACGTCTTCAGGTTGTTGATGATGATGACCTATAAGTAGGTCTCTGTACACTAGAAGCAATAAACAATCTGAATCTGAAATGCTACTAGTTACACTAAGGGTGGGTTTTTTGATCGGTAGTTAAGGTAACCAATGGTTAAAACTTTACAAATTTTGACCATTGGTTAGAATTTGTTAGTCTTTAACCATTGGTTAAACCCACCCTAAACAAAACATATTTGGATTGTATATACGCGATGCCCAGTACCAGTAGGTAGCCTATCCAATATACTGGCAGCATTGCCCCGTTGAAAGGAACACTCTGTCTATTTTGTATACATTTTAAGATGCAAATTTATTGTCAGTCTGTTCTCCATCTTCAATTCTTCTGTTTGTATGTTTGTTTGTTTGTATGGATTTCACGCTGAAACAGCCAAACCAATTTGGATAAAATTTCCACACGGATTGCATAAAATACGAAGATCAACATACAATATATGGTAATTTGATTGTAAAGGGTGAAGAATACATTTGGACATGAGATTATTTGTCACGGTAGCTTAAGTAAAACATGTCCCGGTTTTAGGGACGGATGGATGCGGGTTCAAACCCCGTCACCACTTACCCTTGGACAGATCAGCACTTACCCCACCGAGGCCCCGTGGAATCACTTTTGCGTTAAGTATTATTAGGTACCTACTTAATAAAAACACAAAATATGAAATATAGCTTTAATCACTTTCCATAATGTATCTATTTACAGAGCAGTACTTAAAACTATATAAACTGGATGAACTTATGTATAATGTATACAATAAACTGCAAAAATAACATAAACATGTAAACTTACGTAAAACTCGATTGCTTTCATTCAAGCACATGATATTCAAAAGAAATTCGTTATTTTTTCATATATAAATGAAGGTAAGTTACTATTAATCAGTTTTTGTTTTCGATTAGCTGCATATATGACGTCAATTTCATTAAATTATGTAGTCCACGTCACGTAAAAAGAACCCGCGAGTTGACCCGCAAACTGAGTGGGTTTTTGATTCGCGTTAAAAGCGTTCTTCTTAGGTGAATGGAGCTATACATAGACAATGAACAAGCTGCAATTAAGTCCATTGGCGTATTTATGTATTCCATCCCCTATGCACAAACAGTAGTTTTCAATAACAATACTAAAACCCTCGCTGGGCAACGCAGCGAAAACAAACTTGTATTCTCTGAAAGAAACCCAGAAAAGAAAACCCAATATTGGTTCAGTCAATTCACTTCAAGTTAAAACTGCATTGGCATATTCCCGCTAACAAAATCACATCTCGCTTGAATCTACTTTAGCAGCTATGAGGTTAGACAAGTAACATCTATTCAATGTTTGCACAAATAGAAAATATTCAAACTTATTTGTGTTTATTTACTCAGTATCACAGCCTTAGAGTATACAATCATAAGCAAGCTATTATGTATATATACTCTAAGATCACACACAGAATTCGCCCTGCCCTATTTTATGAGATCACAGTAGTCAATTGTTCTTTCTCAAATCTGTACTCAGTATTCACTTATTTTTCTGTAATCTGTGATATCCAGTGACCTATGAAGACCACAGATTAGAGAACAACAATCGGCGGTGAGGTGGTGGTGAAGACCAAATACTATCACATCTATACATTTTTCTAGTTGGCTTCAGGCGATCATCGCATTTAGCCGAGAGATCAGTAAAATATCGTCAAAGTCAAAGTCACGTCACAGTCTAGGCAAATAAAAAGCGGTACTCTACAACATTGAAAATGGTCTTTTACTTTTGTTGATACTTGTAAAATGTCACTTATTTAACCCCATAGAAATTACCTGATAAAAAATACATTACTTATATAACCTTCTTCCACTATACAGATTGATACACGTCTCACAATAACTTGTCATGATTGTACTTAACATAATTATTACAAACAAATAAATAGTCAGTGATAAAATGTTCTTTAAATAAGCACCAGTTACTTAACTGAAACTTAAATATTACATAACTAACTGCACGTTTAAGAATACAACTTAACTGGACACAGATAATACAAGGCATGTGGGCTTTGCATTTTTATTTGTACTTAATAACTATTAAATATTCTTAGAGACAGTATTTTCAATTGGTACTCGTTAATAAAATCTCGATGAAGTATTTTCGATGTGAGTCCATAACTTCACATTAACATTATACAAACTCAGGCTATCAGAAATTATTGAGAAATGTATTTATATTTATTTAACCTATTCATCATATATTCATTCTATTAATTCATATCTTATTTATTTACAATTTCAGTAAGTATTATCATTTTGCGATAGCTAAGCGGAGTCTATTACTGGACGGTTTATAAAACCAAAACCTTAACAATTTTGTTCACTTCCCTTCACAACATTTTGGAAATCTCTGTAGAATTAGATTCGAAAGTCTTCGATGACTCCACATGCCTCACATTATTATCTGCGACTCAGAAAATTAAAACAAAATTAATGCTTTAGGAACTATTTTGTAGGCATTCATAACTGTGCCTTTACATGTAGAAATTCAAGAGTTAAAATATTCGGGTAACAGCAGCCTCAAAAAACTAAAATGGAGTTAACTTAGAACGGAAAAAGGCAATATTTTAGAAATTAAATTAAAATACGCAAAGTAAAAATGCTCCCAGTTCAGGATAATCTATAAAATATGCAACACATACTCGCAAGTACGAGTGAGCAACGTAAAACAGAACTGAACCAAATACAAGAAGAGCTTTAAAAAATCTATTGACATGATCAATAGTTACAAAGCTACAAGTAGTCTGTCAGTCTTCTAAACTTAATTTCACTCTAGCAAACCTAATGACAGTGAAAACAGAAGTCAAAACGTTGAGAATGTACTAAGGAATGTCAAAAAAGATGTCAATTTAGAATAATCAGTCTTGGAAACGGTTAGAGAATGCCGACTACAACTGGCATGCGAATTCATAGCAACCCCGATCTTAAAACAAATAGTACCACAAAGGAATAAATACTTAAAACATGTAACATACAGTGTACAATGTATTTCATGATGCGCAATTCTAATTATAATAAAACTCTTAAAAAATGGTCCATAATTGTACGCGATAGGTAAAAAATCTAGCACGAACTCTTTATTTACACGAGCACCTCAAACTATAGTCGCCATTGAATGTCTCACAGTCACATCACTTCGAGTCCAAGGGCAGTGTTCACTTACTACTTCATCACTATCACGTGATTGTTCACTAAAAGCTCATTGGCACTTTGGTTGGTAACGAGAACTCACTACTACACTTCCGTTCCATCTTCACCTTCGTCTTCGAATAGAGGCTCCGTGGGACTCACCTCCGTGCTTGGCTTTTTCTTAGGCTTCGGAGGAGGTCTGGGAGGTATCTTCCCGCTTCTTCCCAAAGTCCCCGACTGGTTCAGTGATACGCTAGTCTCATTATTCCTCGGGTCCTCTTTAGATGGAGAACCAACTTCATCTTTGTTATCTCTCGGGACAGGGTTTCTCCTCAAAGACCCTGTTTCAGGTTTGCCCTTTCGACTAAGGGTGCTGTTCTCGGAACCTTGTGATTGAGTGTCACTTCTATCGCTAAACAGCTGTTTACGCGGTTCATGTTGAGGGGTCGAAGTGTTTTTAGCTGTCCAACTCATTCGTGGATTCACGGGCTCCTGTGGACCTGGAGTCGAGAGCTGGCTCGAAAGCTGAGATGCGATGCTGTTTCGAGGGTTGAACTGAAGCACAGGAGACGGAGCCGGTTCCTGTTCTTCTATTGGTGCGTAGAAAACCGGATGGGGACTTTGGTAGGCCGTTGGAGTAGCTGGCAGCGGCCTGTTCCTCATTGGAGAGAATTGGGTTTCCAAGCCCGCTTTGTTTAAAGAGAGTACTGAGCTCCCGTCAGCTGTTGTTCTCAATCCCAAATTGTCGTATAACGGTTCTTGAGCTTCGGAGCTGGGCAAGATGGCAGTGCTAGCAGTACTTGACCAACTCGGCACTCGGGGTCTTCTCGGGATGGTGACGTATCCTTGCCGAGGAGTGACGACAGGTGGTGTAATCGGAGCCGTGAAGGGAGATTGGGAACGAGAATATGGGAGAGTTCTAAATAGGTTTTGGTTTGTGGTCATGCCGTACATCGGGGAGTGGATAGGGCTAACTGGGTTCAGTTGCGGAGGAAGCCTGGTGGTATCAGGGACAGTGGAAGCATTGCTGGCTGCAGGAGATATCTGGGCAGCTCTTGGGGGAAAAGCAAGGAGGTCAGGAGGATAGGCGCGACCGTCTGTGCGTCCATATTCCATGTTGAGCGCGTCTTGTGACCGCTTGTTCAGGTGGTCGAAGCCAAGCGACCGTTTCTCGTCATCGTTGTGAGCTGGAACAAAATAAGAGACCATTAACTAAGGAAAGAAGAAGAAAGAAATTCCCAATTTATTAAGGAATTTATTTTAGTAGCTTTAATGACATAAATGAAAGTCGAAAAATAAAATCGAAATGAGAAAAGACCGGGTAATTACATCAAAGTGATGTAAGTATGTGGTAAGTGATATTTTTATGTTATTCTGCTCCACTTTTTACAAACATACAGGTAAGTATACATACAGAATGCTGTTTAAACTAAACAAACGTTTCATTTCATACATATAATAAGTTAACCTACTAACCTTCAAATCGGAGAAGAGTGAGCAATATTATTTGATTTATATACGAGCTTTCTTTGTAAAAGGCTTTTAGCGAAACGAGGAAAATAATACGTTTTTAATTCAGAAGCATTTTCTTAAGTAGAGGAAAAGTGATCTTACCGAAAACTGAATCATTGTCCAGCAATGTTTTATTCAGTTCCGACATCTCGGTGGCCCCGCTCATGATGGAAGGAGGAGCGTCGTATCTTCGCGGCGGCTTCGTCACTGGGTTCACTGCGGTAATAAGGCTTTTCTCCATCTCAGGTATCACAGACCCTTCTATCAATGCCTCCCCATTAGAGTTATCCGCCTTCTTTTTGACAGAACTGCGTCGCCGACAACAGCACCAGCATATAATAATCAGAATGATCAACAAAATTGCGGCGGTACAAGATACTCCAATTAAAACAGGTAGCATATTGTTATTCATGCCGGTTGGTACAACAATGCCTGGGGGAGTCTGCGTTATGGCTAACGTCAAGCTTCTCTCCTCAACACCGCCTTGGTTTTGCGCCACGCATAAGTATTCGCCGTTGTCCGAGCTTCCCGCATCGATGATGGTAAGGTTCACCCACTTGCTGTTATCTCCGGTGCTTTGTATAATATAGTACTTGATTTCTCCTTGATATCTGTATGAGCCATCAATGATTTGAGTGTTCAGAACCCAGTTTACATCAGGCTGGGGGTTGCCGTTCACTTGGCATGATAAAGTGACGTTTGAGTCGGAAGTTCTAAGGGTAGTACTGGTTGATGGGTAGACAATACTGGGTCGACAGGCGAAATCACTGGAGTCGAGTTCCTTCCAGAGCTTTCCGTGAACTTTTGGCGGTTCAGCGCAAGATATCGGTGAAGTGTAGAAGTTTTTGCTAATCACCCAATTTCTGAAAGGTTGTAAATAGCAATCGCATCTCCAAGGATTATCGTGAACATCTAAGTTCGATAAAGAGGTCAGCGCACTCAGCGTGTCAATTTTCATGTGCTCAAGTTTATTACCGTCTAACCTGAGTATGTTCAATTTAGGAACATTCATAAAAGTCTTCATTCCCAAAGTTACTATACGGTTATTGCTAAGATCGACTTTCTGCAGAAACGGCAAATTGTTGAAAAGTCCATCTTCTAACTTCTCGAGCTTGTTATCGTTGAGAAGAATCCATCGTATCTTAACAGTTTCTTTAAAAGTGTCCGAGTGTAATGTTTTTAGGTCGTTCTTTGATAAGTCCAGCTCGATCATGATGGCGAGACCGCTGAGTCCATTCCTTTGGATCGTTATTAGTTTGCAGTCTCTAAGCACGAGTTTCTTAAGATTAATGAGATTAACGTCTTGAAAAGCGAGCCTCGTGATTTCGTACAGATTATTTCCAGATAGATCTAGGTTTTGTATCTCGGCGCTGAGAGTTTTCGGAATGTCTTGGAACTGGGAGTTGGAGCAGTCCGCTTGTTTGTTTCCGCTGGCCCAAACACATTTGCATTCTTGTGGACAGTTACTCGTGAAGTCGCCAAAAGTCGCCAGAACCATGGTTAACAGGAAAACCAGCCGCAACGTTGTTCTCTCCATGTTGTCACGGTATCTGAAACAAACAGGAAACACATTGTAGTTGGTTTCACATGCAATAAAAGCTTTGAACGCTTTAAATAGACTGAATAAAGTAGTTTCCAACACGCACGGTAGTAATGGTGGCGTTAAGAGTGCAGTCTGAATCGTTTTATGTATTTTAAGAGCCGTAAAGTAGAGTTTACGAAATGGTTTAAGTGCGTAAAGCCGTCTGTAGTTGCATTAAAGCAAAGTTTAACGGCTCGTGGAGTGCGACAGCTTAATGAGGTCGAATCAACTTGTTTTGTAAAGGGTATTATTGAATCTATGTTTTCAATGCTGCTTACACGTTAAATATATACGAGATTCTTGTAAAGCAAAACCCTCATTATAAACAGAAATTTTTCTCTCAGGTATTTTTGCGATCCTGAAATCGTGAATAATCCCCGTATTTACCGCTAATATTCAGATTTGCTTCGTTCGCTGGCTTTTTTCTCTTTTGCATAATTATACCGTTTTTTGCCTTGTAAAACAGGAATTTACTACAAAAACACAATTAAGCCCTCGTAAGGATTTAGGCTCGGTTTGTCTCCCTTTTCTTACTCCCACCCGTTCGTATGCGATAATTACATGGCCCGTGAATAAGGGCGCAGAACTGACAGCAATTTGGAAGTAACTGCGTTCCACAGTGTGATCTGCTCCTTGTTTTGGGTGAACGATTGGTGGGTTCATGTAGAAAAGAAAACCATGATCAGAGATATAAAAATCTAATGAAAAGTGACAACTCTATTTGAACGTAGAATCGTACAAGTAAAAATACAAGTATCACCCACTAAAATATTATGTAAAGTAAATTACTTTAATACATCTGCCTGCTTATTATTTCTTATTATTTGATTAAATCATCGTTATACGCTTTTATCACCCTTCATCCTTCTCAGAACCAAACTTGGCTTGTCTATCTGCAAACATAAAACAAAAGACCCAAGCACCATCTTTTTCTGCGCGGCCACGGAAGAGAATGACTTCTTATCATCGCCAAAACTTGCGACACCGACAATGGAGCAACAATGGGAATGGGAATGGCAATGCGAACGGTTCACGCAGGACTACGCTCCGTTACTTTAGGGGCTGGACTGACTTGGGTTGATGCTGGTGGAGAAAATGCACAAAACACCTCAATAGGGATGTCAGTCTAGGCTAGGCCTTTCCGCCCCCATTTCAAATTACAATTGGACCCAAACACAAAATCATCTTGTCCCGTGCGTACGAGCCGGCTAAAGGAATATCCAGGAAGAGGGCAGCAGCATTTTCCTCGGTACATTCAAATCTTCTGCAATCGCCAAGCTGTATGGAAAGCGTGGTGATTATGGTAAATAAATCCCTTATGATAAGTGTCCAAAGTGGCGTTTTATGGGGGAGGCCTGTGTTCAGCAGTGGACGTTTTACGGCTGTTGATGATGATGATGACAATATCATGGCGTTCGTAAAAATCTATCTAGCCTCAATGTTGACCTCTTCTCGCTGTCGCCCACCTCTCAGACCACGCACCATCACAGCAATGTTCTAAGTACCGTGAAACTGCGACGTCTTTCCTCCAGTAATTCGGTCTAGTGATATTGTTGCCGATGTTATGCGACTTCATATTCTGAGTCGGAGTTATTGTTGGTTTTTATTACGTGCTCTTCAGATTGGGTTTAATTTTTAGAATCTTTGTATCGTATTCGGAAGCGATATTCCGAATTATTTCGTTTGTTTTATTTAAATGAGGAGATATTTGTTTCAGTAATTGGATAACTCGTAACAAAGATAGTGGAAAAGCAAAATAAGACATAGAACGAAGGCAAATGGTTCTTTCTTAACCCTTTAACTTCCGAATCCCTAAACAACAGAAAGTCTATTGTCAATACTGTGATCGACGGCAGTCAAACCCTTATAATGCTTATTGGTCCAAAATATCCTGGGTCTTTTCAAGTCAAGAGTGAGTGGGCATCTCATGGGCAGACATGCTTCACCTTAGGCAACTTCGTCACTTACCATCAGGTGAGATGTTGTCAAGCGTATGACCGTTTTAGCATTAAAATAACATATTTTTACGAAAACTATACAATTATAAGCTTCGACCTATCTTTTCGTCCAAAATACCGCAGAGCCGGAAAACGAAGGTTTTCCATCAATCAATGTGTGTTGCCAGTGATGACTTATGGAACTGAGACATGGTGTCTTACTGTTGGCCTTATTAGTAAGCCCAAAGCTACAGAGAGCTATGCTCGGTGTTTCCCTGCAAGATACGCTCCGGAATGAGGAGATCCGCAAGCGAACAAAGGTGACCGATATAGCTCTTAGAATTAGCAAGTTGAAATGGCAATGGGCAGGCCACATCGCTCGTAGAACTGACAACCGATGGGAAGAAAAGTTCTCGGGTGGCGACCACAAACCAGAAGACACAGCGTAAGTCAGCGCCCTACTCGGTGGACCGACGATCTGGTGAAAGCCGCGGGGAGCCGATGGAGGCGAGCATCCGCTCAAAGTTGCGCTCTCTGGGGGAGGCCTATGTTCAGCAGTGGAAGTTTTCAGGCTGTTGATGATGATGATGATAATGATGATAATAAAATTATAAACTATCTAATAAGGTAATCTACACTTCCACCATTAGATAGAACGGTTTCCAACAAGCATCCTCCATAAAAACTAATTAATTTTGAACTCTAACCTGCTCGATAGCTCTCAAAGCCTGCTCTGTTTACATCCCATCTGCATACAATAGGGCTGTTCATGCCCTCATACCTATCTCTATGCGCTGCGTACACCCAACTTTGCTTTGCACATAGCGGTTCATTGTAGTACGGGCTTGTACGGAGCAAGGGGTTACTCTTATTGACCCTAGTTATTTACAGAATTGGTTCTGTAGTGAAATGTTAATGAGGATAAGCTGCAAAAAATACTTGGAAAAATATAACGGATTATTATTAATGTATAGGAACTGTTTATAAATCGAAGATAGGAGGAAGGGCGGAGAGTGTAGATTTGATATTAAACATTGATTTTACAATACAAATATAACATTGCAAAAGCGCAAATACTTGTTCTGTGTTTGAGTGTTATGGGAGCATGGTCCTCGTAGTTCCCGGGTCCCTAGATACATGGAATCCTAGTTAAGGTCCAGGATCTACGTATGTGGTCGTTGGGCGTTATTTATTTATTTGATAAAGTCCGTCGTATCCGCGTTAGCGCAGTTTCATTGCGAAAATGGTATGATTTCGCCGTTTATAGAAGAGAAGATGAAGGAGACTGAGACTGTATCTTAAGAATCAAAACATTTCGTTACAATTGTTTTTTTTTGGAATAAATATAAAATTAGAAATAAATCTGTCGTATCCATACAATCCCAACGCGGGTGCACGCGTCTCATCTGCCCCATCATTTACCGCGGTGTAAGTTGAATGGTTGAATGAATCAATTCTGGTCCAGCCAACGCTGCATAAATTCTTTAATCAGTTTATTAATAAACCCTTCTATGAAGTTCAATCAAAATGAGTCCAGCAAGTGCATTGAACTGTTTTATTAAATAAACTTAAGTAAGTTGAAATGTAAAATGTATACCTAAGTCTTACAAATAATGAAGTCATTTTTCAATAAACGACCATCGGAAAACCTTATTAACAGGATATTTGCCATTCATACATCAACAGCCGGGAGACATCTACTGCTGAACATAAGCATCCCCCATAAAATGCCATTTTGGACGCTTATCATAGGGGGAGGGGTTGCCATTATCACCACGCTTGGCAGGCGACTAAGTGATCGCAGAAGATTTTAATGTACCGAGGAGAATGCTGCTGCCCATTCCCTGGATATTCCCTTAGCCGGTTCTTACGGCACCCACCAAAAGAAATGGGGTGGCCCTAACGCCGGGACCACTCGGCACGGCGCTACACTATGCCAAGTAATAAATAGGTTCTAGGTTTTTACCGAAACCTCATCAGGCTCCTTGTGGGATTCCAACCTACGCTACGACCAAGGATTATAAAGCCCGTTGATAGCTCGTGAACATAATTTCTCCGCGGGCAGGGGGCGAGGTAACAAAACGAGACAAAGTCATACGAAATCACAAAGACCAGAGCAGGATGGAACAAAAGGCAACGGGTTCCCATGATTTATTAGAAATTAGTGGTTGAAATACACCACTAATTTTCGTATGAGGGGAAGTTGTATCATTGGTCAACTGTATTTATTGTCAATGGCTACGACCGATGACAGTTGATCCCATTGTGCTGTGACCATCACTCAGTGGAGGTTCCCCGTAGATTGCACCGCACCAGTGTGTTGTAATTTTCTCCAGCCACATAGAGGTTAGTTAGGTCAAAAGTTTCATAATTCATAACGAGTTCATCATAAATTGCACCATAAAAGTAGGGCAAACACATTTAGCCTAATACAATTGCACCATCCGAACTAGGGCAATGTGTTTAGCCCAATACTATAACAATTCACGCAATTTGCCCTTAACACTACTGGATTATATTAGCAGCCACCACTTAGTCGCAGTACAAGTTATAAGCAGTAAGTCATCTTCATTGATTGACCATGTTCGCTTTTATCCTCACAAGCTGCGAAAGAGGACGTTAGTCACGCATTTGTAACATTGTTCATTCTTGGAGCTGAAGCATTCCTAATCCTAATAACCTATAATATAATATGTATCACCTTGGATGTTAAACCTTGGACTTATCAGTGGTTGGTTAGGTTGGGTGACCTACGGAACCAAAGATTATGAAGCCCGTTGATAGCACGTGAACATAATTTCTCGTACAAACACGACTCACCAGCGGGGGCAGGGGACGAGGTTACAAAACGAGACAAAGTCATACGAAATTAAAAAGAACAGAGTAGGATGGAACAAAAGACATCAACGGGTTCCCGTGATTTATTAGAAATTCATAGTATTTATTAGAAATAAGTGGTTGAAATGCACCACTAATTTTCGTATTTTGGTCACGCGTCGCATCGACCAGGCGCTCTGATAGACTTTTTGAACACGAGAGACCGTGATGACCGAGCTGGTCAACTGCAGTACCGCACTGGCAGCGATGGGCCACACAGCATCTTGCGCCCAAACGTAAGCTGACAGCTAAACGAAAAGTAGTCGGATCTAAAAGGTTACCAGTGTTGAAAGAAGGCATGGCCTGTAACCAAAGTCCTGACTCCCACACAGAGACTGCGAGAAGCCGTTGAAATTCGAAAGAAAGAAAGAAAATAAGAACCAACGCATCAGCATTGCAATTCAACGTGGCAATGCGGCCAGCATGTTGGGTACGCTACCTACCGGTAGTGGGCTGGAGCACCTGGACTCTCTATAGGCCATCGCGGCTATTATACAGTCCATAAGTGTTCTTTGTAGTAGATAGTGTAGCTAGTTTAGTTTAGTTTAGTTTAGTTTTTATTATTGTAGTAGTTAGCTTGAGTAATAAAGGCAATTTGACCGTTAAAAAAAAATTTCGTATAAGGGAAAGTTGTATCATTGGTCAACTGGATGTATAGTCAATGTACGGAACGCTTTCTCGAGAGTTAGTTAAGGTATTGCTATTACTTATTCTATGTAGGTGTACCGGTTATCTGAAGGCAACAAACGACAAGCAAGAAGGCTAAGTTATAAGATTTTGCGTCGAGAAATTCTAAGTTGGTTAGGTAACCAACTATACCTAAGCCAACCCTATAATTAAGCCGTTTAATTACATAGGTATGTAATTAAACGGCTTAATTATAGGGCTTCTAAATTTATAAAGGTCACTTTGCGCTTCTGCGTTGAGTAACGATCTTACAGTAAACTTAAATGCACCCGTTTAAACTGTGAAGTAGGTATTAGATGTAAAGTTGCGTTACTGTTTATATGCCCACACACCGCTTGAGGCGTAAATTAATGATTCGGAAGGTAAGATTGCGAAACGAGCGTTAATTGAAGTAACGAAACGTTTGATGAAGAGCAAAATGAAAGGACTGGTGGAAATTACAGCACTTTGAAACTCTTTTTACTGAGTCATCTGGGAGAATGGGATGAATACTTTGAATGGAGTCTCAATGAAAGGGTTAAGATTTTAGATAAGCAACTCTTTTTAGGGCCTTTTAAAGTTTAATAAAAATGTATCTGTATTTTTTTAATTCTTTGTTTTGAGGTTTTAAACCGTTGGATACAAGAGCTCAAACTCTTTCTTTTTAACAAAAACAACATTTTCTCGTCAATTTTTATGATTCTTATAGCAGTATCGCCTGCGCTGTTTTCCTTTACAAATAAATCTGTATATTCACGTTAATATGAATTAGTTTCTATTACACAGTTTCGTGCAACAAACTAAAGTCATTGCAATCAAAGAGACTGCACAAAAGTCCATTTCGAGCTTTAATTAATATAAACAAACAAACAAAACTACCGCAATAAAGGCGAAGACTTGGCAATAACAATTCGCGCAGTGCATTCTAAGGCATTAGCATTGCCCCCTTTCGATCTATTAACCGACTTAGAACAAAGTGGATACTGTTATTATCATTAAGTATAATGGAGCGATGGGCCGTTAAGAAAGTAGTTAGAATAACGACGTTCAGTCGTATTGATATGAGCTAGGGATGAGATGGTTTGTCTAGCAGGCTTGATAGTAATACCCAGTCTCGTTTGCGGATTTATGCAAGACCACTACACTACGCTAAGATAATTTGCTCGGTCATGAGAACTTGTCGACAATCAAGAATAATAATGCATCAAATTATATGAATCTAATAGATCTATTAATAATTTCAATCGAGTAGATGGCAGAAAAACGTCACATTATGACTATCATGTGTTGGATAAATTATCCGTCAAGTCCACGTACGAACAGGTTGGATGACACCAGTAAAAGCATTAGTTACAGTGCAAATTAGAAAAAAGACTGCTAATATCAGTCTACCAGTCCCGCTTTCTCGCCTAAGTCTGTCAGCAGAGGCAGAGTCCTGCGGGACTTCGGTTCATATGACATCAATTAATATAAGCGGGCGTGTTCAAGAGAAGAGTGAATAGGTACTTACTTAGCTAGCATGCTACACCTTCGACCGCATCGTCACTTGCCATCTAGGTTACAAAATTTCTACAATACTGTTTACTAAGGGATATTTCTGCATGGTAAATATCTTATTTATTTTAGAAATAATAAAGCTATTAACAACAAACGTGCCCGTCAAATAACAGCAAGACCAGCTGTTTCCGTAAGCCTGTCAATATTCGAATCCTACAGGACTGCAGCTGTTGTCATGACAATCTTGACTACAGCTACAGCACATAACAGTCAAATAAAAACAAGATCACTCCATCCCAATTCCCGACTCTAACCGGTCCGCCGAAGTCAAATCCGCGGGGACTTCGACACCGAATTTGATATTCATGAAACGCCACCGTTCCAAAGGTTTAAATTTCACTTGCTGGGAAAGGTAAATATGGACATCAATATGGAGACTTGGAAATGTCAAAGAATAGAGTTGTTTTACGAGAATCTTCTGTTACAGGATCATTGTTTACACAAACTGTTATTTGTTTGTTTTACGATTGTACATTTTAATTGGATAACGAAATGGAACCTCTAATAAAACTGGCTGAAGTTTTCGTTGAAAATTTAAACGGCAGCATGTGTATTATGCAAATTAAATCTAATTTTAAATATGGAAATGAAAATTCTGATCTTGTGGAACCGTTGTAGGTATTCGTATTTTACCTATTCGATTCTTTCATGGTGGTGGTGATATGTTTTAAATTGGCATTACTGGAGTCTGAATTTTAAGGCCACCTGGGTTATTTCTGTTGACACTAAACTTATACTTATTGACCTCCATCCCTTCTTTTCGTGTTGTTTAAGGATTTTTGAACCGCTATAAGGCTTCTGACTTAGATTAACGGCTGTTGTCTGACATCATCCGGGACCGACAGCTTACCTTTATTAATTATTTTTTTTCAAAAACACGGCACCCATATTTTGTTGAAGTTCCATCAACCCGCACTAAGCCTTTTGCTATGCGCTTTATAGTGTGAACAGCCAATAAGTGGAACACCTTGCGGGTGTGCTTGTTTCCAGCTAAATATGATCTGGGTGTCTTCAAGTTGAGAGTGAACAGGTATCTTCTAGGCGAGCATGCACCATCGTAGACTGCGTCATCACTTTCCATCAGGTGAGATAGTGGTCAAATGTTGTGTCTATCAACAATAAAAAAAAAATTACCTAAATACCCAGTCAAATAATTATCTCAGTCTGTAGCAAACATCGAGTTTCGCTGTGGGCTTTTATAACCATTTGCATTATTTATTACGATAAATTGAAAAGTCAGGGTCACCACATTCAGTCATGAACGTCTTGTTCAGGAAGTCTTCAGTTTCAGTACAAAAAGTGTTATCAAAGAATTCTTGTAACGGTTGCTTCCGACAATAATTCAACAGTCAAGGATAAACATAAGGGGTAATACAGCTAAGGTAACATACCTTTGCAAACATAAAACGGGGTGAAACATGTATACTGTAGATGTGAGGTGTACGTACGTACTGTTTATACGAATTGTTATGTTAGCATCTGAAGGGTAGGATATTATAGTTTCTATATTGAAAATGGCTTACAGTAGCTATAAGGACAGAAAAGCATGGCTTGAAATGAATGCCTTTACACAAAGATCGGTTCTTTATTAAGAATTATTTCATTGTATTAATAATTTTAGGTTAAGATACCTTCTATTATTTATTAAGGAATAACCAGGCTTTTTTATTTATTTATAGTGATCATAACTTCTATGGTTGTTGTTTTGTGTCTTTTTATGAACCCTATTTTCTTATGACTATGAATGACGTGACGAGCTTGTCGTTCACCTGGTGTTAAACAACACGGCCGCCCATAACAGCTGCAGTGTCACTCGGAACTTTAAAATAATAAAGTTTCGCGTGACAGGGCACTGTGCACGTCATCCTGAGATATCACGCAGTCTAGTAATCAGATTACTAGACTGTGACATCAGGTCATAAAGTCTCATTTGCCCAGTAATTTCACTAGCTACAATGCCCTTCAAACCGGAACACAGCACACTACTGTTTCGCGGCAGAATAACTGGCAAAGCGGTGGTACCTACCTAGACGAACTTCGCAGAAAAGTCCTACCACCTAGTATTTGACCTATAGGATTTATTCACACTGTTCGATCAAGATTACGCACTGTTCGGGATTTAGGTCTAGTTCTAAATTCGTAGTAGTTAGAACTTGAAGTCTTCGTCTAACGCCAAACAAACCTATTTAATAAGTACCTCAGTTGCTCTCGCAATCAATTTAGCCGACTGCCATTGCCAAGAAAATTATCAGTTGACACAGTCGAGCTCAATGCAAACGAAGTCGCGGGCGCGACCCCGTTCATAATGAAGGAGCATAAACGGGGTACGTCTCCCGTAACGAGCTTGATAAATGCGAAGAAGCGAGAAGATACGTCAGGATGTGAAGAAATGACGTCATATCCCGCCTATTTACCCGCCGAGCCCTTTGCAATGTTGATGAATGGCGAACGGGCTTATATTAAAAAATCCTTTTCCCTCTCCCGTACCCGAATCGTGACGTTTTTATATTTAAAGCCACAAGGCCTTTGGGCAGCCTAAAAACTTTGACATATGGCGGGATACTGACCTTTGCGAGACTGTCCAAGAATGGAATTTATGTAAATAAGTTTTATTTATAAAGCTCCTATATCTTAAAATGTAGGATTTTCTGATTTGGTTGTCCCTCAAAACGACTACAATAGATATCTAGGGTCTCGGATATAAATATGACGATTCCTCATATTAGATATCTACATTAGCGTACCTATCTATTGCATCTACTAGGACTATTTAGGACTTGTTGAGCCTTCTTGTAGTCATCAATTTCTTATTCATTTAAGAACGTGTGAAAATTTTAAAACAAGTGATTACGAACCTGAAATCTCCGTCCAGTTCAGACAGTACGCAACCTACCTATAACTATTATCGAATATTAGAATATATGTATATTGCCTAAAACTACTTAGATATTGATGAGCCTTCTTGTAGTCGCTCCTTTTCTACTTCATTATATGAAAGATGTTTTTGAATATTTCACTAATCTCTACACGGAATAATCTTTTTTTAATGTACGATTTCAATATTAGGTATACCTAAATGGAAGGAAAAGAAAGTGAAAGAATCTTTAATGGTTACCCCCACGTCTATCCTTATTACGTCCCTGATTACGAAGGCATAACTCTAAAGAGTTTGAATTACGATGTCATAACTCTCATTTTCTTTAAAGAAATCGAGAAAATTCCGCATGAGTGCGTTTTAATTCAATATCCGGTTAAACGGAGAGCTTTTTTTTACGAAACCGTGGGATTATCCAGGGTGGCGTATTTTTCTTTATAAACGCTGCAAATAACTGTTTATTAACATTCGTTTATTCTTTCAGGTGGTGTAACAATTAACGGGACAACACAAAACAGAAGTGAATTATTTTCTTTGTTTTCGTGTAATTATGATAAACGTGGAAATGCACGGGGCGGAGCGCCGGTCGCCGCGGGGCGATTCACAGTAAATGTTGCATGCAGGATGACGCATGTTAACCTGCCAAACCAAAACTGGGTTTCGTAACTTTCGTAGGTACTCGATATCGAAAGCCATTTTTGCGAAGCTCATTTCCACGTCATTCCATTATAGTCAGAACGCCATATTGTCGAAAAGCAATTTAATCGAAACGCTACAATGGAAAAGACATAAGACATGGAAGGTGTAAGATTACATCTGAAAAATTGTCAAGATGGGTAAATCTTAGGCTGACATTCACAAACGAGTTCGAGTTCGATCTCAACCTTCGTTATGTTAGAATTTGAGTCTAGACTCAAACTCCGATCGTATCGGCATTCACAGTCGAGCTTAGCATGATGATTTTAATTATTTTTGATTATTATTATTATTCAGATATACTTATATACATTTTGTGATTATTTTATTAATAATCATCATTTTGACATTTATGCTTTTTATGATGAAGTACGTATATTTGTATTTATCTGTATATTATAATGTATATACGCTTAAATTGTATTCTGACTTTGCTCAAATTAATTGATCTAAATGTATAATGACGTGTAAACAATACTTTATCAATAAATGAGTATTTGAGTATTTGCATAATGGAGTACGAGTATAAACTCAGCTAAGAATGAGACGGTTAGAGTATAGACTAAAGCATAGAGAGATCATCAAAACAATATTATATTTGTACTGCTCACACGTATCGCTACGTCAGTGGCGAAGGAAAGAAACAAACATATAGTAATTAGCTACGCTTGCGATAAGCACCGTACCATTTTTTCGACTCGAGTCAACTATTTTTTCTATACAAATTTGTCAGACTCATTCACATCAAAGTATCCACATCATATAAAAAGTGTCCAGAAAAGTGGTACGCCTGACACATAATCAAGTTCTCTCTATACTTTAGTCTATACTCTAAGGGGTAAGTCATATGAAATTCACAGAAGTCTACGATGAAATTTTAAATTTATGATAGTCGCTGCAATTATCCATCATAGCCAAAGAAGAAAGCATCCAATTTTTCAGAATTTCCTTGTTCGCAACCAACTGGTAACGGCATACGGTTGCAGTCGCGGCCGGAAGGATTGTTGATAAATCGCAGTAGTTAGAACGTAGACCGATTGAAAAGTCACATCTACAGCCCCATAGAAAGTGCTCTACGATCTACGATCTACGGGGAAACACTCATGAGAACCCGCACCCGCTCTCAATCGATCCGTCTGTCCGGGATTCCCGACAATGAGCCACTTGAGCCGTTGCACTTCTGCAATGGGACAAGGGGGAATAAAAACGTTTTTTTTTTCAAAACGACAAAATTTTTCAGTGATGTTAAGTGACAAAAAGACCGAAGGTGACGCCAAGCTACGCCTTGGATGGATTGGATACTATAGAATTCGGTTAGGCTGGGTAAATAGTATGGTATTATATATTATCTGTGACTGAATTTCCTCACATAATTCTCAAAAGGTCACGTCATCGGACTGAAAGTGTTTTTTTTTTATACGGACCGAAACTACGTCATACCTTAATAGTAGGTACGACGTATTCAACCTTTTTATGGTGATATTATGTGAAATAAATCAACTGGGTTAAGTAAGTAAGCGGCTATAACTGTTGGACAAACAGACAAGCTTTATTTACATTCAAAACGTGTGTACAAATGCAATTTCCCCAATGCCTTGTTGAACTGATGCATTTCACGATCTAACCATAAATGAATGAATGAATGAATGAGCGATTGAGCTGGAGTGATCGGATCGCTTTCGTTCCGCATTTCCATTAGTTGAACAATAACAGCTGTCATTGCTTCGAGGTGGATGCTCAATGGATTGCGAGGGGCCGGACTGAAGGGGAAGGGGGAAAGGGAGCTCCATAATTGTCTTTTCGGTAAAACTTTTCACTTTTCTTTTCCCCGTTTTACGTCACTTTCTTCATACTTGCTTGGAGTAAAACAGGGGAAAGAAAGTTTTACCTACCGGCCGTGCTAACCCTACAGGTATGACTAGATCGCTTTAAGACTAAGGATGGGTTTTTTGATCCGCAGTTAAGGTAACCATTGGTTGATCAAATAGCCCACCCTAAATCTCGACATGACTATATCGCATTAGAGTTACATTGCTTTTGGACTAAATCGCCGAAAGACCAGATAGCGTAACAACGAAGTAGTCGTTTGTCTTCTAAATACATATGTCGATAGTCGATAGTCAGAACATCCAGTTTTTTACTCAGTAGAAAGCTTCTAACCTACGCTGTTGTTCTCTGTCGACCTTTACACCATCACAGGGCGGTAGAGAAGGCGCATAATGAATCTAGCCGGCAAAGTGCCCTTCAGATGCGCGCCTCGACTTGGGCCATAGCCGGGAGAAGAGGATCAAGAAGACTGCGTCCACTGACCAGCCCAGCTAGCATACGCACCACGACAAAATTTTGCTCGGCGCTTTATCTCGTGAGAGACCGTGACAAGACTATATACAAAAAAAATATTTCATTCAATTTAGACCCATAAAATTTCAAATTACAATGTGAACACATAGAAATACAAAAAATTAAACGAAACACCAAATTAAAAATTAATAATACATTCAATCTAACCGGCATTGCAGTGACATGTCTGTCACAGCACTGCCGTGTGTAGGGGCAGTCCCACCTCCCCGGGATCATTTTCAGGACTGTATTGAAGCTGGCGTGCACTCTGCGCACCAGAGACGCAGCTCGCTTTCGCATGCTCGCGTGCTAGCAGCTGGTGCGCGCTTCCACGAACATGCCCGTGGCACTGCAGAAGCGTGGCAGCCCCAACACCGCCCTGAACACGTTATTGTACTGGACTAGAGAGGGCGCTGTAGGCTCTTTTTGTGTTGTCAGCCTAAGTGGTAGTGGTACTATGGTAGCGCCTTAGTGTGTCTCACTCTAAAAGCGGCGACAAGTTTTCTCGCGGTGCGCATGCTAGGCCATCAGAAGAGTGGACCCTTGCGACAGCACTGCGTCACCACTTACTACATCAGTCAGTGCAACATTACCCCACGCTAGTGCGACACGACAGTAAATGTAGCTAGGAGAAACAGGTTCTCCGGTGAATTTGAAAACTCTTACAATAAAACTCGATAATCAGTCTACGTGGGGAAGAAAGGTTCTCGAGTGGCGACCACGAACCGGAAGGCGCAGCGTAGGCCCCCCACTAGGTGGACCGACGATCTTGTGAAAGCCGCGGGGAGCTGATAAGATGCAGGAGGCAAGCAGCCGCTCAAGGTGGCGCTCTCTGGGGGAGGCCTATGTTCAGCATAGACGTCTTAAGGCTGTTGATGATGATGATGAATCAGTCTACAGATTTGATCCAATCCTTTATTCACATCATCAGCCGGAAGACGTCCACTGCTTAACATAGGCCTCCCCCATAAAACGCCATTTTGGACGCTTATCATAGGGAGGTTTGCCAAAATCACCACGCTTGGCAGGCGGCTTGGTGAACGCAGAAGATTTTAATATACCGAGGAGAATGCTGCTGCCCATTCCCTGGATATTCTCTTAGCCGGCTCTTACGGTACTCACAGGAAGAGATGGAGTGGTCCTATTCGCAAACCGGGACCGCACAACCAATGCTTTTGTTATTTATTAACAAACCTCCAATAACAAATCAATATCTAATCCTGAACTAAATCAACCTCCAAACAGTGTGTCGGTCAAATCCATCGCCGGTTTTATAGCCAATAAACCGCTGTAAATGACGTCAAGGCTGTCTGGGGTCCAGTACTTTACTATTACATGATCTGGAACATCGATTTAAGTCACTAATGCACGTCTGCACTAAAGTTGACAGCTCTTAGTTCGTACTTATCTCTCTAGGGCGTACCCAAACATATTTTTTTAGAGATTTATTTAATTCAAAAGGTAAATTTACAGCACCTTCATAATTATAGTTAATCAAGTGTTACAAACAAGTGTTCAAACTTAACCAGTCGAATGCTGACGTCAGCATTCGACTGGTTAAGTTTGGTTCGGTTTTGCAAACATTTACTAGATTAGGCTGGGTATAGCACCGTAATCTCGGTTAAAGGTAAAGTTATTAAAATTAACTGTAACCTTACCATGAAGTTAATCGGCATGTTCATTACTTCTGTGAAGTTAAACAATATTAAATCTCCTACAAAAAGATTCTATTCATTTTTACTGTAGGATCCTCATAGCTAAGTTGGTAGTTGCCCTGCTTTCTGAACGGTTGTGGGTTCGATTCCTACTCAGGACAAACATTTGTGTGATGTACATAGGTGTTTGTTCTGTGTCTGGGTGTTATATGGTATTTTATGTATGTATTTACAAACAAAAAGTATATTATGTATTCTATCAGTAATCTGGTTCTCATACAAGCTTTGCTTAGTTTGGGGCTAGATGGCGTTGTGTGAAATATCCACAAATATTTATTACTTATTACTTTAGCAATTACAGGATATTGGTTTTTGAAAAAAAAAATCATAGACCGCGATGACCACTAATCAATTACCCATCGGGCCTCCACTTGTAGACCACTTGCCACTAGCACCATAAAAATATAATGTCTTTTCCATATTCCGAATTAGTCAATAAATGTAGGGAGTAAGATTGTAAATTGTAATGTAAGGAACAGGTGAAACATACAACCCTTTTTATAGGAAAAAGGAGACCCCATGCGGGCTCATTAGATACTTTCATGGTGTTTCCCGTTCAGAACAATGCTGGCTGTTTGCTTTCCGACATGGCGAAATTAAGATTCACAAAGACCTTGTATGTTTGATAACAACCAGGGCCCTAATTCTGTATGAAAACACAAATTCCACACGATACGAAACCACGTTCAAATCGTGTCACAGCATTAGAATTACATTTACATTACATTAAAGTTATTTTTATTTTGAATAAATATTGACATAAGTGATGGTAACTTTTGACGTGTTGAAGTTTCGGAACGCATCTCAGTGGAACATTATGATTTTTGACAGTTCAAATCGCGCCAATTCCAAATTAATTTCGCGCGGTTTCGTTTTTATTAGTGAATAGATTTTTACAGATTTCATACGTAAGACTTTGCGTGGTTTCGAAGTAAGGAATCGTAAAGTGGTCATAAAGAATTAGGACCCTGGTAGCTTTAATAAGTGACAGTGGGTATGGCTTAGCGGAACACGGGTTACCACAAGGTCACTACTCAAACCACTGAGCCCACAGATTAGAGAAAAAAACAATTGTTACTCTGTGACTGAGCCACACTGAGTTTCCTATCGGTTGTGTTATCAAAGTGCTTCCCAAAATTACGCCTATAGAACTAGAATGCTAGAACTTATTTATAATTTATGCTTAAAGTTTTTTTATTTTAATGAATAACGTCAAGCTAGTCGTTCGCTCGATATTGAGCGGCACGGCCGTCCATAACAGTTGCAGTGTCACTCGGAACTGAAAGTTTCGTGTGATACCGCACTGCGCACGTCATCCTGAGATATGCAATCAATTAATAACATTACTAGACTGCGATCAGATCATAATGTCTCATTTGCCCAGTAATTTCAATAGCTACAGTGCCTTTCAAACCGGAACACAGTAGTGCTTGCACACTACTGCTTGGCGGCAGAATAACTGGCAAAGCGGTGGTACCTACCTAGCGAACCTTGCAGAAAATTCCTACCACCTAGTACCAAATCAACAAAGAATACCAATAAAGTACCCTTCATTAGCCTGTTATTTGTCGATCAAGTCCCAATATACTGTTACTTTCCTTATAAACGCAGACTGTCATTTACGGAATATTCCTTGCCGTTACCGAAAAATAGTGTAATAACCATCCCAATAAAGATATCAGTTTACAGCATCCCATAGGAATCTGT
Source organism: Ennomos quercinarius (assembly GCA_910589525.2). Classification (NCBI taxonomy): domain Eukaryota; kingdom Metazoa; phylum Arthropoda; class Insecta; order Lepidoptera; family Geometridae; genus Ennomos; species Ennomos quercinarius. Next base: position 13,547,736 of record OU342505.1, on the reverse strand, counting down.
ATGGATGGACCATAGATGTAATTAAAAGAGGGAAGATGCGGCGCGTCCTTACAAGTTATAAGGCCAACAGAACGCCTCTACATGCCCTACACACAATTCAGTCTGCCACGCGATTTGTTGCCTCAATCTGTTCAATCGGCGGCTCCCATTCAGCAGATTGAGGCGACAAACTGAGTGACAAATTCCATGGTATGTAGAGGCTTTTAGTCAAAAGTTGACCATGCGTCATCGTACTATTCTCCTCTAGTCGCTAAAGACGCGTACTGTCATCTCTTTCTTTCGGCAAATTGTGTGCATTGCACCTAATTTAAGCAGATGACTTTCAAGAAGTAATACCTTATCTTCCCCCTTCTTACATCAATGCTAAGGGCCATCCATATCTTCGATATCTAAACGCGGCGTTGACCCGAAGATGCTGGGAGTCTCGGCACGTAGATGCACATTAAGTCGTGCGGCGGTTATTACAACAGTAAGTCAACTGTGTACAAATGGGCAGGTTGGATAGTAATCCGATTTTTTTATGCTGCTAGCATGGCTAACGGCCTCTGTAGTGTTGGCATCCCACAATTCTGAAATAATGTGTATTTTAAATGTAAGTTCATGATTATATGTAGGTATGTATGGATATGGAGATTATTTTGCCCCGTATACGTCTTCCTTCCCTTGTAACCATATGCTACAAGCATAGACTATGGTTACAAGGGAAGGAGCTCCACGCCTGGCAAGCTTGTAATCACCACACTTAGATGCCGTAGCGAACGTATAAGCGAACTAAAAACAACAGTACTAAAGAGTCTCTTTGATCTGTCTGTCAAACTTTAGTGGGCTCTTCTTGCGTATGAATTTGGTACTTAAAAAGCCGCCGCCAAATCAAAACCACGTGCAATTTTTCAGTAGTTATTTGAGTTACTCACACCAGAACATAGAAAAATTGGCTTCAAGCTATTAACCATTCTGTGCCCCAAGGCTGGACCTCCGTAGACCTTCAAATTAACAAGTCCCGGCAAGTTCGTCCACTGATGATTTTCCGATATCCGCTATTAGCCTCCCAACTCCCAAATATTGGTTTCGATACTTCTAATGTAAAGGTACACAAACGGCCGGCGGTATAATGTTCGACTTGGTGAAGCCATTTTGGTGAAGTATGTTATGAGGAAATACTTAGGATGCGGTATGACCTAGATTTCTTTTGAGAGATTTCAAAATCGAATTCTCAAATTGCGGAGATATCGTATAAGATACTTTTAAAGTACGGCTGTAGGTACAGAATTGAGAACGGTTCCTCTTGTTGAATTCGCGTTAAAAACCAGCTGTCTTGTCACTCAAAGGGATTTCCGATCACGTCACGTACGTATAATATAACAACAGACAAGAAGTTATCTATCTAGCTCGGGGCGCCCTTTTGTCATTTTTGCTAAACATAGGAGTGGAGGTGTAATATATTTTTGTCTCACATCTGTGTGTAAAGGATAATTTCTGCTTTCCGCGATTTTCATTTGGTATCTTTAAAAACTAGACAGTTTTTTAAGCTACAGTTTCTAAAGATACCTAATGAAAATCGCGGAAAGCAAAAATTATGCATGAAAAACGCGTATACTAGCTTATAGATACGAGTAGCTTTTAGGTTTTTCGTGCGTTTGTCATGTCAACTTAAAAATACTGAATGCTCATTGGTTGCCTGTTGATCATCGGCTGTTATCAACCGATTAGCGTATAGTATTTGGTCTGTTAACATGAGTTTGACAAACGTACGAGAAACCGGGGGTAAAGCTGTTAGCATTACCAGTAGATACATTCGTACTTTGTGTTTATGCATAGTCTTATCTAAGGGGTAAGTGTTCCATAAATAACTTGTAATCCAGGACTCGGACAAGCAGCTGGAACGGTCTAGCTAAATTTTACTTTGCACAGGCAGCGGCGCGGCTATTGCCCCGGAGTTTCTCCCTGCAATATTCACGGAGAATCTCCATTTCCACGGATGGAGAAGTGGCTTGCGTTGAAATGGAGACGTCGCCTATCTAGTGAAGGAATTTTAAAATTGGAATATGTTTTGGGCCAATTTTGAGATGCAGTTGAAGTGCTTGGCGTTGGGTGGGATTCGGGGTTTATTACAGGCATTTTTGGGTGTTCAATTTATGAGTTTTTTTTTGGATTAGGCTTTTGGACCCGAAGGCCAAGCCGATACGGGTCGAAAAGTATAACGACCTTCATGAGCGACAAAAATGTTGATTGATGTAATGTACCAAAGCAGCGGCAAACACATTACGAGCGTTTGAAATTGAAATAATTTTTTGTATTACAGTTTTTTCGTAGTACGTAAGATTTGTAAAATTTAGCTGGTAACATTTTTCAAACTGAAAAATTACGACTGTATCAAAAATTTATCCGTCGTACATGATCTAACTTTTTTATCAACATTCTGTGATTGTTAGGTTAAATAAAGAAAACACTATAACCAATGAAAGCATCCCCAAGCGACACTCACGACTGTTTTAGTACTACATCTGTTCAATGTTTTTCGATTCCATCTCCTCTAAACACGCTACTATGCCTGCCTTCTCAAATACGACGATACCTCAGACTAAAAGGATAAGGTAGATCTCGCACGTAGAACCGCAGCATAAATAATAAGGTAGAGCTAGCAAGTGAAGCCACACCAGTGCATTATCTAATCCGAAGCTAAATGAAATCATCTCCTCTAAACACGCTACTATGCCTGCCTTCTCAAATACGACGATACCTCAGACTAAAAGGATAAGGTAGATCTCGCACGTAGAACCACAGCATAAATAATAAGGTAGAGCTAGCAAGTGAAGCCACACCAGTGCATTATCTAATTCGAAGCTAAATGAAATGAAATGAAATTAATTTTAAATGCGTAGTCACGCTCGTCGGTATTTCTAATAGGTCGCCCTATTAGGTGGACCGGTACAAACTAGTCAAATGCACGGGGAGCCATTGGACGCAAGAGATGACGACGTCTTAAGATGATGATGTGCGCAGATTGTTAAATGTGGATGAATACAAAGAGATTTTCAAGGACAGAGTAGGTAATGGCGCTCTTTCCCATCTTCCCGTTTTTGTTCGCTCGACTCAGTCCTATGAACACCGTCTATTTTTCACATGTAGTCTGAGTGTGACACCTTTTCAAACGTATTCACTTAGCCGAATTTGAAGATCACAAGTACGACTTGCGAAATGCAAATGTATCGCGTGAAAAATGGTTTGCTTATTAGCTCAGCGGAGAGATTTCCCTCGGGCCGGCTCCATTGTTGAGCCAATCCTATTTGTACCTACCTACATACCAAATGTATGTATTCAATTTGGAATTTAAAGAAAGTACTCTGAAGAGCCGCTCAAAAGTGGCGCTCTGTGTGGAAGGCCTATGTTCAGCAGTGGACGTCTTGAGGCTGTTGAACCTTTGTCTGTCTTTTGAATCATCACGTACTAGTCTTCGCGAGTGTAGTTGGGACAGTTGTACAGACAACTACACTCGCGGAACACTTGTACTATTATTTATTCTGTGACACTAGCTGTCTTTCTGTTTGTTTGGCTTTCACGCCAAAAGGGTCGAACCGATTTTGATGAAATTTTACACACACTGTAGGTATTTACATGGAGTAATATAGGATAGTTTTTATCCCGGAGAAGTTTAGAGATCCCGGCGGAAAAATACCGCGGGGAGCATCTTCACTCAGTATTAGATTGACGTGGAACTATTAAGGCCTATTCAAACCGGCGCGTGAGCAAAACTTGATACAAAATGCCCGACAGAACCCCGCGCGGTATTTACGGCGCTAATACCGCGCTAGCCACAGCGTTAGCGAATAAGCAAATAACGCTTCATGCGCCGCGCCCGCGCCGCCGGCGCCGGTTCGAATAGGCCTTACTATTAATTATTCTGTGGTGGAACTAAGAGCTATTTCTACGGTGTAACAATTATTTTTCCCTGGCAGAGTATCGGTATCTGTATGATAACACGTTAATTTATTTCTTTTAACCTTATTAACATCTTCCATTTAATATTTTACTTTAACTTATGCCGTACCGTGTTTATGTTATTTTTATTCCTGCATCTGGCAACACTAAAAAGCGAAACTCTATGGTGCTTTTTAAATTAAAAGTCGGCCGTGATAAACAGCAGGATGCTCCCACCAGAGATTAGCGATAATGCGCTGTGTGCGCTTTTATATGGGAAAAATCTAGAGAACCGCAGTTTGGTGGTGCAAGGTATGAGAGATAGCGAGAAGTGTTAGCACATTTCTCTTCATTGTTTAATAGGCTCGCGTTTGACTACTAGACTAGGTAAACTAAACTCTGCAGAAAGGCCCTACCACTTTTATGCAGAGTTTAGTCTACCGCCAAGCAAGCAGTAGTATGCAGCACTACTGAGTTCCGGCTAGAAGGGCTCTGTGGCAATTACTGGGAAATTACTAGGCAAATTACCATTCTGATTATGACTGCGGGCCCAGACGACAAGTAGTTTAACTACGCCTATGCCTCTCCGCAAAGGATTAGTAGTGATTTAGAATTTTCAGACCAAAACTAAATAAAACCAAACGTTTTGATTCTTTGCTGAAACAGAACAGCTGCGTCTGTCTATTCTTCTGTTAGATAAAGTATATAGGTACATGTACAAAAAAGAAGTGCATTTACCTGATGATCGCTCATGCCTCACCCCACACCTCACTCCCGCAGCTATTTGTTTTCAATTTACTCTGATAAGAACAAATCTCTAGTGTGTGTACTCACTGAAACATATCTAAGGATATACTAGCATACTAGCTTTTTCGTGTGACTTGGTTTGTGTTTGTTAAGAAGGAAGGTGCATTACTCTATTTTTTTTATCCTTTAAAGGGCTTGAATCAAATTGACTATATCGCCCTGGTACATGAAAATTGACATCATTAACGTATCATTAATGCAGTACGTACCTAATCTTATTACTAGACTGTGCCGATGTCTCGGGATGACGTGTAAATTACGCGAGACTAAATCACAGTTTACTAAATTGTTTTCTCAAATCTGTTTTATAATTTAGAGTACCGTACCTACCAAGTGGCGCTGCAACTGTTATGGACAGCAGTGACGCTTACTGTCAGATATTCAAACCGGTGCGGTTGTTCGTACCGCTGTGGGTAGCGGTAAATACCGCGCAGAGTCCGGCGCGGTATTTTGTATTAAAGTTCCGCGGCTAATGCGAAACTTGAGCGAAACTTCATACAAAATACCCGGGCGGAATCCCGCGCGGTATACCGCTACCCATAGCGGTAGCGAATAACGCGCTGGTTTGAATAGGACCTTATTATAAAAATTAGTAGGTAAGTACAGTCAGGAACGACGATGCTGAGTGTTTCCTGTTCAATTTACTTGTACTAAATATTACATTATCCGCGTTTTTTTTCAACATTTCTTTGGTGACTTCCTCAATTTTCGGAAGTGATGATATTTTATGGAAACGCAAAGAAACCAGTATGTACCTAATGCCGACCGTTTCAAATTGGAATATTATGTGAATTGATTTTTTATACTAAATACGTATAGGCTTGCCTTTAACAACATTTCTACTATTGTTAAAGGACAATGTATGTATTTCTATTTATTTCTTTATGTAAGTATTTAGACGTAATTATACATAAAGTGAAATGCTTAAAATATAATGAAATAAATACCTTCTTAAAGGCAAGTAAATACATGAAATAAAAATACAGTACTTCTTTTTTAGAATTGATAATACAAAAGGCTAGTTTACTAGAATTTTCTCGTTATTATGAATTCTGTTTGATTACATCAGTAGAGTTTGTGCGTCTTATCTTATCTGTCTATGTTCGCTTTAGACAAAGCAGTTAATTATTTTTTGTGTATTCAAGTATTTCGATAAAATACTTAATTATTTTTTCTCATTTATATTTTAATACTAAATCAATTATACACGAAATTGGTCACCGCGTAAAAATAATGATTTTAACGACTTACGATTAGAGCAATTCTTGCTTAGAACTATTGAGCGTCGCATTTTTCTGCCAATTTTTACCTAAATCGTGCCTACTGAAATGGCACCACAGCAAACTTCCCCTTTTTGGCAAAAAAAAATCGCCAGTGATAAAAATTCTATGCCAATATTCATATGTCCGGGTCCGGACAGGTGGAAGTAATTTTGGCATTTCCAGTTATTCCAAAGACTTCACTCACACGGTCAACTATTTATTTTTATTTTTTTTTATTAAGAGCGACAAACAAGCATACGGCCCGCCTGATGGAAAGCGGTAACCGTAGCCTATGGACATCTGCAACACTAGGGGCGTTGTCGACGCGTTGCCAGCTCAGTAAGGCTTTTTTTGATACCCTTTTTAAAAGACTGCATATTGTAGCATTGCGGGAATACTTCCGGGGGAAGATTATTCCACATCTTGCATCTTGCAACTATGTAATAAAGTGCCAATACAAAAACATGCAAGCACGCGCTTTGCCAAACAACAAACCAAATTAATCAGTATTGCAAGGTTTCGAAGCATCACTAAAAGTTTCCATTGTTCATACAAAGCACACGCGTTAAAAAAACGTAAAAACTGCATTCATGCGTTCTACATCCGTTCCGAGTAATGCTTGCGAGGTTACCATCACAACCTTCAAGTGTTTGGGACACGTCATACGACTTTCTGGGCTTTAAATTGAATGTAAATAAGACCGTATATGCCTAAATGTAAATTATAAGTGGAAAGATAATGTATACAGGGGGATGCATAAAGCACCATATAGAACTTAGGAGGTATAGAGGTATGATAAATAGCTTCGAAAAGTGATCCGCTTGATAGGTGGAATGCACACAATTTGTTACGCGAAAGATGGAGACATAACGCCTCTTGAACGTCAAGAAAGCGCGGCGCAGGGCCTTTGACTTAGCGATGTAAGCACGGCGTGGCTTATATTCCGACTTAAAATTATATCTATGAGCACACATAATTGAAATAAGGAAGGTGAGTCTCACTAAGTTATTTTTGAAATTTATCTTGGTAAAAAAATTTAAAATCAAAAATTGTAGTAAATTTCTAGGAACTATAATAATAGCTTTGTAATTTGAAAGATATGTTCGCACTGCCATAATCTAGCTCAGTACATGTAAGGCAACGACGCTAACGACTAAAGCAGCAGTAAAGGGGCTTTAGTAAAGCCCCTTTACTGCTGCTTTTCACTCGTGTGTCATCGAATCATTCCTCGTAATAGGTATAGATATTGGGTATGTCCATACGTCGTACACTTTCCTCGAAAACGCTTTTCAAATTCAAATTACATTATAAAATTTATTTATTTTAGACAACTAATATGGTCCATTACACATTTACGGACCGTTTGTTCATCGTCTTTTGGAAATTATCATCATTCTGTCTATACAAACTTGTCAAACACAAGACGAACGAAACCGAGGAAGGGAAAATAGTATCGGCAGTTAGCAAGATAAGAACCTATTATAATATAATAACCACTCATATTAAACGCCGTACTAAACTATTATTATACCAGCTAGCTACTCAATCATTAGAAAGTTCATATCATACGAGCGTTGCTCCATTAAAGTGTGCCCTGCAACCTGCAACATACATTAGTTTATAAGTGGATAATGACTGGAGACTGGCTTAATTAGCTAGCAAAAAGCCTTCAACGGTGTTAGATCACATCAAACATTCCCATTTTTGTATAATAGGCGTTTGATCATGCCATTGTCTGTTTCTAGGGTCATTAGATTTAATGCCTACTTCTCAGTGCCATAGGTAGGTGACCTATTTAATTGTTTAGCTGAGTTACACTTAGGTATATATTCTTGTCCCAGACGACCTTACGCGAGATCACGCCTGAGTCTAATAGTCGTTCTGATTTTGACTTTTAAAATTGCTAAAAATTGTAATAAATGATTTGTCTCTGACTATGACTCTGTCAATCTCGCTCTATAGTGATATGTTTGAACCAAAGATCAAGATTATGGTCACCGTGTGTAGTTCGTGACGGGTTCGCCAAAAGCCGCTGTGCGCTTGTGTCCGGCTATTTCGATACGCTTGCAGCGGTTGCGTGTCCGACAAACTGTTATGGCGCGATTGGCGAGAGAGTGCCGATTTTGTTTTGGAATGCTTACTTATTTATAGTCAGTGAAGTTGCTGAGCTTATGCGAATGTTGAACAGCAACGTGTGCGGCTTGAAAAAATCATCAGCCGAAATATTAGTGGACATTTTACACGAGCTGTGGCATTATTGGAGAGGACTACATGCAGCCGTGGATACGAATAGATTGATGGTGATTGGTGAGTGAGTAGGCATGTTTGTATTGCACTAGACAATTGTGACAACGCGGTGGACAATGGAACACGCTTCCCTAAAAGATCGCGACTTGTAGACACACCGGTTTACAATGGCCCTTAGTTCGGAGCGAAGAATAGAGCCCCAACGCCAACTAAGAAGCCGTAACACGCTGGTGGTAATGATAAACCATGTCTTAATAGAAATTACAAGACTGTGGTGTTACGGTAGCAGAGTCTAATTATCTAAGTAACTAATAGCTAAACGATACAGTACAATAGCGAGCCTGAGTCACTCCGCACTTTATGCATCAGGTGCGACTGCACGGATCCGCGTGCGAAGATATATTTTAAAAAAAAGTCGCGATTTGAAAACTAAAGAAAATTGCACTTATATGGCTTTGCGAAATGACTCTTCTGTACATACAAGACTACTATTATTTAATTTGTGGCAAGGGTATATTAATATAAAGTTTATGTATCGCGGCACCGAGGTCGGGTCAATTACGGCTGAGATAGCCGGCGCCGACATATTGGCTGATTACTGGATGCACTTTCGATAACTCCACATTCCTGCATTAGAATATCTGGAACGTTGTAGTATACGGCTAATGTTACTATGCAGGTTGGTTTTGAAGCCATGATAACTCAGTTGGTAGTGTGATGTAAATAATAGGTACACGAAAAACCTTGTTTTATATTTCTTGTTTCTTCCACTTATTATATTTCCATTAAACTGTCAACTAGCAGTTGTAATAGGTCTTTATGTCTCTGCCGATTACCCGGAACTGACTGCTGTTCGACCTTTCCGTCAACAATCTCCCCTAAAATTCAATATTGTTGAGCCTTTCAGCCAGTTTTGCCAACAAAAGCAGTATTTTTAAATGTTTTACCTAGAAAATACTCTACCGTAGTAAAAAAAACTCGTTCAGTTTTTTAAACTAAGAATCGATTTAGCATTGTCGACTTGCGATCCGAGGGTCATGGGTTTAAATTCTACAGTGAACTTGAGCTGCCGGTGAAAGAAAACATGAAGAACCATAAGAAAGGTGGTCGGGCATTTTTCGTTAGCAGTAGATAGTTCTCTTAAATTGTCGCGATTTGAACGTATTAAAAACGTATGTTTTTGCGCTATTAATCCCCGGTTGCTCGTACGTCTGTTAAAGTTGGTTGACATGAGTTTAACTTTAACTAACGTACCTGAAACCGGAGGTAAGTCCAGCCCCTATTACGATGAATCTTGCAGCGCTGCTGCAGCGAGTCTGCCGATCAAGTGCTGTCCAAGTTCATACGATTTTGACAGTAGTTGAGCAGCAGACGCGCTTAAGTGCTGTCAAAGTTCATACTATTTTGACAGTAGTTGAGCAGCAGACGCGCTTAAGTGCTGTCAAAGTTCATACTATTTTGACAGTAGTTGAGCAGCAGACGCGCTTAAGTGCTGTCAAAGTTCATACTATTTTGACAGTAGTGGAGCAGCAGACGCGCTTAAGTGCTGTCAAAGTTCATACTATTTTGACAGTAGTTGAGCAGCAGACGCGCTTAAGTGCTGTCAAAGTTCATACTATTTTGACAGTAGTGGAGCAGCAGACGCGCTGCAGCAGCGCTGCTAGATTCATCGTAATAAGGGGGCTGTAATGTAACCAAATAACACACTACAACTTACCTAAAAATTAAAGGGCCTACGTACCTCGTGTCTTGCTCGCGCATTGCAACATTTCTGAAGATATTAAATGACTGAATTTACTAACGAAAATTATTTGAGATCATGGATTTCTTGCATAGTGTTTGTTTATGGACCGGAAAGTGATTGATTTGATTTTTTAATACCGGAAAACTCGCAGACAGTTTCATCATAAAAGTATCTTCAACTAATTTAATTACAATCGATATAACAGCGTTGCTATGAAGGTTTCAAAAGGGGGATGAATTTTATTGAAGCACTAACGTCTTTGAACAAAATAATCGTCATAATCAGAGATCATTTAGGGAAGATGTCGTTTACAAATGTACACAGCTGAATCGTCAACCATCTCCTTTTGTTGAAGTCGCTAATATATATAAAATAAAATGTATTTCAGGTCTTTGGAAACTTGGTATTTTCTGTCACAGGTCTAACGCTAGTCTTGAATAAGTCTGTGGTCTTAGCATTTCTAAATAAATAAATAAATAAATATGTGTGGGACATGTCACGCAGCGCCATCTAGCCCCAAACTAAGCATAGCTTGTACTATGGGAACCAGATAACTGATACAATACTTAGATACTTTTTTGTTTGTAAATACATACATAGAATGCAATATAACACCCAGACACAGAACAAACATCGATGTTCATCACACAGATTGTTCGTCCTGGGTAGGAATCGAACCTACAACCTATAGTTCAGAAGGCAGAGCTACTACCAACTGAGCTAACAGGCCAGTCATTTCTATTGGGCTAGTTTAAAAATCACCTCTATAATTCATCATTACACAGGTTTTGAGACTTTTAGTTTCATTATGCATTCAGAGGGTCTGATTTATTTATAGAGTCTGGACCCCTATTATTTAGTATAGCGTCCATAATAACCTAGACTTCCCAGCAGTATCCCTAACTCCGACATCCTTAGCTTTTGATCCTATAAAATTAGAATTTATCACGTGTCTTTTAGTTCATGCCTAAAAGAATTTGGACCTTTCCTTAAAGGTTTTATGGCCCCAAGAGAATGGCCGGGGCGGACTGAAGGTTGCCTAGACTTAGGTCAGTGACATAGATTCTTTATTATTATTAAATTATACGGCCAAGGTTCCCAGCAAATTGGGAAAAGAAGGATTATTCAGAAGGGAGTTAGAGTTATTATTCCCCAGTTGGGTGTGAAATGAGCGATTTGTTTTGGTGCCCGTATTATTTCTTCAGATCTTCATCAATCAAAAGCAAATGAGAAGCAAATGTATTAAAACAGATATTTTGTTATCAGTTTAGCAATATACCTACAAGGATTCGATTGCATTCAGCCCAATTTTGTTAGATAATCTGTTTGTTTTTAGCGTAGTTACACTAGATAAACTTGTTTCGTTTTGTAGGTAATACACCCACATCAGAGCTGGCCTTAGACTAGAAACCTAGATTCTATGCGAAATGTCTGACAGTTCATTTGACACATCATCATCATCAACAGCCGGAAGACGTCCACTGCTGAACACAGGCCTCCCCCATAAAACGCCACTTTAGACACTTATCATGTGCCACAATCACCACGCTTGGCAGGCGACTTGGTGATCGCAGAAGATTTTAATGTACCGCTGCTGCTCATTTCCTGGCTATTCTCTTAGCCTTACGGCACCCACTGGAAGAAATAGGGTGGTCCTATTAGCAAACCGGAACCACACGGCATTTCATTTGACACCAGGCGGTAAATAATGTAAATATAAAGAGGGATTCAACTAGTGGTGGCTTCGGATTCATAGAACCACTTGCTTACTCTAGTCTCTGTAGTAGAACCGACTGTTGCCGATTATCATCTCCCTTTGAGTGACAGAGACAATAATCACCAAGAGATGCTCTCACAGTGTGATAGTAAGCCCAATTAAGTTAAGGCAATTCTTGTAATATTTTTATCACACCATTTATTATTCAGGATTTCTGGATGACGGCGTTATTCCTTTGTTGGTTTTATTGACGTAGGGACGTGTTACGTGCCGGGGGATTAGTTGGTGTTGCCTGTTCAGAAAGCGGATCGACTTTGTAGCTTTGAATTTGGTGATGATATTCAGTTTCATTCGAAAATCACGTTTAATTATTCAAGATCATTCACCGTAAGAGTAGCGGTCATAGCGAAGCACGACTAGTCGCTTCTGACCGAACGTTCGCTGCGGTCACTACTTTGATGGGGGACCGCTACAGCAAAAAGTGGTATTTACAACTGAGCGCTACCGTGCTTCGGAGGGCACGTTATAAGCCGTCGGTTGCTGTCTTAAGACAACAGTCATTAAGCCAAGTCAGAAGACCTTGGGCGGCCTAAAAATTCTGACACCAGGGCTAACCACTCGCCCACACGAGAAGAAAAATAAAGAAGACCGTAGAAGAGCCGCAAATAACCTATCTGTAATGAACTACTTTGATTTTTACACAAAAATTGCGTTTGATACAAGAACAGTATGGAGGCATCGAAAACAGGTCTCATATAGGTTATTTCTTTAAAGCTAAATAATACCTTGCATCATTAATTAAACCTTATCCTATATTTTTACTCCAAGCCGAAGCCTAATCGATGGTTTACCGGACAAATATGAAATATTCTGTTTTCGCCATGACGCCGCAGTTAGCGGACAGCCTGATTGATCACCCCATCAAAAACATCTGCCCGAGATCAAGCATTGAATACTTCAAATTAAATCTAGAGCTAGTCTATTGAAGGATTTGAAGGCTGCCTGATGAATATTTGATGCTGGCCTTGAGATTGCCGTATTTTTGAACTAAAGATAGCCCAAATCGTATTTGAATAGGGCTATTTGCCGAAGGGAGTTCAATCTTCAATTCAATCTCACTGCCGAAAACTCTGAGGTGAATACCTTAATCATATTGACAATATTTGGAAAGGTCAAGCAAAGGGTTCGAAACTGCGGTAACATTAACACTTTTGATTACTCCTTGACATTCATTAGCCTTGCAACTTCTAAGGTTCTCTTTATACCTGAGGGCAGCAGAAGACAAATCCATATTTACCAGACAATATACATGTAAATTTCGATACTTTTTTCTACCTCAGAAAAGATCTTCCCAATAGCTCCTATCAAGTCATTTAACATCGAACGCAATCCTCTATTATTACATCCCACATCCTTTATATCAGTTTCACCTCCTATGTCACTCTCTCATCGCATCCCATGCAAATGTGATCCGCTTCTAAATCTCCTGGCTTCCCGGATAACTCGGATTTTAGAGGCAAACAGAATAACATACGGTGCGGAACAAATATCTATTACCTATAAATACGATCTTATAAAAAGTACTGTCTGTTTGTATGGCAAGATGCGCGTTTTTAAATACCGTAAAAAATCTTGAGGTACATGTTTTATTTACTCCTAATGATCTTATACTCAGATCCTGACTGAACCTTAACTAGGATTCCTTGCATCTGCACGTGGACCATGCTCCCACAACACCCAGACAGAGTAAGACGCTGCGCCTTTATGTCTACAGATACTTGTCATATTGCGGGAATCGAATCCGTACCTTCCGGGATTTGAGCCAATATGCTAGTCCCACACCACACAGGCCGTCTATCGAAAGTAGCAATTAGATAACAAAGGCTGGTCTACCTCATAGGTGGTCGTCTTACGGGGTACAGGTTGTATTTCAATCCCAACGGTTCTCAACATATGTAATACGGTCCACTTAAAACATTTTTCTTGGAAAGTATTTGATAGATTTCTTAGCAGTTTCCCAGGATTTGGGAAACTCACAGTAAAAGCTAAGATACTATTCACCGCATTTTGGCTTCGAAGTACCGAAATATTCTTGAAAAAGCATACGAAATCGCGCAGCAAAATGCTGGTTTCCTACACCGTATCTACACCATGTTATTCCTGGCTATATTGAAATCTGAGAAGAAAATATAGGGTGATATATTTTGTAAAGGAATTGATGGTAGCCGATGTATCCGAGAAAATGAGAATTTTATATAGCGCCAAGCCATTTCATCGAATAGCAACTTGTACGTACTTATATTATTGCTAATGTCTTCCAGAAGGTTCTGTACGTATGTTTCATAAAAGAGCTATGTCATCTGCTGAGATTAGGAACTCGATTCACGACATGAAGCGCTAATTGGTGGAATACTTTGCTAGATGACTTGGCGACAAGTTTCAGTTGCTATGTACGGGATTGGGTATAAGTGTCCCGCCATGTTGCTGTACCTTCATCACTTTTTCTTTCAATGAAAGGTCAAATTACACACATTTATTTACGTTACTTATTTTTCTTCAAATCAAAGGTCTAATTTCCGTTCTTTACATTCGCATAAGGCCTTTGGTTTTTCTTCTCTCGATTCTGATCAATCAAATCAAAGAATAGTTCATATTACGAATGGTCTGCCATAACAAATCCTTCAACAACACCGATATCCATCCAAGCCTCACCTGACAGGAAGCACCTGGCCGGAGTACGTCGACCCCACGCTCAGATCAAAGGTACAACCACGAGCCCAAGCCATTCATCACGGCCAAACCGGTACAAAATAACGCTATTATACGCCAATATGTGTCGAACACTGTAACGATACTAATTTATCTTCCTAAACTAGACTGCACTCAAATATCAACCGTTTTGTGGAGACGTAAAGCTGTGTATGCGATGACTGGGGTATTTTGCGAGGTACGGTATAGTAAAGATTAGATATTAAATGCATTACCGATGTCAAGGGTTAGATCGGCGATGTAGACAATAGGCACCAAATAAACTTACGTACCTGCAACAAAAGAGAAATATTTTGTTAATACTCTAATCGAGAATGTTCTACAGATGTCAATACTTTAGTGTAGGCAAGATGGTATAGCCATGTAGTTCTGGCCGTGTAAGAATAGGACCACCATATCTCTTCCCGTGAGCCGGCTAAGGGAATATTCAGGGAATGGGCAGCAGTATTCTCCTCGGCACATTAAAATCTGCGATTACCAAGCCGCCTGTCAAGCGCGATTATGGCAAACCCCTCCTATGATAAGCGTCCAAACTAGTATTTTTTATGGGGGAGGCCATGTTCAGCACTGGACGTCTTCCAGCGGATGATGATGGTGATGATGAGCACCATGAGGCCAATACGGTAAAACTGATATCACCGATGAGGTTCAACCATAGATCGTAATATATACAGGGTTAATTTGAATTTACCAAAAACCTTTGAGGTTTTTCCTTACATTACTGAAACAAACAATTTTGTTCTACAAATTTCAAAAGTTTATGAGTTTTGTCAATGGATTCAACGGGTTAAACCCTTACATTTCTAAAATATACAATATTATTTTAGAAATGACCCATATTGGTGTCATGACGTGACATATAACATTAATATGGGTAAACACAGTTGGCCGACCAATGGAACAGGTTTCTAGAGACATTGTTATTGGCTGTCTTACTCCAAATTGTAAGTACTAAATCTTCCAAGCTTTATTTTCGTAGTGTCTTTTTCCAAGTCGTAATGACGACGACCTGACGAGAAAATGGCCCATTCACTCGCCTGAATAGACCTGATTTATAACGCAAAGTAGTTCTTTAGACTTACACTACATACTTGGCATGGTTGGGTTAGGATTAAAGGTCCATTTTCAGAGCCCGAGTATTCTAAGAAAGGAATAAAAGTTCTAAATCTCTGAAGAATAGCGCATTTGCTACCTATTCTATTAAAATAATAACAATAACACTTCAGAGACAGAGTATACATTGCGTCGCTGATCTGGATTTTTTTCTCATAAGATATAACAACAGCAGTCGTTAAGTTGGAAGCTGAAAGGTTTGGATTCTTCGAAAAAATTCTGCCATGAACTGACTACATTATAACAAGTAATCATTACTAATTTATTGAAAACTTTTGAATACTAATCAACCAGTTGAGCGGCGCCATGCGCTAGGTCGATATCAACTGGCTATAAGGTAAAATATTTTACTCCTTTTTCTATCACAGGTAATGTAACAACATAAAATAAATAATACTGCTATAATAACGTTATAGCGAAATGGCAAATAAAGGAGCGGAAACGATTTCAAAACGATCGCAGAAACTGTTATAGTTTCTATTAAACTTTAAGTGGACTCAATTGCTATAAGTGGTTGGCCGCATATAGGTGGAACAGCACAAACTATTATTTTCTTCAATGCTATCAATACAATATTATCTGGATTGTACACCATCACTAAAAGAAGACCACTAAAATTACAATGGGCGGTCTTATAAAGCGATCTCTTTCAGGCTTGCTTTCTTTTTAATGCCAGACCACTGTCTTCTGTGCAAGGGCACCATGAGGTCAATATGGTAAAATTTTAAACTGATGATCATAGATGTGGTTCAACCTATACACTTCTTAAATGAACAATATTTGTTTGCATCAGCTGGCAATCTTTGGAAGGACAAAGATTGTCAGCTGATGCTAAGTAATGTATGATGATGCCTAAGATGGGACCACGAATAGGCACAGACTGGGGGACTGACTCTCAAAAGGTTATCACCGGTATCTTCTAGACAAGCATACTCCATCATCGAACACGTCACCACTTACCACCAGGTGAAACAGTGCACAAATGTAAGCTCACATAAATGAGACCTAGTTGCTTATGGTGGGATTAATACATCACAACCAGCTTTTATCTTTTAAAAGATGGTATAATGGTGGTTGACATAAAATATTACCACCTTAGGTGACTATAATGAAGGCCATTACCGAAATGGTATTATTAGAAATAATAGTTGACGTTATCACACATAAATCACCCCAAAATAATTCCTTAAATACTAGATTTATTTCCCAATGTTTCGGGGAAAATAACAAATAATTACTGGCAATTACCCGAATCCAAAACAAAGTCGTCTGTCCGTGATTTGACAAACAATAAGGTAATTACAGCAATTGGACAAAAGTCGGTCCCGGAAATTAAACTTATATCTTCTATTGAAACTATACACGTGAGAATTACTACACATATGGAGAAACTATGACCAACGAAGCGGAATGCCCATCCTATCAGAACCCAAAGTGAATATTTTATTAAAATTGGTTTAGCTGGTTCTTCAACTTTTAGTTTTGACTAAACTGGTTAGTACCTGCACGTGAGCTTAGCTTACTGTAGTTATCATCATTATCATCAACAACAGCCAGAAGACGTTCACTGCTGAACATAGGCCTCCCCCATAGATCGCCACTTAGAGCGGCTGCTTGCTTATCGGCTCCCCGCGGTTACTGTTTTCATGTCAGGGCTAATTTTGATTGTAAGTCCTCCGTAGTATCATCATAATCATCATGATCATCATCATCATAATGAGCTTACACTACTTTCGGACAAAATCTCTTTTCCAAAGCACGCCATTGTACCCTATGCAGTCTCTCGCTCCAGTTGCCGCCGGCTGCATTAGTTTGGTCACCACTGGGGTATCCTACACCACGTCTGTTCGCAGTCTCCACCCCAAGACACGTTTACATCAAGTAGTATTGAAGACTTAATACTATAGGTACTAACTACATCGTAAGTAGTTTGCGATAGTGTATTTACATTGTATATTTTTAATTTTTCAAAGTAAGAGTATATTTATGATTTTTATAGCAGTATCGCCTGCTCAGCGTAATCTACAGATTAATTTGTAAAGGAAAAATTTGAATCACGAGCGGGACTTGAACCCGCATCCATCCGTCCCTAAAGCCGGGACATGCTTTACTTAAGCTATCGTGACAAGTGGTCTCGTGTCCGAATTTATCCTTCACCTTTTACAACCAACTTACGGGGTTGGCAACGCCATCTATTGAGAAATTCTTAAGAATAAAAAAGTAAGAGTAATTCCAAAAAATTAACATTTATGATTCATATTATTTTTCTTCGTCCAGTGGTCCAGTGGAAATTCCTTTAATGGATATCAAATTAATAGGATTATTAATCAAATTGCACAATACAATTTATTCATTAGCATTTCATTTCACGCAAATCAAACGATATTCAGTAATATTCGTTTCACACATAAATTCTGTTGGACGATAACCGTTGTAGCATTTTTAATCTGGTACTTTCTGATTCATTGAAAATATAAAACCTGAATGAATATCTAGTAGGCAAAAGCATTTGAAATTTAAGCTATTCCAACAATAGCTTTATTGAATTTACTTCTCTAAATAATTACACTACAATGTAAATATCTTTCCTACCTTTTTTGAAGTGAGCCAAAATCGCTTCGTACCATAGAATTGGATCATAGCAACCAGACATTTATGGAATGATTGAAATTATTCCACATTTGATGCTTAACATATCTACTCAATTAGACGGCACCCGAATCTCTTTTGAAGTAACTTTTCTCACAATAAGATCTCACTGATTACGATAACACGAAGGAGTTCAAAAAACCGGCGCCCATTCAAAGTAGTTACGTTTTTAAACACTACAGTCACGGCATACTGTAATTAGCTTGTTGAACGTGATGTAGTTACTGGATTATAGAGACAAAACAATAATAACTCGGAATAAACAGTTTTAAACTGACGGAGATAATGGATCGACAATCGCCAAATACTTTGAAACTTGCTGGCAATCTTAAGGAATATAAGGTTAATCAACCTTATATTCCTTAAGGAATATAAGGTTAATCAACCTTATATTCCTTACTATTTTTTTGGAATAAGGGAAAGAAGATACTGAATCAATATTCAGTATCTTCTTTCCCTTATTCCACATGCATGCGGGACCGCACCAGCCAGGATTCTTCTTCCGTTCTTCTCCGATTCTCCATCAGCCATCATTTTATTAATCATTTAATCATTTTTCGGACATCTTTCATAGAGCATCTTTTTATTTATCATGTTGTTTGATTTGTATTCGGATACTAGGTACTACTTATTTATAAGTGCTGCATTATTCAGAGTTCTCAAAAAAAATCAATGAGCCGTATGGAACCAGTTGAGGTCATTGACATGCCTGTATGTAGGCACTACTATATTTACTCTGTGATGTACCTAGCTCCTAATTGAGTACACTCGCTAATTGGAACTTCCGATTCCGTTGATGTGGCATTACGCAAACACAATCCATTTTGAACTGGAGCAATTTTGTTTAGGAGTTAATTGGTGCCCTAACTAAGGAATTTGAAAATTGGATCGGCGTATTTTTGGCTTGCTCGTTTCACGTCGAGGTTATTGTTTGTTTATTTCTATAAAATTGTACGCCTGTAAATTTATGAGCCATGTTGCCAGCGATGACTTATGGAACTGAGACATGGTCTCTTACTGTTGGCCTCATTACTAAGCTCAAAGTCGTGCAGCAAGCTATGGAGAGAGCTATGCTCGGTGTTTCCCTGCGAGATAAGCTCCGGAATGAGCAGATCCGCAGGAGAACTAAAGTGACCGATATAGCTCTTAGAATTAGCAAGTTGAAATTGCAATGGGCAGGCCAAATCGCTGGTAGAACTGACAACCGATGGGGAAGAAAGGTTCTGGAGTGGCGAACACAAACCAGAAGACGCAGCGTAGGCTGGCCCGCCACTCGGTGAACCGACGATCTGGTGAAAACCGCAGGGAGCCGATAGATGCAGGAGGCGAGCAGTCGCTCAAGGTCGCCACCTTGAGCGACTGCTCACCTCCTGCATCCTGCTGAACATAGGCCGCCGCCTGGGGGAGGCCTATGTTCAGCAGTGGACGTCTTCAGGCTGTTGATGGTGATGATGAAGTTTATGAGAGTTGCAAGTGCGCAGTGGACACCCATAAAGGTATAGGTAAAAGGTACAGGTTGTGTGTGTGAATCCGAGCTGTGGATCCAGGTGGAGGGAGGCATAAAATCGCACGGAATGGTCGCCAGTCGGACAACGTAGTCCCTCGAAGCGTAGACCGCAGATGTAGTGGCCAGAAGTAGCCCGTCGAAGAATAGACCGCGGACGTAGTGACCAAAGATAGCTAGCTTACTAGTTGCACCGTAATCCTCGTTACGGCATGACGCGTAGTGAAATTCAACGATCTTGTGCTGTGAGCTGCAGGTGTTCTAGCGGGCAACCATTATTTTACGTTAGTTCCCATTTTGCCATCGATTCACCATTTTTACGGTACGAGCTTACTTCATACTATAAGCAATGTTCAACTGAGATTAAAACCTATGAAAAGTTCCAAAAATTCATGAAAGTCTGGAAGTGATTTATTAGTTAATCGGTCTGGGCCGTAAATCAGCACACTTTGAATTCGTGGGTCGATTTATCACACGTAGTGTAATTCTTAATTCAATTCTATTTGGTCAAATAATTATGTATGTTTTTGTTACGGTAAAACGAATAGGTATTGTATATGAAGGCTGGCAACAAAAACCATAATTATAGAAGGCGTACCGGTCCAAACAATAAAACTGTTTTTATGGGTGACATTAAATATAATGATGTCACTTACCAAAGCCGGGGACACGCAAACCGTGGCCTTCCTGGAACTTCCTGTACCCTGTCTCAAAATAGAAACAACACTGCCGAGAGGAAAACTAAAATCAACAAGAAAATAGAGACTTACAGGTCGTTTCTTTCGTCCATTAAAATTTACGAAATAGTTTCATGATCCCTAGATTATTTTTAAAGAGTAACAATGATCATCAATTGGAAAACGTCCCCTGCTGACAAAAGCGCCTGTTGAAAGGATATAGCAAACTGTTCTAAATATGCATGTATTGGTTTTTCGCCACTCCACACAAGTCCAGATCGTGGCAAACTGCCTGTTTTCTTGTCGTCATCGCCACAAAAGAATTTTTCTTCACCAACACAGTTCATTCAAACAACTTACTGTGCTGCATGTCCTTATAAACGAAATTATTATTTACGTTCTTTTATACAATGTAAAAACCACAGCCTTCGACTGCTTCTAATGGACTGTGCATTTAAATGAGAAGTCATGTCATAGTTTCTTTATCAGACGGGCCATCTGCCAGAACCTTATTGGCTGGTAAGACATGTGGGCAACTTCTATCTTCGTCTATCAAAATTCATGTCATACGAATTAATATGCGAATGGATTCAGTTAACATCGCTCGCAAAACCGACAACTGGTGGGGCAGAAAGGTTCTTGAGTGGCGACAACGATTGAAAGACCTAGCGTAGGTCAGCTCTCCGACGGCCTGGTCAAAACCGCGTGGAGCCCTTTGAAAGAAAGAAAGAAAGAAAATCTTTTTATTTGTAAACAACTTTGCTGCAAGAGGCAATAGACGTTCAAAGTGGCGTTCTGTGGGACTTATGTTCAGCAGTGGACGCCTTCCGGCTGATGATGATAATGGTAATAGTAACAGTTCCTTTACTAGTGCTTCAGTCCAGTCGGTTTCCAGTTTTCAAGAACAATTTCAGATTTAGTACACAATTACCAGAGTACTGTTGCACTGCTGTAAGCAGTATACATATTACATACACATAGACAGACGATTAGGGAAAGTGAAACAACTTCAAACGTAGCATGAAATGGAACTAACATCGTTATAGGTGGATGCCTTTCTAGACTGTCTGATTGATGTACAATAAAAGCGAGTACTTTCACTTTGGCATTGTTTAATTCGTCTACATCGTAATGGCGGTAACAATACTTTAAAAATGTTAAATCTACAAGTAATAAGACGGGAACGGTTGATGTTGGTCGGGATGTCATAGAAGGATAGGTGTGAACTTAGGAGCTATCAAACTTCAGTGCAGACGGGCTCCTTTTTGAGCTTCTTTAGTTTTTCCTTAATATAATATGAGACCCGTTCCATTCCCATGCTTGATACTAAGCATGATAAATTGAGATATTTTGAGTGATTTATACACATTTCACATTTATTTGAACTGTAAGCCATCACTATTGGTTTAAGAGTGGTGACAAATTGCAGTTCCGACATTTATTAGCTTTATCAGTAATGAATCGAAGTAAACGTTTGAGTATATTGTAACAACATGTTTAGTGTCTAACTAGAACCATGCCATGCCCTTGCCTTGACCCATTTTCGCGATTCTAAAAGCCCTCTCTCTCGTCGAGTGTCAGCACGGCACCAGCAAAACAATGAATTTATGAATTAAAACTTTGCGCGTGACAGGCGAGGGCTCTGAATAAATAAATAATTGCATTATTCTTACATTAAACAAGTTCTGTTACTAATACAGCAGGACCTCTTTAATCTGAACTCTGAAAATTTACCCCCCGTTCGGATTCGTGGAGCGTTCGGATTATAGTACACAGAATCTATACTTTTGGGGTATTTTTCACAATGTTAAACGTATATTCATCTATACCATTTATTAAACAATCTATAAGAAATACAATGTTTAAGTTAGTTGGGAGGTATTTTATGACAAATAAAAAACTTTTTCTTGCAATTTGCGTAAAAGCATTTTTTTGCACAGGAATGTCCACTTGGTTAGCCCATTCAAGGCATGTACTTAGGCGTGGGATGGGGCGTTCGGATTACAGAGGTGTTCGGATTAAAGGTGGTTCGGATTAAAGAGGTCCCGCTGTATTTAAATGAGGCTAATATTTAAATACAGGCCCCGAGCCTAGTGTGGTATCCAGGTATTCTAACAAAATGTTAATTTTACCTACTGAAAAACGGGCAATGTGCCTTAATTCTGTTAACTATCTGATCTACAATAACACGAACTTCTACTACTAGATGCCACTAGCTACACTACCCACACACCTACCACATTTGGACTAGCCGCGATGCCCTAAGTAGACACGTCCAAATGCTCGTATAGACCTAATAAAATGTATTAAACCACTTGGGCGGCCCGCGGCCCTTTTGGGACAACAACACACTTACATATCTACAAATGTAATCTACAAAATGTAAGTTATGAACGCTTCCTATCCTGGTAAATTAGATGCCTACGAAATACGAATAATCTACATACCATAACAAAACGTCTAACTGTCTAACCAGTCGGACAAGTACATGGAGATCTCATAAGCCCATCCAATATCTCAACCAAGAAACAACATAAGAATACATTAAAATATGAATCCTCTTATCAAAGCAAAAGTAGGTCAACAAACGGCTCCATTTCCAACAGCTGGAAACTAAAAATATATAGAGAACCAGCATAACTTGGTCCTCCGAGCGCGAGTATAACTTAAACTTCAGAAATATTAGCGTTAATATGATATATTCACATACACATGATACAGTTCCTTATTACAGCCGATTTTCACACAAAACGTTAAAGCAACCAGTCAAACTTGGTCCTTCAAGTACCAGTGTAAGCTGACCTCCCGAGTTATAAGCATCAATATGAAATTCACATATTGGATAAGCGAGTATCGATCTAACTCTAATGGTCGTTTTATTGCATGTCATAAAAACAGTATTAAAAGTCGTAAATTGGTATAACCACCTGAGGATGTATGGTATAATAATAGCATGATATAGCATACTTAGCATATTTTATTACTCTAAGCGATGTTTTAGTAGCGGTTAATGGTTAACTACATACGTTTTATTAGGTTCGCAAATATAATATGAAATATGTTTCTCAGTGAGCGGCAGTTTCCTGAAATTCCGTAGATTTTATTAACTCAATTGGGCCGCGCGGTTTTACATGGTCAAACGCATGCTTATTAGTTGGCTACGGCAATATGGAGGCTTACACAAATACTAGAAACTGGTGCTCGAAGCTTCGCAAGCGCGGACAACAGTTTAACGCGATATACCCTTAGACGGGGTTTAAACTATCTACATACCATTTTAAATCAAAATCTGTTAAGCCTGTCGGTCGTGAAAAGTAACATACAGCACGGCTGTACGGCAAAGAGCTATACAAATCGAAATATCTCTTCTCTAAAGAAACTGTTTGATGTAGGTACATTATTTTACCACTACGTATTTTACGAGGTTACAACATTAGTATGGAACTATAGATTACGGATTTGGATTTATTATTTCAGTGTGTGTTGCCAGTGATGACTTATGGAACTGATACGTAATCTCTTACTGTTGGCCTCATTAGTAAGCTCAAAGTCGCGCAACGAGCTAAGGAGAGAGCTATGCTCGGTGTTTCCCTGCGGGATAATATCCGTAATGTGGAGATCCGCAGGAGAACGAAAGTGACCGATACAGCTCTTAGAATTAGCAAGTTGAAACGGTAATGGGCAGGCTACATTGCTTGTAGAACTGACAACAGATGGGGAAGAAAGGTTCTCGAGTGGCGACCACGAACTGGAAAACGCAGCGTAGGCCGGCGCCCCACTAGGTGCAAACCGCTGGGAGCCGATGCATGCGGGAGGCGAGCAGCCGCTGAAAGTGGCCCTCTCTGGGCGAGGCATATGTTCAGCAGTGGACGTCTTCAGGTTGTTGATGATGATAGATCATACCTCGCAAATATGACAATACCGATTATCAATGATAATTACTTAACTTTTCGGAACGTGAGACGAAAACAAGTGAAAGTAATTTTTAACCACCGTAATTTTTCAATCAAAATACCGCGCGTCATGCTTGATAAATACCTTCTACAATCTGTGGTGACTTTCCTCTACCTCAGGGCATTATAGCTGCAACAACATGCCATTCAGGATCCTTCAATCATCTATCAATCAAAACTTCCATTACCTCGAAACAACAGCTCGGCTCGAAACGCCAATTCCACGCGTCTTTCCAATTTTACATATACAAATCTATGCACTGGATTTTCACGTTAATTCCGATAGCTTAAGATTGAAAGTTTCAAGTGAAGATAAGCGTCAGTCTTTGCCTTCAAACACTTATGAATTACCCACAGAGCATTAAAAAATATAACGCTTCGGCGAAGCCGTTATATGTTAAACACCACGTATATATGTTAAACCGATATATGTTAAACACCACAGTTTTATCAGACAAATATCACCTCTACAGCCAATTTTTATACCTAGTGATAAGAATGCATTCGACTTTTGGAATTTTCACTCAATCTTTTGCATCTTCATACCAATTTCACCTCTATGCTCAATGTTTAAGAGTCAAAATATTTTGTCGTTGTAGCCCGTCAGTCTTGGTCCTAAAAACGTAGCAATCGTCGTAGCCAGGATCGGAACAAATCAGCGGGGCAGTAAACATGAGCTACGTCAACATGACCGATTGATTACATGTCACAGAGCAAATATAAACAGATGTGACACTGCGTTGAGATTTATTAGCTGTGGTTCTTGGAATATGTTCTGGGAGGGCTCATCATCATTGAACCGCTAGTGAGAAATTTTTGTGGCTTTTGCCTTCTGGGAAGGTTGGGGAGGCCATGTGAGTTTTAGCTCCATCAATAACTTACATAGTAGGTGGACTGACGAGTCTGACTACCTGGTCAAAGTAAACAACTAAACAGAGGAGCTAAAAATATTAATAATTTTTTAAATATTTTGTATGTCTTGTTAACGTACACTTGTACAATGCAAAACATTTCCTAGGATAGAAACCGAGCAGTCAATACTTCTAATAAACCAGCACACCTATTTTGCAGTACCTACCTAGCTAAATATCAAGCCTGCAGTGTCACCTCTGTACACTGTCAGCTACTCATTGTCCACTATAGTGATTAACCCGTACTGTTTGCATAGTGGCTGGTTAAAATTGGTGCATCCGGCGGCCATCTTGAATGCCAATTTATTATGAGGATCAGGGTATGATGCGGAAATAATATGGGATAATGTGAATATTTGTGGAGGTATGGAAGCAACTTTTAAGATGACTACTGCCACAGAGTGGAAGAAAAAATACTGCCTCTTGTAATGACCCCGAGTTGCGACCACGAATCGGAAGACGCAGCTTGGGTCAGCACCACATTAGGTGAACCGACACGATGCTATTAAACTATGCGCGTATACAGCTACCTTCTTTTCAATCCAGTCCTTTTCTGTGATTTGATAATCCTAAAAATGCCGATCAGTCATGGATGTACTAGCCATAGCACCAGTCTCTATATTATTAGTCATCTATTGCTCCCCCTTTGGATCACCTAAACATCCTGCTGGTTGCTCAGTAAGGATAATAATAAGCGACATCGCATCGCCACATTTAGAACTTTGCTCAGATCAAACATGTACAACCTGGTCGACAACCACTACCAGAAGGCAACGTGCCGAGTATGCTGGCCACGTTGAATGCCAATACTCAACCTTTGGTCGAAGTAGAGGCCAGCATTTTGGGCACGTGTTGCCACGACCAGAGGTTTTTAAACAAGAAAATTATGCTCACCTTTCAAGGATCTTTCCGTCCTTGAAATGTGAGCATAATTTTCTTGTTTGTACTTTTTTTCTATTACTAAATTTCCACTGTAGTGTGCCGTGTTCCCCAGTCGAAGTCGGGTGCCGTAAGAGCCGTATAAGCGAATATGAAGGGAATCGGCAGCAACACGCTCCTGGGTCTGCATTATCCTCTACTGCAACCATCAAGACGCCTGCCTAGCGTAGTGATTATGGCCTCGATGGGAGAGGCCTTTGTTCAGCAGTAGACGCAACAAGACTAATGATTTGACTCTGATGTATTTAATTATTTTAAACACTTATATTTTAGAAATTTATGATAGGTACCAGTATAATACAACTCATACAATTCATGGCGCACAGATTATTCTCACATTTGTATACAACTTTACAAGCTAGCCACACTAGCCAGTATTCAATATGACACGGACTTCATATAAATATTAAGTTCATTCGTAAATCTGGAAATTCAGACTACGCAGTCGCGAAACTCGCGTAGGTATCCCCAAAGGTTTTAATGCATTTCGTGTGTCGTGCGTCGAGCGAGACATTACAAACCTGTGAAGATATTTGTTTCACTTTTACTTTGTTTTGAGCGCCTTTGTTAGCAATGAGTTTATATTTAATTATAGACCAGAAATCGGGACAATAATAAGCAACTACGCCTTGCACGATCAACTTTTTTGTCAGGCATAATACGACGATATTTACGTTTTTACAAATAAAACAACACAGTGTTTTAATAATAATATACCGACGATCTGGTGAAAACCACGGGGGGCCGATGGATGCAGGAGCGAGCAGCCGTTCAAAGTGGCGCTCTGTGGGGGAGGCCTATGTTCAGCAATGGACGTCTTCAGGCTGTTGTTGATGAATAACCGATATAACTTATATTAATATGTATAAAAACGTGGGTGGGGTTGGTTTGCTACACACAAAGGGCAATTTTGTCCCATCTTGAATAAAAAAAAAAAAATTAACCCAATAAATAGACTGCAGTTACAATTATTATTATTAAAAAGTTACACCTTTTGTTTACTATTAATATTACGTACAGACATAAAAAATATATGGACTAATGGAATAGTATGTGAAGTTCTGAACTAGTATTAAAACTGCGCAAGTGTGCCTGGAATTTGTACGAAGCCTTATCTGAGAATTTTTGTAAATATCACTGAACGACTGAACTAACTTTTTGTACGGAATGACTCATTCGAGATTGATTGATGATTCGAGGAATACCAATAGGCAAAAAACAGTTGATTCACCCAATTAACGTCGGTTGTAATTTCTAGGGGATTTTATATAAAAGTATTAGTATACTTAGATCTAGAGCATATTGCATATTATTATCTAGGGGTATTGGTAACCAAATGTAAGTAAACACATTCGGTGTAAAAAAATCTGATTAGGTTTTATCAAAATTCGTCCAGCCTTTACCGAGCTATTACATTTCATGTACACTCCTAAAGGTGCCATTTCTGTACCAAAAAACTAATAAAAACATTATAGACAGATATCGGTTCAAAGTAGAATAGAAACATAAAACATTGACATCAAAACTGAAGACATAAAAAACTTGAGGCACGACTAAACGATATACGTACGGTATTATGAACATAAATTCAACTCGCGTAAAATATTAACTGCATATAAATCCAAAATATCTCCTAAATGCTGAACACTTTATGATATTGAATGATGGCTTTAATAAACATCAAACTTGAATAGCTACTCATCTATTATTACTATTGTACATAATTCTTCTTCATGATAATTACTTAATTCTCTACGAACCCTGAAACGTGAGCAGCGCTGACACAGGTGAGCAAACATATAAAATATGGAAGATGGTAGACACTTTAAGACGAGGAACTTTTTTTGGGTTGCAAGACTTTGGAAGCAAGCAGCCGCTCAAAGTGGTGCTATGTAGGGGAGGCCTATGTTCAGCAGTGGACGTCGTCAGGCTGTTGATGATGAGACGCTTTAAGGTTGTAAACACACAATACTTTTTATCCCGAAAAATTGTGTAGTGTCCGTGTTCCGGAAAAGTTAGTTTGATTTCGCACACTTTTGGTGTTGACTATGCGGGTCTCTAATCTCTATAGTAACTACTGCATATAATAGGTCTGTATCAGGCAACAAGAGGCTGCATCGTTTGAGAAGAACTCATGTTCAAAACTCTACTAAATTAAGTCATTGATCCTGGTTTTACTGCCGGAACTCGAGACGACATTCGAAACTTTTACAACAGGAAAATGTATTTATTTCTCATTTGTGTGATGAAATATTTTGAACTCAATTACAGAGATTATAGAGTCGAAATATTTCCACTTTCTTTCTGATTTAATCAGCTTTATGAACGGTA
The DNA here is from genome assembly GCA_910589525.2 of Ennomos quercinarius. Classification (NCBI taxonomy): domain Eukaryota; kingdom Metazoa; phylum Arthropoda; class Insecta; order Lepidoptera; family Geometridae; genus Ennomos; species Ennomos quercinarius. Next base: position 13,519,195 of record OU342505.1, on the reverse strand, counting down.
AAAAACTGTCGGTGCTTCGATTGAAACAGGCGCCATTCTCTTGCCTATTCCCAATGTTAAAGTCGAAGTTCTTTTTATATATATTTTATTATCATACTAATATTTTATGTAGATAAACATCGAGCGGTAGCATGTGCGTTTCGCAGTCTTGCGGCACCGGGTTCGATCCTCGGCCCCGCACCAATGACTTATCTTTCGATGCCAACGCTCCGTGCCTCGGAGAGCTCGTTAAGCCGTTGATCTCGATTGTCATAAGAACATCTATGGTAATCGTTACGGATAGTCAGAAGGCTGATAGAATCTGACACCTGGTCTAACCATCCCTGTTACTGGTTCCTAATGGATTGCGATGTCACATGGCAGTCGCTCGTGTAATTCTGGTAGCTCGCCGCTACAGGCTAGATTGGGAGCCGACCCCAGTAACAAATGGGAAATAGGCAAAGAGGATGATGAAACATTAAAAGAATCGATATACCTTAAACCAAATGCGAAGCCATCCACTTTTAGGGTTGAAAATAACATTGCTCATAGTCGACAGACTATTGATGTTAATAATGAAGGCTAAAAAATATGATCTAATCATTTTCATTTTTCAGATCATCGTTCATAAAATTAGAGTCAGACTTCACTTAAGGTAAGTTCGTCTAGTTTTACAATTATAGTAAAGCGGGTTTTCAGTCTCACTGTATTTTTATTACTTTGGGAATCCCTGCAGATCTTCATCCTACATATTTGTTAGTATTGCAATTCTGTGCCGAGTTGGGATGAAGTCATTCATTTGAGCTTTTGCAGACAGGGTGCGAAATATTAGGGAGTCTATAAAAGTCTTAGCTCTTAAGAAATTACTTTCGTTCCATAATTCATGAGCCTGATATAATATAAGTGTTTTGTCCACTGTCCGAACTATTCATCTCCTAAAGATAAATGCAACACTGGTCCAAGTCTTCGCCATTCTGTTATGTACACCTACTTATCCATTCTGCATGTTGGAACTAACTCTTTGTATATTTATTCACGTACGTATTTCTTATATGCGCAAACTTAAATAAATAAATATAGTAAATATGTGTAGACATTTCACACAGCGCCATCAATACTTAGATACTTTTTTTTGTTTGTAAATACATACGTAGAATACAATGTAATACCCAGACACAGAACAAACACCTACGTTCTTCACACAAATGTTTGCCCCGGGTGGGAATCGAACCCACAACCTACAGTTCAGAAGGCAAAGCTACTACCAACTGAGCTGTAAGGGGGTCTAGCAAAGGTAATGTCATTCATATAAATTTTGAGTTATCTTTTGGTAATAATGCTAATGGAAAGGCATCTTTGCTAGACCCCCAGGTCAGTCATAATAAATAAATCCCACTTACAACGAAAATTTCTAGGCAAGCATGTACCATCATAGATCGCGTCGTCATTTTACATTACCATTGACCATGTGAGACTGCGGTCAAATGCAGGCATATTCAGTTATAAAAACCGTGTTTTAGTAAAATTTACGGTTTATTTAAGATTACTATTCACCAAAAAATTTCATTCAATAGTATAAAAATATAATATACACTGAACTTCCTTGCTATTAACTGCCTTAAAATCTGTAATGAAAAGGACATAGATAGAGTACTCTCTTCGTGATTCGTCAAGGGTGTCTGACGTTATTGAATTGAGACTTAAATCTAATTTTGTAGCACTTGGCCGCTGGTAATAAAACATGAAACGCGCCGGGATGAACTGAATTTAATAATAACCCCGTCGATGACCTGTTCGATATCGAATAAAATTGATATTAGTAAGCTAGAACGTCTGGAAACGATTGCTATAATTAATAATTCTGTGTCTGGGTGTCATATTGTATTCTATGTATGTATTTACAAGCAAAAAGTATATAAGTATTGTATCAGTTATCTGGTTTCCATAGTACAAGCTATAATGCTTAGTTTGGGGCTAGATGGCGCTGTGTGAAATGTCCACACATATTTATTTATTTATTAATAAGATCCACCATTGTATCTAGCACAAATATACTTGTATTTGTTGTTTTGATTATGTAAGGCACAATAGTGAGTGAGACATAAAGCTTTAAATAAATTAATAGGCCAAGAATCGAAAACAAGTCAAAAGTAAAATGAATTTAAAAATAATAAAATTCAATTATTGTACATACTAAGCAAGCATAATTAAGCAAAATTACATAGTGCTTAATGTCAAAATATTATATAACAAGCCTAACTATTACAATACAGTTAGAAAAAAGCTCTCTTTTCCACTACAGCAGGGTCAGCACGGACGGTAGACAAAATTGTCTTTCCCCGTTTTACGTCACTTTCTTCATACTTGCTTGGAGTAAAACAGGGGAAAGACAGTTTTATCTACCGGCCGTGCTAACCCTACAGGTGCAAGCCATCCGGCACAATGTGGAATAGAAAACCCCGATCCGTAGCTTCGATTACATCTGTAAAGAAAAAGCTACAAGAATCTTTACTGTCAATAAGACTAAATGTTCTAAGGTCGTGGCTCAGCAGTCTAATCTTCTTCAATATGGCTATAACAGTGAGTGGTCTATAAGACGAAGGAAACAATAAAATAATAACACGTATGACGTCACCTCACTGACGAACGAAACACTCTTTTAACGCATCTTTGACGTCAATTTGTAAGACATCTGTGGATGAAACTCTTCGTTTTATGGTTTTACCCCACTAGTTTCCTTTGGTAGGCACTAGTACCATGTTATTTTTATTTGCCTAGTGTATTTATTATGTATTGTATTGTTTTTTCATGTGAAAATATTTTTTAATCATCATCATCAACTGCCTGAAGACGTCTACTGCTGAACATAGGCTTCCCCCAGAAAGCGCCACCTTGAGCGGCTGCTCGCCTTCTGCATCCATCGGCTCCCTGCGGTTTTCACCAGATCGTTGGCCTACCTAGTGGGGGGCCGGCCTACGCTGCGTCTTCTGGTTCATGGTCGCCACTCGAGAACCTTTCTTCCCCATCGCTTGTCAGTTCTACGAGTGATGTGGCCTGCCCATTGCCATTTCAACTTGCTAACTCTACGAACTATTGCGGTCACTTTAATCCTCCTGCGGCCCTTCTGCGGTATTTTGTAATGGTGTGGTGCAAATGGAAATCGGTGCAGCTTACAAAAGACTAGCTGCTTTTTGGCTTGTTTCTAGTTTCTACTTTTTGTTTGGAGTATAATTTTATGTGTGCATGTATGTTACTCTATTTCATCATCATCTTATTCAGCTTGTGTTATCCAGTGGTATTATGTGCGCGATCTTCGGCTTTTTTCTTCCATCTTCTGCCACTCATTTCACGAATATTGTCGCTCCATCTAATAGTGCGTCTTGGGCAAGAGTTCTCCATCGTATCATCTCATTTCTAATTCAGCCCTCAGCATAGCTGTTCCCCAAAACTCGTACAATTAAGTCGTTGGGCTAGTTACAATAATCATATTTGTAACGGGTAGGACGTAATTACTGGTTGCAGACTTGCTTCTCGGCACTGAAGTATTGACACGACGCTGCCAAACCCATAAGCCCAGCCGTATTCTTTTGTTATGCATTCAGTATATTAGCTGTATATTTTTTTCTTTTTATGCTAAAATGGGCATACGTTTGACAACAACCTATATATTTGCACACAATTAGGAAAAGTTGTTTCTGTTTCGCGAAGACCATAACAATTTATTATATCCATAATATTTTATACGACTTCTTGCATAAAAGTGGCGGATGGCGCACTGACCCAGATTAAGTATTTACTTGGGCGATAACAATAAAAATATATGATGTAGGCTAGGGAACTTGGACTACCAAGTAAAAAATATGTCGCGTTCCTCAAACAACTCGTATAAGCTCTTTAAAATTATTAATGTTGCGGAGCAAATAGCACTTTAGATATTCGATAATGTATCGAAGTTTTACCACATGTCACATTACCTTCAAAAGCTACCTCAACTAAGGTACCTATACAAATGATAAAAAATGATAATGTCAAATTTGGCTTAAGAAAGAGATGTTTTCGCATCTGATTTATAGAAATTACAGGTGACCAGCAAAGAGCTGGCTTTTACCTCGGCCAAAGGCTAAGTTTGGCCATTCAACGAGGTAATGTCGCCAAATTTTTGGGCACCTTACCCGCAGAGTGCGACTTAAACACGGTTTTTTATTTAAAAGTTTAGACATTTGTAGTTTTAGTTTAGTACTCAGTTTAGATTTAATGTAGTTTTAGAATTTATACTGTCTTTTTGAGAAATAGTTGAAACTAAATTTAAATAAATCTTACATCTGACTTATCTAGCATTTGGCGACACTCTCTCCTCATGGGATATGTAGAAGAAAGAAACAAGCAATCTTCGCGAGCTATCTATTAACATACTGTGGCGTATACGTAGTACGTCCCGTTACCAACTCCTTTCAATTGTATTTCCTTAGTATGACAGGCGTGTATCGCAAACCTATCCAGTTTCGCATTAAATGAAACTGGTGCTTCCGGCGTGCGGGTGCTGTTTGCCGCCTCTGAATCCGCGGTGGATGTTTGTGTTTGGATAACACATCATCTGAGCGGGTTATGGCTCAAGGGATGAGCGGAAGCGGTTAATTATTTTTTATTCATTTATGCCACAGCTCTATACTTCCTTTAATATTACTATTATACATATGATGCAATAGGACCCAGAGGGAAATGAGGTACGTAGCACGTAGTATTGATTCTGTGACAAAGGTAGGTAGGTTTGTCACAGAATCAATACTACGTGCTACGTAGGTACGTCCTCACACTGCTTAATAAATACTGCCCCTACCTTTGGTACTATTTTCACGGGTGTTGTTCTCTAAAACTGATGCTCTTTTGGAAATACTTCCAAAATCTTTTGATTAAGAAACGGACGTCGTAAAGTGCCAGTATCTAAGAAACATAGGATGTTATTAATTTTATTTGAGCACCAATTCTATGACTATATTCGTTGAAGGTTATACAGGTATACGCGCCGACGTCGGCACACTCAGACGATTTTTTTTTTTTTTTTTTTGAACGGGCTAATGCTGTTGGTCTCTACCGACCTTTACAGCGTCACCGGGCAGGAGGGCAGGCGCTTAAGGCGCCCAACCGTTAAAAGTGGGAGACAACTAGCACAAGGGCACCCCTGGGGTGCGAGCCTCGGCTTGGGCCGTTGCCGGGATAAGAGGATCGAGAAGGCTACGTCCACTGGAAGAGTGGACCCTATGGACACTCAGACGAATTCCCGGTTACGAATAGGACCACCCCATCTCTTCCCGTGGGTGCCGTAGAAGGCGGCTAAGGGAATATCCAGGGAATGGGTCGCAGCGTTCCCCTCGGTCTTGGTGGCAATCAATCTTCACCTACTGCGATCACCAAGCCGCCTGCCAAGCGTGGTGATTATGGCAAACCCCCCCCCCCTAATGACAAGCACAAATAAAAACGGCCCCCAGTCCCCGGCAGCTCTGCTATCCCGTGGCTACGGTAGCGGCCACGGTAACGGCAGGGCAAGGGGTGCGAAGAATCCCCGGCAGACGCCCGGCTACCAACCCCAACGACGACCCCTGGCCCTGGCAACACATAACGTGCGCACACTGAAGGCTGACGAAAGGATGGTCGAGCTAGAGGCGGAGATGGGTAAGTTACGCTGGGATGTAATGGGATTGTCAGAAGTCCGAAGACAGGGACAGGACACGATAATCCTAAATTCCGGTAACTTATTCTTCTACCGGGAGGGAGACCAACTCTCCCAAGGGGGTGTCGGGTTTCTCGTCCGCAAGTCTCTCGTCAACAACGTGGTCAAAGTCGACAGTGTGTCGGCCAGGGTAGCGTACCTGGTACTCCGAATAACCAACGGTATTCGTTGAAGGTTATACAGGTATACGCGCCGACATCGGCACACTCAGACGATGAAGTAGAAGCTATGTATGAGGACATATCCGAAGCCATGCATACTTCCGAAACATACTTCACCGTTGTGATGGGAGACTTCAATGCGAAGTTGGGCACAAGGAATAGCGATGAGCTGAGAGTGGGGCCATTTGGATACGGGCAGCGGAACCCTCGAGGACAGAGGCTGGCTGACTTCATGGAGAAGGAGGGACTCTTTATGATGAACTCCTTCTACGAGAAGCGGCCATCCAGGAAGTGGACGTGGATAAGTCCCGACGGTTCCACTAAAAATGAGATAGACTTCATCATGACGACCAAGAAGCACATATTCGATGATGTCTCTGTGATCAGCAAGGTGAAAACCGGTAGCGACCACCGTATTGTTAGAGGCACATTGAATATCAATGTTAAGCTCGAAAGGTCACGTCTGGTGAAGTCTACGCTCCGTCCAAATCCTGTCCAAATCCAAAACCCCGAAGGCTTTCAGCTGGAACTCCAAAATCGCTTCCAGTGCCTAGCCGACTGTAACACAGTGGACGAGCTAAACGACGGGTTGGTGGAAACTGTCCAAGCTGTTGGATCGAAATTCTTTAAGACCCAACGCCGAAAGAAGACTCAAAAGCTCTCAGAAAAAACTCTTGAGCTAATGGCCGACCGGAGCGAAATGAAGCTGCAGTCTTCAGTTGATATGTCAGCCTACGGTGAACTCAATAGACGAATCTGGAGTTCCTTGCGACACGACTTGCGTGCTCTTAGTACTTCACGTATTGAGGCCGCAATTGAGCGGAACCAAGGCTCTAAAGTGTTCGCAAAGGATTCGTCTATTGGGCAACACCAAATGACAAAACTGAAGACCGAAAATGGTAGCATCATTTCATCCAAGCCTGAGATTCTGAGAGAGATCGAGAACTTCTATGGACAGTTATACACCTCGACACGTAAGCCCGCTACTAACACAGCTCAGGACATCAGAGCCAAGTTAGTCCGACACTATACCGAAGATATCCCGGACGTCAGCCTGTACGAGATTAGAATGGCCCTCAAACAGCTTAAAAACAACAAGGCACCAGGTGAAGATGGAATTACGACTGAACTTCTGAGAGCGGGTGGTAGACCGGTACTTTTAGTCCTCCAGAAGTTATTTAATTCTGTCATCCTTGAAGGTACAACGCCAGAGGCATGGCACAAGAGCGTGGTGGTGCTCTTCTTCAAAAAAGGCGATAACACCTTATTGAAGAACTATAGGCCCATCTCGCTCTTGAGTCATGTGTATAAGCTGTTTTCGAGAGTCATTACGAATCGTCTCGCACGCAGGTTTGATGAATTCCAGCCTCCCGAACAAGCCGGTTTCCAAAAAGGCTTTAGCACCATAGACCACATCCATACGCTGCGCCAGATTATACAGAAGACCGAAGAGTATAATCGGCCGTTATACCTAGCGTTTGTGGACTATGAGAAAGCCTTCGATTCAATCGAGACTTGGGCGGTGCTGCAGTCCTTGCAGCGATGCCAAATTGACTATAGGTATATCGAAGTTTTGAAGTGTTTGTACAGTAAGGCCACTATGTCAGTCCGACTACAGGACCAGAGTACGGAACAAATTCCATTGCAAAGAGGCGTGAGACAGGGAGACGTTATTTCTCCGAAACTGTTCACAAACGCATTGGAGGATGTTTTCAAGCTCTTGGAGTGGAAAAGATCTGGCATCAACATAAATGGCGAGTACATCACTAACCTTCGTTTTGCCGATGATATAGTCATAATGGCGGAATCGCTCGAGGACCTTAGCACCATGCTCAACGACCTCAGTAGAGTCTCCCAGCAGGTTGGTCTTAAGATGAATATGGACAAGACAAAGATCATGTCTAATGCTCATGTTCCACCTATACCGGTAATTGTTGGGAATGATACTCTCGAAGTTGTCGACAAGTATGTCTACCTAGGACAGATTGTCCAATTAGGTAGGTCCAACTTCGACAAAGAGGTGGCGCGAAGAATCCAACTCGGCTGGGCAGCGTTCGGGAAGCTTCGTCCTATCTTTTCGTCCAAAATACCGCAGAGCCTGAAAACGAAAGTTTTCAATCAGTGTGTGTTGCCAGTGATGACTTATGGAACTGAGACATGGTCTCTTACTGTTGGCCTCATTAGTAAGCTCAAAGTCGCGCAGCGAGCTATGGAGCGAGCTATGCTCGGTGTTTCCCTGCGAGATAAGCTCCGGAACGAGGAGATCCGCAGGAGAACTAAAGTGACCGATATAGCTCTTAGAGTTAGTAAGTTGAAGTGGCAATGGGCAGGCCACATCGCTCGTAGAACTGACAACCGATGGGGAAGAAAGGTTCTCGAGTGGCGACCACGAACCGGAAGACGCAGCGTGGGCCGGCCCCCCACTCGGTGGACCGACGACCTGGTGAAAGCCGCGGGGAGCCGATGGATGCGGGAGGCGAGCAGCCGCTCAAGGTGGCGTGCTCTGGGGGAGGCCTATGTTCAGCAGTGGACGTCTTCAGGCTGTTAATGATGATGATGATGAATTCTATGACTTGGACCGTTCGCGTTTGAGCTGCAGGCCGTCCCAGCGTTTATTGTGCGTAGTGTAAACATTAAAAAAACCTGCTCACGTGTCAGTATGTTTGTATGAAATGAACAGCTGTAATGCTTCTGCTTCAACCCCTTTTTGTAAGCAAAAAGTGGTGTGATCGTTAGGGCTGACGTGTATCTGGCAGGTTTTATACAATGATTAATCAAATATTCTAATACGTGTAAGGGGTAAGTTGTCATAATCTATTTAACTCACTACTATTGCTAACTACAATAGAGATTACCTATACTATATAAAATATTTGGATTGCCTATCTATTCGCCTGTGCTGACAAAGATGTAAGTACATAATGATACTGAAATATCTAGTGTAATCCATGATTTCATTTGCATCAACTTGCATTGGAGGTGAATTTCAGCGAGATCACGCCGAATCATTAGAAAAAAAGTTAAGTGCTTTGGTAGCGACCCAATGTGCAGAGCTGGGCTGCATTGCCCCGTAGAATCACATATTACAATGGGTACGGTTGAATTAATAAATAGAAAGACCCCATTTTTTATTCCCAAAATAGCACGGACTAGATGAAAAGCTTCTATAAAGTACAAAGTACCTAAACCGATCCATTTTTGTCTCAGTTAAAGTGCTATTCGGCATACCTTTACAATATCATTTAGATTTAATATTCTGCCCTACAAAATATAGCATAACATTCGGTAACATTAAAGTAACTTTAAGACGAACCTTTCTGTTCTGACGCTATAGGCGTTCCAGCCTGTAAAACCATACGATTGTTTTACAAGTAAAGGAAAAAATACGCTACTGCGCAGCAATCTTTATCAACTTCAAGTGAGTTTGGGTGGGTGACCTTTAAGTGAGTGACATTAAATCTATCATGTTTCGTAGAGCAGGTAAGACATCGGCCCACGTGGCTGTCGGAAAACGTCGTGCAACTACGAAAGCGCTTGATGTAGAAAAAATTCGACACGATGGCACATCATAAAATAGCCACTAATGTCTGCGATGAAATATAAGGTAGATCCACGTTCGCCGCCTCGAAAAAGGCACCGTTTAAACAAGACATATGCCTTGTTGCTCTCAGTCACGTGTGAGCGCGCTTAAGGCGAGGCTTTTCGGGAACTTTAGGTATTTTACGCTACCTTAAGCCGCACTATTTGACGGCACGACGTATTCATTTACGCGACCCAAAAGCTGTGTGTAACGCGCCGCGCCGCGCGCCGCGCGCACTTCTTTCGCCCGCGTCAGCCACGTTATGTAACTCAGTAGCGGAGATCAAGCCGCTTGTTATTTAGGATAGAGTTAGCTTATGTTCTGGATTGATATATGATAAATGTGAACCTACCATTATTATTATAACAAATGCAATGAGGTGTACAACCGTGTTTTTATTGCTATTTTTGGTTTTTTTTTTATGTGATTGAACGACGTGACGAGCTAGTCGTTCACCTGATGTTAAGTGACACGGCCGCCCATAACAGTTGCAGTGTCACTCGGAACTTTACAACAATAAAGTTTCGCGTGACACTGCACTGCGCACGTCATCCTAAGGCTCAATTCAGACAGAGCAGCAAAATGCTCGAGCAGTTTTTAAGTGCTATATGAATATCAACCTTAATCTATTTAGACAAAGCTGAAAATAGTATGCAGCATTAAAATAGGTAAGATTTTAATGTTGCATACTATTTTCAGTTTTGTCTACATGAAATAAGGTTGATATTCCAATAGCACTTAAAAACTGCTCGAGCATTTTGCAGCTCTATCTGAATTGATCCTAAGACATTGCCCAGTTTAGTAATCAGATTACTAAACTATATTATATATATATATATATATATATATATATATATATATATATATATATATTAATATATTATATTGGTTGTTATTATTATTGTAATACGTACCAAGTCCGGCTTGGTTCCATCCTCCCCGGTGGCGCTGCCCCCTTACCGGAGTCGATGGGAATAAAAGTGTCATCCTTCCTGGCAGCCTTAACAATAGCGCTCACCGGGGCCGATGGAATAGAAAAAGGGTCATCTGCCCCGTTATAGTCGGATCGATGAATTCACCTTAGTGACAGCGGGGCCGATGGGAATTAAAGTCTCATCTGCAACCCCGGTACGGCAAGTGCTGGTGCTTTTAACGGAGAGGATTATACAAATCTAGTTTCATCAAGCCCAGCATAAACGGTAGGGTACTACAATATTTATAATAAGGAATTTGCCTAATATTACACTAATCTATCTATAATACAATCAAACTGTAACAGAGTCAATTCTGTACCGTAAAGATATTTTGAAAAATTTTGTTGGAAGGTTCTCTATAATCAATACTAAAGCCAAAACTATAATGTTTTTCATTTTTGTCTGACTGTCTGTCTGTCACACGCCGAAACTACTAAATGGATTCAAATGACACTTGCCATGATTTGAGTTCATATTACGAGGTAGGCTATAGGATACTTTTAATCCTGAAATTCAGTACGGTTCCCACGGGAGAGGGCATGAAAGTAAAAAAATTACTTATTTGTAATTAACGCGTGGTCCGATTTCATTCATTCTTTTTTTTGTTGAAAAAGGGGTGTTTTAAATATTGTCATGTAAATATTTCAAGGTCGTCAGTGTTTTGGTTCAGAAATTAGACATTCAACCTTCAGTATTAGGACCAAAGCCACTCCTATCCTGTACTATGGGAAAGAGAGGAGGGAGGGAAGAAAATATAAGGGAAAAAGATGAATGGATGAAGGTGAAAGATGACAGGTGCGCCAGCACCTGCCTCCTTTCACCGTTTCATGCATTCATCCTTTTCTCTTATCTTTTTCCCTCTTCCTTCCTTCTTTGTTTAGACTGAGATAAGGCTTAAAACTAATTAGCCCGTGCGAAGCCGGGGCGGGTCAGCTAGTTGTATATATGAAACTAGTATATTGCCCCGTGCGCGGGCCGCGAGCGGCCCGCGTGGGTGTTTTCGTGGCGTTCCATTTGTTCAAAACGCTATACTTGGAGCTAAACTTTAAATTTTGCAAGTACTTGTACAAAAGAGCGGTATTTCTCATAGAAAATGATAATTGTTCTGACTTGTGCATGGCAGCCATCTTGTTTGACTTGACAGCATCATTTGCACCATTAGTAAGTCGCAACCGGCACACTTGCACCTGCAAGTGTGCAGGTGCAAGTGTTAGTCGTGACTGTCCAATTATACCAATGACAGTAAACTAACTTGCTCATCACCGCATTTGGTAGGTTGGAAAAAATTTGACATATGACATCTTTAAAAAAAATTGACATTTGACATCTGTCAAAAGTTTGACATCAATCAAACTGACATCTGTCTACACTTGACAGCGGTATTAGAACAGTGCGCAGGTCGCAAGTGGCACGCTTGCACCGAGCGCGGGCCGCACTCGGCTCGCGCACGTTGCAAGTGTGCAGGTGCAAGTGTTAGTCGTGACTGTCCAATTATACCAATGACAGTAAACTAACTCGCTCATCGCCGCATTTGGTAGGTTGGAAAAAAGTTGACATTTGACATATTCAATAAATTTGACATCTGTCAAAAAATTTGACATTTGACATCTGTCAAAAATTGACATTTGACATCAAGCAAACTGACATCTGTCTACACTTGACAGCGGTATTAGAACAGTGCGCAGGTCGCAAGTGGCACACTTGCACCGAGCGTGGGCCGCACGCGGCTCGCGCACGTTGCAAGTGTGCAGGTGCAAGTGTTAGTCGTGACTGTCCAATTATACCAATGACAGTAAACTAACTCACTCATCACCGCATTTGGTAGGTCGGAAAACTTTTGACATATGACATCTTTAAAAAAAATTGACATTTGACATCTGTCAAAAGTTTGACATCAATCAAACTGACATCTGTCTACACTTGACAGCGGTATTAGAATAGTGCGCAGGTTGCAAGTGGCACACTTGCACCGAGCGCGGGCCGCACTCGGCTCGCGCACGTTGCAAGTGTGCAGGTGCAAGTGTTTTAGTCGTGACTGTCCAATTATACCAATGACAGTAAACTAACTCGCTACTAGATGTCAGTTTGATTGATGTCAAATGTCAAACTTTTGACAAATGTCAAATTTTTTGACAGATGTGAAATTTATTGACAGATGTCAAATGTCAATTTTTGACAGATGTCAAATGTCAGTTTTGACAGATGTCAAATGTCAGTTTTTTTGACAGATCTCAAATGTCAAATTTTTTCCAACCTACCAAATGCGGTGATGAGCGAGTTAGTTTACTGTCATTGGTATAATTGGACAGTCACGACTATTAACACTTGCACCTGCACACTTGCAACGTGCGCGAGCCGAGTGCGACCCGCGCTCGGTGCAAGTGTGCAAGTACATGAGTTGGTCGTGACCGTCCACTTATACCAAATTACAGTATACTTGCTTCGCTCGTCATTGTATTTGGTAGGTTGGAAAAAAAATTGACATTTGACATCTATCAAAAAATTTGACATCTGTCAAAATTTTGACGTTTGACATCTGTCACACTGACATCTGTCAAAATTACAACTATCTCAGCCCGAAACTGTAGTACCATAGGCAATAAAACGGAAAACAGCAATTTCAATGACAGTATGTATATACGGCGGCCATATTAAGAAATGACAGATGTCAAAATTTGACCAAACTATGTTGATCAGCATCCTTTGGGACCCCCAGATATCGATTTATATCCCGATCAGAGCACCTTTACATTCAGACGCGGACCAATAGACCGCCGTTTTGAAAAAAGTACTTTTTCACTGTGTGCCCCTCTCAAAACTGTACAATATTAGAACAAACCCTCCTCACATATCTTCTTATAGTTTCGGCGTTAATTGCAAATTAAAAATCCTTAAAAAGTGAAATTGAATGTTCGCAATTTTTCAAAATGGCGGAATCAAAAAAGTTTTTACACTTTCCTACCAAGTGTACCGTGGGATTTTCAGATATCGATTTTCATTCGGATCGGATAACTTTTACTATGAGTCGGTATGTCTACAGCCGCCATCTTGAAAAAAATCGGTTTTGCTGATATTGCATTTTGATCCTTATAGCATGTATACTCGATCCCCAGGAACGATTTTCCTTAAACGCTGGTATTGGAGGCGTAAAAAAGGAAAACTGATGTTTCCATAAAAGTACCTTTGTATGACAGCCCCATTGAAAGTTGACACATGTCAAAATTTGATTTCAGAATGTTGATCAGCATCCTTGGGGACCCCCAGATATCGATTTTCATCCGGATCGGTGAAACTTTTTTTCCCGCCGCGGCAAAAATTTACGCCATTTTGAAAAAAAAAAATTTTTGCCATTCTTTCTCTCTGGCTTTCAAACAATATTAGTTCCAGCTCTTTATACTAAAGTGTCATAGTTTCGCCGTCATTTACGGTTAAAATTTGTATGGCAGATTTTTTTTTCCGCTATTTTGAATTTTTTTTGACATCATCAAAATCGTCCCAGGGTTTGCTATGACATTCCTTAAAACGCACATGACCTATCTCATATGGTTTGGCCAGGCCGTTGACTGTCCGAGTGACCGAAGGTCGGAAGACCAGGTCGCGAATTTTTTTGAAGACACCTCTGTCACCTGGACACAAAAGTCAACAAAGACATTCAAAATTTTCCATAGGTATCGAGAAACAATGCGTCAAAAAGGAAAAAAAAAATTGTTTGGCAGCCATCTTTAAAAATGGCGGAATCCACATTTTTTTTTCAAATTTCGAATCTGCGGCCCCGAAAACCCCCCCATGCGAAAAATCACCCTGATCGGACTAACTTTCAAAATGGCCGCCATTTTGAATCCGCCTCGCATCTTGGATTTTCATGACAACGATCTGACAGCCCCTGTCATCCTCTATGACATTTGGTCGAGCACCACCCACATACCTCTTACCTCTTAAATATTATGGTACCCTACCTTCAATGCTGGACTTGATGAAACTAGATTTGTGTAACCCTCCCCATTAAAAGCACCAGCACTGGCCGTACTAGGGTGGGGATGAGACTATTATTCCCATCTGCGCCGCTGTCACCGAGATGAATTCATTGATCCGACTATAACGGGGCAGATGACAATTTTTATGTTCCATCGGCCCCCATGAGCGCCGTTGTTGAGGCTCCGGGGGAGGATGGCACTTTTTTCCCTTTTTTCCCATCGACCCCGGTAACGGGGCAGCGCCGCCGGGGAGGATTGGATCAAGCCCCTACCCCATAGCTTTCTTTCACTTACCCAACCCGCCTATTTTTTGCCACACCACCCGCTCACCTGCCCATAGGTTTTGCACACTTGCCCACGCCTATCGACATTTGCTCACACAAGCTGCCTGCTAGCCCCTGCCTGCTAACACGTTTCCATAATTGCCCACACCTGCCCACTTTTTCTCACACCAGCCGCTCAACTGGTAACACTGATTCATACCTGCCCGTACTTGCGCATGCCAGTTACGTATTATCTAGCACCATGTATCATCATCATCATCATCATCATCATCAGCAGCAGCATCATCATCATCATAAGCATCATCATCATCATCATCAGCCTGAAGACGTCCACTGCTGAACATAGGCCTCCCCAAAGAGCACCACTTTGAGCGGCTGCTCGCCTCCTGCATCCATTGGCTCCCCGCGGTGTGCTGCTTGACACCATGTATACGCAATGTATACTATGAAGCAAACATAACTGCTTGTGTATGAGATAAATAAATGAGTATGATGATTATTCACAGCCTCTGTGATGTGGGGGTTTAGCAGTTCGGCTCATAACCCGGAGGAGATGGGTTCGATTCGTGACATGAATTTGTGCACAAAAAAATAACACAAGTGTGGATTGTATGATTGAGTAAGGCGTGTGTATTGAGGCGTAGGGCAAGAAACTGTCCATGACGGTGAGCATAATGATAATTAGAAAGCATAGGTAAATTACATGGTAACTACCGATTTTCCTAATGCATAACATAGAAAGAAAGAAAGAAAGAAAATACATTTATTCAGGACATCACACAACATTACATTCCTAACATACATCATAAAAATAAAACAATAAAAAACAAAAATAGGTAAAAGGTCTTGAGCAGTTTTTTTTCTTTTATTATATTTGTTACCCATTTTATTAAAATTCACGGCCAGTGTAGCTTCGCGTCGTGGAGCGCAAAAATTTGGCACACGTCCGGCGTCGACGGGCTCTGCGAGCGGACTGGCGGCCCCGAAAATGAGCTCGGATGCCATGAATTCAAGATATAATATTCATATAAAATTACCGTATTAACTTTTTAACATTTTTATTGATCATTTAAATTTTTTGATCAATACATGATGCATTAAAAATTATTTAAATAATACGATTCGTATAAAACAAGTCGAAAAGTCATTTCAAAAAATCTAAGATAGAGGTAACTTTGGATTTTTTTTCGATCGAGTGAAGTTATTCCTTTTATGTATAAGTATGATCATTTAACTTGAAGACATCCTTAAGAATAACATATTTTTTTTTCATATCTAAAAGTGTGGTTTATCTCAGAGAAAAGACGATTCAAACAAGGGCGTTTTTGGGCCAGTCTCGCCTTAATGAAAGTGACGTAACTGGCATATTGTTTTACAACGCTATTACAGGGTGCTATGGTTCATCATTCAAATGAAACAACCGCTTGTGAACTATTTTATATTAGCTGGAGAGGTATGTATCTGTATGAGTAAGCATTGGCGCGGGGACATTTTTGAGACTTGATTTCATAGACTGTGAATCTACAGTATTTTTGATTTAAGTCTAATGTAGTTTGTTTATTTTGTAGCTTAGAGTATAGTATTATCATATGTGTAATAAATACTAATAGTGAGTCAACTCGGCGGCTAGACGGAGCAACGATGGGGTGCGGTATGAAGGAGAGCGGAGGTCCCCCCCTGCCCGCGACGTCTACGGTAGTACCAACCGGCTCGCTTGCGTATCGGTACGCTCGTTCAGGCGTTGCATTTGGCATTGTGTTCAAGCTAATCTTGCGATCCGTTAGTATATAATATACTATGGAACTACATTGTTTGCATATAATTTGATAAAATTGAATGTTTACTAAGAAGTACCTACCTGTTACCTACCTAGATCTTACTTCAAGAAAATGTGTATGTACTTATGTATAGATTTTAGCTGCACAAAAACTCTTTGTTAGTATAATACTGAATCTGTAAATTAAGAATTCTTCTATTATACGTATATTGAACGTGCTACGTGAATAGAAGAAGAATACTTCGACCTATCTTTTCGTTCAAAATACGAATAACTATATGACGAAGGTTTTCAATCAGTGTGTGTTGCCAGTGATGACTTATGGAACTGAGACATGGTCTCTTACTATTGGCCTCATTAATACGCTCAAAGACGCGCAGCGAGCTATGGAGAGAGCTATGCTCGGTGTTTCGCTGCGAGATGAGATCCGTAAGGAGGAGATACACAGGAGAACTAAAGTGACCGATATATACGTAGCTCTTAAAATTAGCAAGTTGAAATGGCAACCCACATCGCTCGTAGAATCTGGTGAAAACTGCGGGGAGCCGATAGGTACAGGCGAGTAGCCGCTCAAAGTGGCGCTCTGTGGGGGAGTCTTATGTTCAGCAGTGGGCGTCTTCAGGCTGATGATGATGATACTACGTATAACTTGTAGTAAGATATTGAGGACATAACTGAATCGAGATATCGTCATAAAACAGTAGTGCGGTAATATAAAGTAAAAAAGCACGCGTCCGTAATATCTTGGGTTATTAACTTAAAAGCGGTGTGATAAGCGCCACTGTACGAGCAACTGTGACGAAAAATAAATTATTACGAAGCAAAAATTATTATCTAAGAAAATGTTTTTCTGACAACCCTTGCTTATTTTTAGGGACTAGACGTCGAGACGGTCTTGTAGGTATTTTGCGATATAACAAAGGAGTTGACCCACTATTAGTATTTATTACACATATGGTATTATATTACATGTGATCGATCACACAATAAATAATAGTAGGTAGCCAAGGCCAACCACGTGCCACGAGGAAGAACTTACCCCGAAACCCATTGCGGTAAATAAATAAACCTAGGGCCCAGAGGTCGGCGGTAGTACGTTTTTAATTAAGGTATTACATCAAACATTTATAAAGATCAGTTAATTACAAGATAATGTTTACGTAGCGACCGCTCGCGGCGGTAGCCCGGTCCTTCAAAAAATCTTTTTAGTGAAATCCTCATTAAAAAAATTTGCTGAAAGAGATTGGTATTATTACAGCTGAATTTTTAGGAAATTATAACAAAATTACTACTTGTTGCAATGATTCCACATTTCAGTGGAAGACTTGCCTTTTTATATACAGTCGCCCAAAAAATGTTGCAAACCCGGTAAACATTTAAGTGGCGACTTATTTCACCTGCACCATATCACCGGATATTATAATTTTTAGTAATTTGGGCCTGGGCCTTAATTCTGTATGACCACTTTACGATTCCTTATGTCGAAACTACACGAATTCCTTGTCTTACATAAGAAATCTGCAAAAATATATTCTCTATGAAATTAAAACGAAACCGCGCGAAATGAATTTGGAATTGGCGCGATTTGAACTATCTAAAATCATAATGTTCCACTGAGATGCGTTCCGAAACATAAACACGTCAAAAGTTACCACCGCTTATGTCAATATTTATTCAAAATAAAAATAACTTTAGTGTAAAGTGAAGGTATTTCTAATGCTGTGACACGATTTGAACAAGACACGATAACGACGTGGTTTCGTTTCGTGTGGAATCTGTGTTTTCATACAGAATTAGGGCCCTGAGTGGACAAAGTGGACTGTCTAAAGCAGATCAGCGCGGCCAATATACATTCTAACTAATTAACCCCTTCTAAACATTGTGTAGCTGAGAAATTGTTATTTAGTGATTCTCTGTATTGATTTCAAAATAGGAAAAGTTAAGCATGAGAAAACACTACTTGCTTAGTAGCATACTACCTAGTTAACCTAGTACCTATGTTTAGAGAATAAATTATGCAGTGTTAATTAAAAGGGAGTGCACTGCAGTGCAGTACAGTGGCACTGCGCAGTATAGTGGCACTAGGTTCGTCAAAGCGGTAAGTGAGGATGCGTGTTTTTCTCCGAGATATTTCATTTAGATCGCATATAATATATACAATACAATAGATGTTGATGGAGTAGATTATATACAGTATGTATTTGTTACAAAAAAAGATAATGGAACGGTTCAATAAACAAACTAATAAAACGTTACAACAAAAACAAAAATGAATTGAATGAATGCCTCACACAATATCTTCAACAGTAATAGCTCCAATAATTGACCTCTAGACTTGAAAAGGCCCATTCGTTCATTGTACAGTGGATTGTATATAAAGTAAAATAATGACATAATGAGTAATGTGTCCATGTTTGTACGAGCCTTTCGTGGAGCATTTAATTGTAGGGTGTTAATACTGCTGATGATATATGTGGACTTGTTTTGTTCTAGACTAGATTTATGTCTAATGAGATATAGGACAAAGCCGCGTTACGTCTGGGATGAAATGAAATGAAATGAAATTTATTTCGGGAGTAAATATATGCCTACCTACCCAAACATTGTAGGTACTCACTCAAGAATTTGGGTTACCTACCCACTTAACTTTTGCGAGATAAGCTCCGGAACGAGGAGATCCGCAGGAGAACTAAAGTGACCGATATAGCTCTTAGAGTTAGTAAGTTGAAGTGGCAATGGGCAGGCCACATCGCTCGTAGAACTGACAACCGATGGGGAAGAAAGGTTCTCGAGTGGCGACCACGAACCGGAAGACGCAGCGTAGGCCGGCCCCCCACTCGGTGGACCGACGACCTGGTGAAAGCCGCGGGGAGCCGATGGATGCAGGAGGCGAGCAGCCGCTCAAGGTGGCGTGCTCTGGGGGAGGCCTATGTTCAGCAGTGGACGTCTTCAGGCTGTTAATGATGATGATGATGATGATGACCCACTTAAAAGAGATGCAGTAGGAATACATATTTATAAAAACTAGCATTTGAAATTGACGTTATTAAAGCTTAAACCGTTTATACATGGATGGTAGGTATAACTTGGCTCACATGTAGATGACAGTATGAACTGACACACTATTAGTGGGGGATGGTGAGTATCTTGACAGCTGGAATATTACCTACTCTACAGAAAAGCCTGTCTGACATGAGCGTTATTAACCTGCGGCAGCGAGAACAGGGTGGGTATAAAATATGTGTTAATCTTACTTTTCATTTTTCTTCACGCAAACTTTCGCTCTAGCCGCGGAACCTCGTACAAAATACCCGGGGAAATTCCGCGCGGTATTGCTCTACCCACAGCGGAAGCGAATAACACTCAGTTCTGAATAGACCTTAATATAGGGGTTGTTTGATTTGAACACGTCGGTATGACCTTTGAAAGTGGATAGGTAACGCTACGTGCTTCGCAGGGCATGTACATGAGACCATAATAATTTGACCCGACTGCAGGGGCAGCGTTAACAACGCGAAACTATGCGGCATCCATTGCTGGCCACAGCGATAGCGGCGCGGCCGTCCGCGAACACGGGCAGCGATGGGTACTGAACAGCCGGCGCTGACACTTCGCTGACGCAACTTGTCGCACAGGTGGGACATTATATAATAGTTTACACCAAAATGTCTTAATAGTAGGTACTTAAAATCTAAAGCAATACATTTCTTCATTTATTTACATTGTTCGATAGCGTCATTTCTCTAAGGGTACCTAAGCTTTTTAATCCGTAGTGAAGGTAACCAATGATTAAAAAGTAACAAAAGTTTGACTATTGGTTAAAATTAGAGTTATTAACTATTGGTTACCTTAACTACGGACCAAAACAATCCAGCCTAAGTGATCAATTATTAAAATTAATCATTGCCATTATTATAAGATTGTTAATTCATTGCTGTTCTTTAAATAACTGTACCTATATATTTTGTAGTTCAGAAAGCAGAGCTACTACCAACTACGCTGCGAGCTATCAGAACAGGAACAAAAGTTTTTAAAAAGCTGTGAAAGCTGTGAGAGCTATGGAGACAGCTATGTTTGGTGTTTCCCTGCGAGATAAGCTCTGGACCGAGGAGATCCGCAGGAGAACTAAAGTGACCGATAGCTCTTAGAATTAGCAAGTTGAAATGGCAATGGGCAGGTCACATCGCTCGTAGAACTGACAACCGATGGGGAAGAAAGGTTCTCGAGTGGCGACCATGAACCAGACGACGCAGCGTAGGCCGGCGCGCCTAAGTAGGTGGCAGTGGAGAAGCATCGGCTTCCCGCGGTTTTCACCAGTACGTGGTGAAAACCGCGGGAAGCCGATGCTTCTCCAAGTGGCGCTCTCTGGGGGAGGCCTATGTTCAACAGAGGACGTCTTCAGGCCGTCGATGATGACGATTGTGAAAGCATTCGAGTTTATGCAATGTTTATAAGAAAATCCAGACCCCTCTAACCTCCTTACCCACTTATTGCAGCCATAATGTAAACACTTCTAAACGACGCCGAAAATAACCGCCTATTGTTTGAGAAAATCTCATTAAAATTGATTGATCGAGGCCGCGGGATGTTTTCAATGAGGCATTATGAATTTATTATCTCGCTACCAGGAGATCTTGTGAAAGGAGGAATTAGGTTGTGGTAAAACTGAATATGTGTTATATTTTGAAATTTTACTTTAAAAATGAACAAAATATTATATTGGATGTAAGTAAACAGCTGAAAAATTCGACAGCTGTTAACGTTTTCCGGCGTATGACGATAATTGGGTGAATTGGGTCAGAATAAAAAAAGGATATTGAAGTGTATTAATAAAAGAAATAGGTAATGATTATTCATTTCTAATTAATTGTCTACATTATGAAATACTTAACCAAAACGTGAATAACTTTTTTTTATCAACGGCAGGCTAACATTTGTCCACGGTCTCACCTGATGGTAAGTGACGACGCGGTCAACGATGGAGCATGATTGCCTAGAAGATACCGGTTCACTCTAGCCTTAAGACCGCATCGAGGAAAATCAATCAAAACTGTAGTCATGGTTATAACGATACCATCAGTACTATTATGATAGTTGACACAAAAAAAATATGACAAATAGCACAATGAATCAGTTAACCTTTTCTATTTAACAAAAATAAATAATGATGTAACACTTTGTTTTAAAAAAATCGTAAAGTTACACCAAAAAGCCCAAAATGGCATGCTGGCGTTTAACTGAATTTGTATTATAAACAAACGAACTTTCATACAAACTTGAAATAATATTAATCTCTAATATGTAAAGCTTTGTATGTATTTTTTACATTTGCAAAATAATGTCTGGTAATTTAACTATGAATTTTCTAAAAACTCGTCTCAAATTCTCCATCCATTATTTCTATGGACGCGCGTTGTTGAATATATACGCGACGTATGCGCTCGGAAATTCAGTCTACCACCGGAGCTCAGAGCGAGGTCATGTCGATTTGCGGAGCGACGCGCTGAGAACACTCGATCGCGATCTATTGTGTACGAATATTCAGCTGCAAACTCATAAATAAGGTAAGTTCAGTTTTGTGACTTTTACTTTTTTCGTGTTAGTTGTTTATATATCTTATATTAAAATAATACTTATATTTATGTTTTAGCGATAATGGGAAAGCGTAAAGCAAAAAAATAGAACATATGGAAAATATAACTTTGTCTGAAGAAGATCGCCACTTACTAGAAAAAAGAACTCTTCTGCAAGGTGAGTCAATAGAATGGCGTCAAGAACGTAAATTAAGACTTCGCATCTGCATCTGTTTTCGGAAAAGTTTGCAAACGAGGACTTATGAAATGCTGTCAAGATTAGACAGGCAAATGGAAATCAGGGAACCCATCGATATCCTTGAAGCAATACGAGAAACAAACATAAGAAAGATCATAACACGGAAAATCACAGATACAAATGGTGGTACATCGAAATGTAAATAATAGTAATTGGTGAACAAAATTTAATACAACCGAACATACATACACCTATAAAACTTTGTTTTTTTTTTTGGGACGTGTCGATTGTAAAAATCGTAGCAGATTATTGTAATTTAAATATTTTGCAGTTCCAACTATATTACATAATTATGTATATGCATGTCGAACTGATAATTTCCTTTTTTGAAGTCGGTTAATAAAATACACTCACCTATACACATAAATATTTAGTTTTTTTATTTCTGATCTATTTGATAGTATAAATATTTTAATTTATTTAATACCTACTCCTTATTTAAAATATCAATAGTTATCAACATCAATTTAAGTAGGAATTCAAATAACAAACATGCCTTTAAACTTCTGTGCGGTAATAAAAAAACTTAAATTTATCAAATTTTAAGTTATGCACTTTTTTCCGCAAGTTCACACGGCTTCAAGAGAACTTGTCGTTGTGTGCGTGTCGACGCACACTAGCGAGCGCACCGCGGTAAATACCTACTTGCCGCGCGCCGTGTTTGCACGATAGAGTCTTAAAAACTCCCAGATTATATTTGTCAGGAAACAACGTTAAGTTAGATATTTACGGGCACAAAAGAGAACTTATGTGTCATCCACCAACCCGCACTTGGCCAGCATGGCAGATTATAGTCTACACTCTCCATGGGAGAGAACACACGCGTAATAGTGGGAGCATTGGGAACGATGATTTGTGTGAAAAACAACCTTTGCCCTTTTAAATTTTCTTATTACAATTTTTACTCAAGAGCGATGGTGGCCGAGCGTTAGCATGTGCCCTTCACAATCTTACGGTACCGGGTTCGATCCTCGGCCCTGCACTAATAACTTATCTACTACGTTATGTGCAGTTTGCGATGCCATCGCTCCGTGCCTCGGAGAGCACGTTAAGCCGTCGGTCCCGGTTGTCATAGAACATCTCTATGGCAATCATTATGGATAGTCAGACGCCTGATAGAATCTGACGCCTGGACCATCCCTGTTACTGGTCCCTTATGGGTTGCGAGGTCACATGGCAGTCGCTCGGATAATTCTGGTAACTTGCAGCTACAGGTTACACTGGGAGCGGACCCCAATAACAAATGGGAAAACGCAAAGAGGATGACGATGATTACAATTTTTACTCTCTACTTTTTTTCGAGTTTTTACCCATTTTAGTCATTTTTATTCCATTTATGTCGAGTCAGAGCCGTTAAAATATTTCACTGCGTATGTTTTTACGGTGGGTATGTAGTAGGTTGATTTTAGAATTCCTAGTGTTTTCGGAACGTTTTTATGGTGATGCGGGCGTTTTCTCTGTTTATTAAAATTTATATTGCTTGGGGACGTGTATGGCCTGCCCTCAATGCTAAAAGGTATCTAAAAGGCCTTATTTTGGAATAAAATGTTAATAAACTTTGAATTTTATGTAATAGCACAGAAAAGAGATAGATACAGATATATAAATACCAGCAATGTGAACATCGTTAGGGCGGAATTTCAGTAATTATACATGAATGATAATTAGAATCCCTCAAGGCATAGTAAATGGATCTAGCTCCCGTTGAGTTTCTTGAACAATAAATACATTATACAACCTAGCTTTCATAGTCAGCAGCCCAAACGTTCCCATAGCTAGAACAGGGACCTTCTTTCACATGGAGAGTGTAGCCCATTACCCACAACGCTGGACAAGTGCGGGTTAGCGGATGACACAACATGTTTCCGAATTTTGTGATTCCTAACCTACCTACACTGAAAACACAGATTCCACGCGATACGAAACCACGTCGTTATCGTGTCTTGTTCAAATCGTGTTACAGCATTAGAAAAACCTTCACTTTACATTAAAGTTAAACAACTAGTAACCGGCTAGCACTCACGTAATTTTAGTCGAACAAACTTGACCGGTGTTCAGGCAATAAAGATGCCCATCTTCATGGAGTATGCGCGGCCACGGCGGCGGCGGCTCTGCGCTGACTCAATTACCTGAACACCGGTCGAGTTTGTTCGACTAAAATTACGTGAGTGCTAGCCGGTTACTAGTTGTTTAGTTATGAATACTACTCACGTTAGTTTCTATGATATTATTACATTAAAGTTATTTTTATTTTGCATAAATATTGACAGTGGTGGTAACTTTTGACGTGTTGATTTTTCGGAACGCGTCTCAAAGGAACATTATCATATGACAGTTCAAATCCAAATTCATTTAGCGCGGTTTCGTTTTTTTTTTTTTTTTTTTCATATATTTTGGCTCCACACATAGTGTATTTAGCCAGAGACAAGTATTGTAGTTTTTCATCGTATTATGAAATATTTCATGTAAAGTCAAGTCTTAGTCACAGTCAGTCAGGGTAGTCATAGTCCAGTCTAAGTCAGGTAGTCATAATCCAGTTTAAGTCATGTCCTAGTAAAGTAGTGGCAACTTTACTAGAGGCTTCTATGGAACTTTGGAAGCAACACGAAAAACCACGTTTCACTACATTATATCACTTGCCAACACTTATACTCGTAATTCAGCACTTAATGCGTAAAATGCCACTAATTTTAAACATTAACACTAGAAAAAGCATAAGTTTTGTGAAATAATACAATGCAACGACGTGAACTTTTTCACGTTCCCGCCAAAACTCCTTCGTTTTTATTTCATAGAGAATAGATTTTTGTAGATTTCTTATGTAAAGCCACAGAATTCGCCCTATTTACATAGGTCTAAGTCTATGTGTAAGAAAAGGAATTCGCGTGGTTTCGGAGTAAGGAATTGTAAAGTGGTCATACAGAATTAGGGCCCAGCATGATCAGGAATAACAAAATTCGGATATTAAGGTTCCCTCACGATGTTTTTCTTCACTTTTGTAATATCTAGTACAAATTCTATCTCTAAAATCAAATACATCAAAGAGTTGAAGGGGTAGGTTTTTAAAAGATTTTCGCGTGGCTGGCTGCAATATCTATTACAAAAAACCAACATGAATAACATTGATATCTATAAGTTTTTTACGAGCACAAAAGAAGCAATCATCATCCCTATTTCATATCAAACGCTACCCCAAAAGAAAACAAATACCCCCGTTATGGCCCTAATATTTTATGGGTATTCATGCCTTTCGATTTGTCGCATTCACAAATCTTCTACCCCACACCCCATAGCTATGGGGTAGATGACGTTTTATGGCAAAGAATCCTTTTTATTAGCGCTCTTGGATTGAAGAAAATATGCTCTACAAAATCCAAATCAGAAAGATAAGCATTATGTATAGAGCTACTAAAGACCAAAATGGGGTCGAAAAGGTAACAGTAAAATTATCCCATTATGGCCGTCCACATGACCCACACTATACTTCCAAGCATCAGGCATCTATAGAATAAAAATAACTTTTAATAGTTGGTTGCCTTTAAAGATCTCAATTTAAAAATTACAAGTTTGAATACTTAACTATGCCCATTTTCCCCAAAAATCCCTAAACTACACCCTAACTAGGAATCCCTTTGGCTAAGGGCCCATTAGATTTGACTCTCACCTAAATTCGTTTTCACAGCGCTGAGTGACACTTAAATTGTAAAGTGACAGTTTGTTTAGCGGTTATTTAGTAGTTAGTTTATTTTAAAAACCGTACTTTTACCGATTTTCGTTATTTTATTTATATATTTTAGAGGATAATCGTCGTAAATACAAGCAAAATGCTTTAGTGATATTAGCATTAGAGTTTAAAATATATTATGCATCGGAAAAAATTAAAAAATACATTTTCTGGCGTTATGTGGTTAGAAATAGTTGCCAAATACAATTGAAAAAAAAAACTGGCGTTTTGATAATTTAACCTGCCGCTTAACGCTATGGGGTCGAGCTTTGGCCCCTTAAACTTAGGGGATCTCTTAAGCTTTAGGTGCCCCTTAATCGCCGGTGACAACAAAATTACTGTCAGATGTCACTTAAATATTTTTAAGGGTCCCTTCAAATTTACGGATCTTTGGTGAAAACGGGCATAAGTCTATGTTATGACTCGCAGGTTTTATAATTAGGTACCCCAGTTTTATATCCTATAAACAATGACAAACACAAAGTCACGGCGGCGATATCAAAAGAGAAAGTTTATTTATCCTAAAACAATCATTTTCTTTTATCAAAGGGGACTATTGTCTACACACTGAATGGAAAACTTCCAAAGGACATTGTATACAATAGGAAAACATCCGAGAAAGTGATTTTTGCTAGTTTCCACGAGTCTTTGAAGATTTGATAAGAATCGTCTTTATGGCATCTAAGGGAAAATGATGCAATTTTATTGATATTGATAAAAGGGAGCGTGGCCTTTTTAGGGCTCCGTACCCAAAGGGTAAAATGGACCCTATTACTAAGGCTGCGCTGTCTGTCTCTCTGCCTGTCTGTCACCAGGCTGTATCTCATGAACCGTGATGGTTACACAGTGAAATTTTCACAGATGATGTATTTCTGTTGCCGCTATAACAACAAATACTATAAAACGGAATAAAATAAATATTTAAGGGGGCTCCCATACAACAAACATGATTTTATTGCTCGATTACCAGAATAGTACTGCTATTCAACACTAGATGGCAAGGATAGATAATGGGACGGAATCCTTCGTGCGCGAGTTCGTCTCGCACTTGACCGGTTTTTATATTGTATCGTTCCTTCCCGTGAGAGCGTACGTAATAGCAACTATTTACATATTGCACTTAGATATTTGCGTATTGCACTACGCTGTTTAGCTAACGCACTAAGCTATTTAGCTAACGCACTTAGCTATTTTACTATTAGTACACACTAATAGCCAAATAGCTAAGCTAAAAAACCTTCACCGAAAGTTTTCTTAAAAAATTATGCCATATACTTTTTTATACATGATCTAAAGTAAAGTACGTTTAGCACTAAAACTATTCTGATCACTATTATTCAGTTAGTACCAGATAGTAGGCAACTATGAGCACAAAGGAGATAATAACGACTGGCCTGATAGCTCAGTTGGTAGTAGCTCTACCTTCTGAACTGTAGGTTGTCGGTTCCATTCCCACCCACGACCAAAGAGGTATATGTACTACGTACTAGAGAAGCTATTCAAAGCACAAATAGTTGTCATTTTTTGTATAATTAAACTAAAATCCGCTACAGCGCTTTACGAGATTAAATCGTCTAACCAACGACCACAACACGCAGCGCTAGTGCCATGGCACATTCGGATCATAATTTTTATTGCTATTCACTGCTGCACGTGCAGTCGCTTTGAGTGCTGAGCATCGTATGAGCGAGAAGATGCTCATTGGCATATTCACAGTGGTTGACAGTGCAAGTTAGAGATGTCCTGTCTGGTGTATACATAGAAGTCTTTGCCCACGACACCCTTTTTGTGTGATGAACATAGGTATTTGTTCTGTGTCTGGGTGTTATATTGTATTCTATGTATGTATTTACAAACAAAAAGTATTTAAGTATTGTATCAGTTATCTGGTTCCCATAGTACAAGCTTTGTTTAGTTTGGGACTAGATGGCGCTGTGAGAAACGTCCACACATTTAAAAAAAAATAATCAATTTAATATTTAATTCACGTTGCGATTACGTGCTACAAGGACTACCTATACCAATAAACGCAAGTATACGTAAATAAGTATAAAAAACATTTTAGTAATGAACAACATAACAACATCTGTGAGTTTAATAGTAAACTACTGGGTATTATTTAAATATGCACATAATTTTGTTTCGTAAAACATTGCCCACCAACAGCGATGCACTGCACCTGACTTCTTAGTAAGAGACAATCAGATTTCAACATTTTGCTTACACACCCCTATTTTCTTTCGTATACAATACAATATTATGAGCAAAATGGTAGATGGAAATTCTGGGAGAGAATACCAGCGACACAGTGGATGGGTATTTTGGTATTGAATAGCAAACCATTTGCATACCAACAGTCAACAGACAATTAGGTACATTAATAAAAGACTCTTTCCTGAATGACTGACTGACGACTGACTAAACTGACTAATGCCCACTTGCGCGTTGTCAGGGTTAACGAATCCTGGATTTGGCTTAAATTATAATAAGCCTAGGTTGAAAGTATAACCAATTAAAGGGCTAATTTGTTAACGTGCCAAGACAAACTAAAGATCTAATCCAGGATTATTTAAGTACTTAGTTTAGGTGGGATTCACCACGAACGTACAAGTGGGCCTAACTGACTGACTGACAGACAATACAGCCCAAACCATTGGACGTAAGGACTTGATATTTCGAGGGTATGTTCCATTAATGGCTTAGAGGTCTACTAAAAAGGATTTCTGAAAATCCAACCCCTAAAGGAGTCAAATGGTGTCTTAAACGTTGTTTAAATAAACGCAGGTGAAACCGCGGACTGCATCTAGTATGAACTATAATTAGTTTTTTTTCTGGTGCACTACAAAAACGTGTGTTTCGATTCGACATGCAATAGCTATGGGTTTCACTCCTCATATTTCATGTGAAACGCGTATTTCGAAGTAAATTGGCGCGCTAACTTTATGTGTTGCTCGTAAAGTGGAACTTATGGAAAGCAGCCAATTACTGAGCTCCGAAACTTCCGTAATGTGAATAGATCCTTCAAATCATACGTACATTTTGAAAAATTCAATATTTCACTCATTTTTATTGCATTCTAGGTGGTAGGACTTTTCTGCAAAGTTCGTCTAGGTAGATACCACCGCTTTGCCAGTTATTCTGCCGCCAAGCAGTAGTGTGCAAGCACCACTGTGTTCCGGTTTGAAGGGCATTGTAGTTAGTGAAATTACTGGACAAATGACACTTTATGACCTGATTTCGCAGTTTAGTAATCTGATTACTAGACTGTGTGATGTCTCAGGATGACGTGCGCAGTGCAGTGTCACGCGAAACTTTATTATTTTAAAGTTCCGAGTGACACTACAACTGTTATGGGCGGCCGTGTCACTTAACAACAGGTGAAAGACTAGCTCGTCACGTCATTCATTCTTATAAAAAAAAAACTAAAAACGTCATATATAGCAAATGTTCCCCATTGGGCAGTGGGATGGATTTTCAGAGCAGTAACTACAGCAGTTAGATTTCAAGTACCTACGTCACAGCACTTGTCAAAAGTTCTTGAGTGGCGACCAGGAACCGGAAGACGCAGCGTAGACTGGGCCCTCCACTAGGTGGACCGACGACTTGGCAATACCGCGCTGAATGGATAAAAGAGGCAAGTAGCTAGTCAAAGCGGTCAGGTCTATGTTCAGCAGTGGACGTCTTCAGGCTGTTGATGGCAGCACTCGTAGCGAAGCTTGCTTATCTTGCCACTCCCGCAACGCTCGCTGCGGCCATTACTTAGATACTGACCGCTCAAAAAGTGGTATTCACAACTGAGCGCTACCGTGCTTCTGCGTTAAGGCTTTTGCTCTGCAATGGCAAGATAATATAGCCTAACTAATAGGTAATTCATATCCATCCTAAATATAAATTCGGTAGAACTGTCTGTTTGTTACTTTTTCATTAACAAACGGGTGAACATAATAACCAGATCTTGATATGATTTGTGTTACTATAAACTTATTTGTATGAACAGTATAAACTGTGGTTCGCGCGTGCAAAGCCATGGATAGCAGCAGCTAGTATTTAATAATAATAATAAATTAACGAAAATCTATTGGATTTTGAATCGACAGTCAGCTTTTTTTTTTTTTTTTTTTACGCGATTGAATGACGTGACGAGCTAGTCGTTCACCTGATGTTAAGCAACACGGCCGCCCAGTTGCAGTGTCACTCGGAACTTTAAAACAATAAAGTTTCGCGTGGCACTGCACTGCGCACGTCATCCTGAGACATCACACAGTCTAGTAATCGGATTACTAGACTGAGTGATCAGATCATAAAGTCTCATTTGCCCAGTAATTTCACTAGCTACAATGCCCTTCAAACCGGAACACAGTAGTGCTTGCACACTACTGCTTGGCGGCAGAATAACTGGCAAAGCGGTGGTACCAACCTAGACGAACTTTGCAGAAAAGTCCTACCACCTAGTACTTCAACTGTTTTTGTTTCCCAGAAGTACTTATTCTGTATTTTAGTATCTTCCAGCTGTACTGTTCTGAGAATGAGTACGTTCCCAGAAATTTCAGTTTGTGTCACCAAAAAATGTACCAACATAGGAATTTCTTTTTATTTCATACTACTGGGTGGCGCAAAAGTAAAGACCCTATTTGGTTCAGCTATAACATTTTTTCTAAATTAGAAAACTAGATTTAGGTTTTTTTAAATGTATATTTGTGCCATTAAATTTCGTACCATTAGGATTTAAAGATGATGTCTTTTAAATGGTGACCTCCAGAGTTGATACACATTTGAGCCCTATTTATGACATTTTGCATAACTTGCCGTAACACTTCCTGCGATATGTTCGTTATTTCTTGACGAATGTTTTCTTTTAGAGCTGCGAGAGTCTGTGGCTTGTTCACATACACCCGAGATTTCAAAAAACCCCAAAGAAAGAAGTCTGGACTGGTCAGATCGGGTGATCTTGCAGGCCAAGGCAAATCGCCAAAACGAGAGATAACTCGGCTTGGAAAAGCGTCCCTCACTAAGTCCATAGTGTCGCGCGCTGTGTGTGCCGTAGCGCCGTCTTGTTGAAACCAGATGTGCTCCAGCCCCAATTCGTCCAAACTGGGTATCAAAAACTCACGTAACATGGTTCTGTAGCGTTCTCCAGTGACAGTTATCGCATTGCCTCCAGCGTCTTCGAAAAAATAGGGTCCGATCACTCTGTCAACACAGATGCCACACCATACAGTAACTTTTAGTGGGTGTAGAGGTGTTTCTTGAATAATGCGCGGATTATCAGTGCCCCAGAACCGAGTATTCTGCTTATTGACATGCCCTGAGAGATGGAAATGCGCTTCGTCACTCATAACCAATTTTGAAGGAAAATCATCTTGCAAAATGTCATAAATAGGGCTCAAATGTGTATCAACTCTGGAGGTCACCATTTAAAAGACATCATCTTTAAATCCTAATGGTACGAAATTTAATGGCACAAATATACATTTAAAAAAACCTAAATCTAGTTTTCTAATTTAGAAAAAATGTTATAGCTGAACCAAATAGGGTCTTTACTTTTGCGCCACCCAGTATTAGCATATGGGCTAATTATTGACTAAATTTTATTAATATTCACTTACACCATAATTCATAATTAAAATAAATTTTCTATTTGAAAACTATTTGAGAGAAAGAACGCTCTAAACCAACAATTACACAAAATAAAACTGTGGCAACACTGGTGGCAAGAGCCACATTAAAAAAAAAGAAAAAAAAAATTAACAGCAAGGATTTTGGAAATAAAACAACAAATGGTGGATCATCAAATCAAAAGGAACATAAAAAGGCGAAGATCTTCAAAAAGGAAGTAACTAGTGAATAGGAGATAGGAGCATTGAGTGGGTAAAAGAGTTAGATTACAATACGATGCTTAGCACCTACGGGCCTAAAAATTCTGAAATGTAAATGTAATTAACCACAAAATATGTCCCTGTGAGAAGCAATCCCGATTCCTACTAATATGTATTTTCATTTCTGAGTTTTGTCTCCCGAAATATTGGGTACTCAGAAATGATTCCAATCAAGGTAAAGATCTAGCAAGTACTATTAAAGATGTAGTGAACCACCGTGACAGTACTTCGTACCCACCTTACACAAAACACTGGGAAAAATAATTACATCCCAACGAAATTTTTCCCTTCTCTGTGGTAGCCATTCTCGTCTCGATTACTAATCTGCTTTAGCCAAGATCTGTATTAAAATGCGTGACTAATTGTGTAATGTCTATTACAGAAAGAAGTGACGTTTTAGATAAATTAAAGTAATCGTGTAGCTAAGTGCAAATATTTGTGTTTGCGCATACAATTCATCAAGCAAACAAGATAAGTCGGTACGGCCGAACAGAGACGTCGGCAAACAAGCTAGACACAATCTGTGGTGCAAGTCTGAAGGGTTAGCGTTTCAACCTCTCCTTCACAAAAATCTTTTATATCGTTTACGAGAATGCCACTTTTTTGAAAGCAAGAAAGAAATTGTTAGTTTATGAAAAAAGGTACGAAAAAGATAAGAGTAAACTTGGGTTCCGTACTCAAAGGGTAAAAGGGACCCTATTAGGTCCACTGTCTGTCTGTCTATCCGTCTGTCACCAGGCTGTTTCTCATGAACCGTGATAGTTAGATAGTTGAAATTTTCACAGATGATGTATTTCTGTTGCCGCTATAACAACAAATACTAAAAAACAGCACAAAATAAATATTTAAGGAGGCTCACACACAAAAGTGATTTTTTTTGCTCGTTTTTATGGATAATGGTACGGAACCCTTCGTGCGCGAGTACGTTTCGTACTTGGCCAGTTATTTTTATTTTAATTCATTAACTCATTTATTCTCTATTTCGAGCTCTTAGAGTTAGCAAGTTGAAGTGGCAGTGGACAGGCTACATCGCTCGCTGAACCGACAACTGATGGAGAAGAAAGGTTATCGAACGGCGACCAGAAACCGGGAGACGTAACGTAGAGCGGCCCCCACTAGGTGGGCAGAAAACCGCGGGGAGCCGATAGGTGCAACAGGTAAGCAGCTGCTCAAAGTGGCGCTCTGTGGAGGAGGCCTATGTTCAGCAATGGACGTCTTCAGGCTGCTGATGATGATGATGAAATCTATATTCGGACGAAAAAAAGGGCTGTTTAAATATGTAAATATCATGTAAATATCCAGTCTTTTCTAATAGCATAGAATGAATAGCAGGTAAATACTTCATATAATAGCCGCGAAATCGCTTCAGTTCCTGCCTTAGAGGCTTAGGGCAGATCCACACAAAACATTCATCATTGTGCGGAGCGAGCGTCTCTAAGACTAATTACTTTGAGTGATTTACTCCTGCACCCAAATATTCACTTACCCAATCATAGCTTTATTATCTCTATCGGTTAAATTAAAAATAGTGGAGAGTTAAAAACAAAATTGCATCTTCACCGCAAAACCCGTGAAGAAAACGAACTTAGTCAGCTCGAATTGAATGAAAACTTCAAACAAAGTTAAGGAGAACCGGACAGGGAATATCGAATTACACCGCCAAGACACTAAAACTGACACTTCCATTCAATACAATAAAAGGCGTCAAATAGCACAAAAGGCTTCATTCAATATAGGTTAAGGGAACAAAAAGTGACAATACCCGACGACACTCCTGTCTAGTGTTTCGAGTGTCTGAGAGAGATGTCCCGATAAAAGACACTTCCCGAGAGCACTTGAAAGGGGCTGACAATTCATAATGCTCTGTGATGGAGTAGGCACCTTATGAGTGGGGAAGTTCAATTGGGAAGAAAAAAACATAAGTGGGGTGGAGATGTTATGAGCCTCGATATATCAGGAGGATCCTAAGAAACTTTATCCAAGTCAAGCAAGACATTTTTGGACATGTAGGATTTTGTTTATCAAGCGAAGTTGGAACTTTTGATTGGTAGCGTGAAGGTTCGTCCAATTTTGTAATACCACAGTACTGTAATTAATGATGATGATATTTCTATAACTACTTGTATGATAATACGTGTATCGATAAGAGGTACATCTATGATTTATATAGGTTAGTTTTACAGCTGCAGCTATTTCAATAATCCAGCCCTATTGCAAGGATATTGAACGTGACATCGTAAAACGAGACATTTTGGCAACTTAATACGCAGAGAATATTGACAACACAATTTTTAAGATTCAGCTTCAACCTTAGGAAAACAGAGGTACCATAAATCTCGTAGACTTATTTAAATGCTGAAAAAACGAATAAACGGATGCAGTAGCGCGACAGGAGGTATAAATTTAATACCTGCTAAAAAGCTGACTGAATGAAGAAATTTGCATAGAATGAGTGTATTATGTCATTGTCAGGAAGGAATGTTTTATCTGTCGCCTGCTGAGACAGTGTGCTTCGCTACTTCAGCAGTATTGGCCTTGGCTGATTGCCATTTCAATTGGTTTTCGCCTTTCTGAAAGTTCTTTAGAATTACGATGGCCACTAAGCAGTTCCTCTACACGGAATTCATTTATTGAAATCCCAGGATCTCTTTGATACTTTCTCTACTTGTATTAGTTTAAGGTGAAATATGAAAACACAATCGATGCTTTTCATTAGATGATCTGTAAACATAGATTCGTTACTTTGATTTAATTTTATATTAGTCTAGTCTTGGTTTAGTCTCGATTTTGACATTCTCTAGTCTTGTTCTTCTGTTAGCCGAGTATGAGCTTAGCTTTGGTTTAGCCTTGATCTGAATATTCTCTAGTCATGTTCTTGTCTTAACCTAGTATGGGCTTAGTCTTAGTCTAGTTTTGATCTAGTCTTGGTTTAGTCTTTATCTGGATATTCTCTAGTCTTGTTCTTGTCTTGTTCTTGTCTTAGCCTAGTACGGGCTTAGCCTTAGTCTAGTTTTGATCTAGTCTTGATCTGGATA
The DNA here is from genome assembly GCA_910589525.2 of Ennomos quercinarius. Lineage (NCBI taxonomy): Eukaryota > Metazoa > Arthropoda > Insecta > Lepidoptera > Geometridae > Ennomos > Ennomos quercinarius. The sequence goes on along the minus strand of OU342505.1, from coordinate 13,484,271 downwards.
ATCTCTAGTATTGATCTTGTCTTGGTCTAGTCTTAGCCTAGTTATGGGCTTAGTCTTAGTTTAGTTTTGCTCTAGCATTGGTTTAGTTGTAATTCTAGCGTTTGCCTAGCACAATACCATCATTGATTCAACACTTCTGCAATAGTAGAGAAAACGAAGGAAGCCAATAAAAACCATCTAAATAAAAAAAAACTTCTATGTTAATAAATTCTCGCTTCCAGTTCTTTTTAACCTTTACGCGCTGTTTCTACGTAGGCGACGATTTAGAGTGGCGAAGGTGGTTGTAATTATCATTTCACAGTAGGTTAGGTATATCTCTTCTTAGGCAAAGGTACCCAATGCTCGGGAAGTCGTTCTAAAACAGTGACGAAGATATAATTGTAGGAGGTTAAATTGACGTGGATTGCACCTACATAAAGCCGAACATAATTTTACTGATTGAATAATTATCAGCGTTTTTTATACATACCTTATATATTTTGGGTTATTTCTTCCTCATTAGGGCAGTTCACATCTGTAACAAAAGATATTAAATTTAGAAAATTAAAGGCAAATAACCTCACTAGCTCACTACACATTATATTATATTACATTATACATATACACGTTATATTACACTAAATATTATAGATCCTAAAAATTTAAGCAACCAGCGGGATTTGAACACTTCCAACTGAGCTATGGTTACTGAATTTTATGGTTATGGTTTAAAAATCTATTCTATAATAATAATCTCACTGATAACTTTTTTTTAATGAGATGAGTGGCAAACTGGCAGGTGGCCCCACCTTATGGTAAGATAGTGGTCAAACGCATAATAACAATTAAAAAAATTACGACTGGCCTGATAGCTCGGTTGGTAGTGGCCCTGCCTTCGGAACTGTAGGTTGTGGGTTCGATTCCTACCCAGGACAAACACTTGTGTAATAAACATAGGTGTTTGTTCTGTGTCTGGGTGTTATATTGTACTCTATGTATGTCTTTACAAACAATAAGTATTTAAGTATTTTATCAGTTATCTGGTTCCCCCATAGTACAAGCTTTGCTTAGTTTGGGGCTAGATGACGCTGTGTGAAATGTCCACAAATATTTATTTTATTATTTATTTATTATTATAGCCCGGAAAATTGTACTGTTTCTGTGGTACAAAATGTAGATCCTTAAAACAAGATATAATAATCTAAGGTTGTAAGAACAGGTGAAACTTACGTGCGCAGCTAATAATACATAATATTCTCAAAGGAGCGTTAGATCTTCCAATAATTTACCGTTCACCTTCTTCAACCCTATCATCGGCTGCCCCCAGGCCCCAGGCGGAAACGGGTCAAACGGTCAGGCCTTTAATAAAAAATTCAACGCCACCTACGCATCCTTCATAGAATAACGGAGCACCGATATAGGGCCCGTGAGAATCCTACAATGGCCTATACAACTGCCGCTTACACTATGCGATTCGTTTAATCGACACGATTAGAAGAAACGGGTCGTGATGCAGTTCTGTTGGCTCTAGTCATTGAGTACAATAAAATACACATGTGTTGTGTATGTCGCTCAATGGCTCTAGTCGATTTCGGTTCGTAGTTTAGAATGTATTCGTTTTTCGCTTTACATATAGATAGCGGGTATTTTTTATGGTGTTTGTCCGATGTCATTTTGTCTTGTATAATAGCCAAGAACTTTTTTTTCTTGCCAGGAAAATTCAGGCGCAAGAAGCAGTCACTCGTCTAAGTGACTGCTTCTTCCACCTATTTATCTCAGCTAAACTTTTTGAAAATCGTGTCGTTACGTGTAACAGTCATCCACACACCTGAGTTCCTCAGACTTACATAATTAATGCGTCGGCATGCCCATGTAATTATATACCGGCTTTCATTACCAACAAATGGCCCGTGGGGATTTATCGAGTCCTGTGATAGCTGGACTGGTATTGGCAAACGTCATGAACAGGTATTCAGTAAATTAATATTTGGTGACCGATAGTAATTATAACAAGTTGTTTGTCAATATTAACATTTAATATTTTTGGACATTTTTAACATGATTAATACTAGTTGCACCCCGCGGTTTTACCCGCGGATAACAAGTATCCTATGTGTTAATCTAGCACATAAGCTATCTACACCCAATTTCACTGAAATCGGTTCAGTTGTTAAAACTTTCTCATTTATAATATTAGTAGGATAGTAAGAGTAGGCTGAGCCAGCGCCTCGCAGAGCTTGTACGCCTCATACTGTCATTCTTTCTTTTTGTCTCACAAGAATCTTAGCAGTTTAGAATCACATAATGGACATTCGCAGATTGGCCCATTTTCAATTTCATTTTGTCAATTGGCCAATTTCAACATAACTGCTGACCGCCAGAACTGATGATGACGATGATGATGTTGAGACAAAATATAAATGATGCTGATTGATGATTTTCTAATAGTAGAATCATGCAATGGGAACCTTTGCCTTTCCGCAAGAGACGTTTGAAGAATAGGATTCATACGAATGTGACGTTTTGAGAACCAGGCGACATTCTGCTATCGTGCTAATTTGTGACAGGGTGGGGTCACAAGGGTAGAAGCTAGATTTACTGATGATTCTACTGGCGATACTGTGTGTCCTGATTCTCAAGTATAGCAAGTACTAAATAGTAGCCCAATAGGGCATTTCACAAATGATGAGCACTAGCAGCACCTAATTTACAAACTAAAGGCCCAAAAGCTCAGTTTACTAGCGTTTTACAAACGATGAGCTAGACACTAGCAGCATAATAATTTACAGACTGAAAGCCAGAAAGCTCAGTTCGCTAGCATTTTACAAACGATGAGCTAGACACTAGCAGCATAATAATTTAGGGACTGAAAGCCTAAAAGCTCAGTTCGCTAGCATTTTACAAACGATGAGCTAGACACTAGCAGCATAATAATTTACAAACTGAAGGCACAAAAGCTCAGTTTACTAGCATTTTACAAACGATGAGCTAGACACTAGCAGCATAATAATTTAGGGACTGAAAGCCTAAAAGCTCAGTTGGGTAGCATTTTACAAACGATGACCTAGATACTAGCAGCATTTATTTACAGACTGAATTAGTTGTGGTTCTGTTCCCTATTGACAAAAACATCTTCCAACGTTCCAACCCTCAGATGAATGATCATCTGAAGTTGAAGCCTCAGCCAGCCACAATCAAACCAACCACCACTTTTCGCATTCACGACGAATCCAATTTATTTTAGAAAAAACATTTGAAGTTTTAAACTCCGTCGTTTACGGGAAAATAAAAATTTCCGAATAAATACCGAAAGATACCACGATGCCGGCATTCACAAAGGAAATCAAAGGACTGAAAGGGCTGGCCTCATTAGTATAGGGAATAAAGTACGTTGTAAAAGGTAAGCTTGTTATCTGGGCTCTTGTTATCCCTGGGCCCTTATGGCCTGTGTTCTGGCGTATGAATTTCACATGACGTTGGCACCTAAACTTTGGATGCTCGCCGTTTGTGAAAACAATGAGATTATAGGAATCAAAACAGATCAATTTGGGGAGTATGAAAGGAAAACATTCCCAGTAGGTAGCCTTTGATGATTTCTACCCTTATTTTGGTAAACAAGGCTCTTTCCGATTTCCTCCTCCAAATTTTTCTACATTGATTCCTCTATCCCGGTTTCACCCTATTTCAGGTTCTATAGTCACAATAGATACTGGCTACTATAGTATAGTGGTCAGTATGATTAGATTAAGAACTCTAACGATACTAATGTAGGATAGTACCTATCGAATCAGTAGTCATCCAGCAACATACCTAGGTTTAATGTATTTTAGGCCATTTTAATTTTAGGGATTTCTAGTTTAAAGAAAATTTCATTTTAGGCTTATAGAATATTGTAGGCGTAGGATGCATTCCTTAAACCCATTATTTTGACGTAAGTACATTTAGGCCGATTTTACCAAAGTAGAATAAATTTTATTCCAAGTATAAAGCTACTGGTTACTCTCGGATACAGCTGATTTACATATGAAATGACAATTAAAACGACGCCATTTTAATTGTATCCAAGGAATAAACTTCTTATCCCTTCTAAATTGGTGGTATAAGGGTTATCTTGGTTGTTCTCGGAAAGTTATACTTTGAATAAAATTTATTCTACTTTGGTAAAATCGAGCATTAGCACAAAAACGTAGGTACATAACAAGTGTTCAAGTAATTTGAAATATGCCGAAGTCTAAAAGAATGCACGGGCAGAAAATTTCCTTTGTTCCCATTGTCCATAAGTCAAGTTACACCAACCGTGGCCGGCGTAAAGGTTGCAACCTTGACCGGCGCGATGGCGCAGGCAGTAGGTAGACCGCGCGGCCTACCATATGGAGAAGTCCGTAGGGTATGCGTCCAAAGTGGCGTTGGCCTCCAAAGGGGGAAGCTTATTTTCCGCAGTGTACGTCTTCCGGCGATAACGTGACACATTGCCATGTTTGAGCAACTTGCCAGAGCTTGCGTAACCTATTACCCTGTGTTTTACTGCGGAATAAAGACTTATAACGTAGTCCTAAAACAATGAGACTGTGCCCTCTGAGACACGGGAGCGCTTGGATTACGAAGATCAATTGAATTATCTAGTTACTTCACTGCTCTAAATCTGCTGAATTTTGATCTTGAATAGGTACACTTTAGCTTACGTCAACTTGGAACTCAAGCTATTTTCACACCTATTTGTATTACAGAAAACGGCGCGAATTCTACGGCAATGTTTCGAAGTCAAAGATCAGTTCCCTTGATTCTGAAGTTTTCAAGTCACAATCAGTATCGTAGTTTCTATATGAACTACTAACAATATTAGTAACTTAAACTTAATAATGTCAAAGTGAAGAATAGTAGAGAAAGTCAAATTAGTTACGCATTAATCAATTCCGTTACATTTTAGTTATGAAATTCAACCAGCTGAATATATTCCCAGGCTAGTATCTGAAGTAATCTAAACGATCAAGTCTTTACCCATTGTAAAAATCGGAAAACTTCTAATCGGACATCGTTATGAACGAACTAAAAGTATTAGAAACTATTTCGTTGTATTGGGACCAGGAGGATTTAGATGACGTGGCTGTCTATAGTGTTGTTACGCGAAATTATCGATACTTCAACAATCCAGTAAGAGGTTCTTTAATCACAGAATTCGAGGGCAAGTGTCATCCACCAAACCTACTTGTCCAGTGTGGTGGGTTATCGCCTAACACTCTCACTTTCAGAGAAAACTCTTGCCGTGTCCCAGCAGTGGGATCGTATTGGGCTGATGGCTGATGGTAACGACGAGAGTTATTTTAGGGATAAAGAAGCTTCGATGAGTTTCGTACGATAAAATGTTTTGGAGGCTGAGAAGAAAGTTGTAGCTTGTCTCCTTCCTCACATCGATACTGTAATATCTGCACTACACTACACCGCACTAAAAACATTGAAACTTGCAGAAATATCACCGGGATGACCCAAAACTTTACTTTACTATCGTCATAAACCTTCAGCTATAAATTGATATCTTTCTCGAAACTTGTCCCGAAGTATAACCGCAGAACGGAGAACCTTACCGGAATATGTCCCAATACCTGGGCTTACTTTTATGGTTGTCTCTATAATAATTTCGACCGAAAATGTGGCTAAAATTAGGGCATCACACGGGTTATCTAACCCTTTTGTAGTTTATTTTATCTTATAGCGTATTTGTGGATAAAGATAGAATAGTTGGATTTTACGTTGAGGATTTGAGCTGTTAACACTTCGCCAGAAAATATTATACCATTTTCTTTTTACATATTTGAAAAGTTCCTACAAAAACTGACGTAGCGAGACATTATTATGAGACTATAAATTACCTAACCAAGCGAGTCAAAGCTGTACTTAATTCACAAAACATAGAAATTGTTGCGTCTAGACATTAGTCATAATATAAATGTCGTCACCACCTTCAACGAATTTAGCATCTAGACAGTAAAGAAATCATGTTACAACCTCACAACAACGCCCTGGAGTTGTAGTGATTAGATCAATACTTTATTACCCAACAACATCGTCTCGGCGAGGTGAAACGTGACTGGTAACGGGATCAGATAATTCGGCTCGAAGAACCATAAATAAAATCAAGATCGAGTAACTCTCGCACCGGACTACTGCCGCGCTTAACTGCCTTGAGGAATTGTGGCGTTCTAGGTTTAGTGAGATGTACTGGTTGGCTGGGGTGTATTAAACCGATAAAAGTGTAGCAATGATCTATAGAACCGGACAGTAAAACTTTTAGGAAAGTTGGGTGATTGCGGAAGTTGAAACGTAAAACAGGGCTAAATAACGATAATTTTAGATAATGTACAGTATGTTACATCTATTACAGCATCTTTTGGCTATAAAATTAAAACATCTACAGTACGCTGTCCCTAATTGTACTATTCAAATTGTACTATTCATTTGCATCTTGCATCGCTGGGCAATCATAGTGACAGATTTGTACATAAATTGTAAATGGTCGACTTGTAGACCAGGGGGCCAGTCATAACATCTGTAACAGACCAATGAGTACCTATCAATGTAACAGACAAACACACACACACACAACACAACACCACAAAACAACACAGGAAACACTCAGGAACAGGAACAAACAACAAGAACAGAAACAACAGGGGGAACAGAAATTTTATCCTCAAAGAACGAAATCAATGCGTTGCCTAACCTGCATTGACTTTTTACCTCTATACGAAATGTATCCTGGTTCTGCGGAAAGGAAAGGCTGTTGATAGATGCTCATTCTACGCGTGTGTTGCAATTAGCAAAAAAGATCTCGTAAATCTAGTGGCGTCCGATTCCCAGTACTGAACAACGGCTGAACAAAATGGATGTCCTTTTTTTAGGTAGCATTGCCATCTCGGCTTCAGGACAAATAGTTCCGTAGCTTTTTGTATAGGTCTCTATGCACAAACTACAGAACAAGATTAGTAACGTTGATCACAGAAGTTAATAAGAAGAGATGCTGATTATATTTAGATGTTTAGGCCAAAAATCTCTTGGCTTAAAAGTACTCAGGAATTGTAACGTATTGTATGATCTAATTAGGTGGACTGACGACCTGGCTGAAACCGCGCGGAACGGTTGGGGGCACGAGGCAAGCAGCTGCTTAAAGTGGCACTCGATTGGGGAGGCCAATGTTCAGCAGTGGACATCTTCAGGCTGATGACGATGATCTATCTCAAAACTAAATACATAGGTACACATGTAAATGTTATTTTCGTTGATAGAAGAGAATGAAAATCCAACAATATGGCCTTAGAGACCCACTCATTCACTTTCTAGCATATTTTTTGAACCTTCATAACTTGTATAATTTCACTCCAGCGAGCTATAAAGCTAAATAATGTAACACTAGAAAACAACCTCATCGCTACAAGTCCTGGCACATACATTGGAACTAATGGAACTCAATTATTCAGGGGCAAGTAGGAAGGTAATTGTGCGGAACAAGTTATCTAGGAAACAATTGTAGGAATCACTTTAGTTAGGTACCTACTTAATAATGTTGTCTTGTTAACTGCTGTTAGTTTCTCTGACAATGTTGTATGTTATTTTGCTAACGATATTGTTAACGATTTAGAGGACGTGATAAACCAGTTCAGCTCATGAGCTTGGCGTACATGTCTGTGATGAATCCTCTGCATAAATATCAATTTTCGCGTGGCTTTCGCCATACAAAAGTATGGGTACGCCATACAATGTGCCGCAAAAGTATGGCTTTCGCCATACTTTTGCGGCACATTGCTGATGAAATAAGTGAAAATCTGGAATATTATTGTATCGCTAAATTCACTAAAATATTCATAATCACTAAAAATATTTCAAAACTTTTCCCCAACTCACTCAAAGCTTTTCTTAAATATACACATTATATTTGATTTGATTAAATTAAACTTCTACCGATCTTTAAAGCATTTTTTACTATTGCATTAAATATTTATTCGCTAAGATTTTACAGCATATAAAGTTAAGATTTTCATCTCACCCAGGTTTGAATTTGTTCGCCAATTTGTACCTTCAATGTAATTATTGTAGTAAATCATCTAATTTACTGTGTAGGTACTGTGCCATACGCCTCAGACGTGTTGAACGTTGAATCAATATTAACATCATAATTATTGATGGAACATGTATTAAGTATATTACAATAATTATATATTATTATATCCATTAGAGAAGATTACAAGTTCCCTCAACGCAAGGCGCGTTAAAAAGCGTAATAACAAACCGATGAAGCCAATCTATCACGTCCCGAAGCCGCTTCTATTTAAGTTGGAACACATCGAGGAGATGTCTCCTTAAGTTGTTATTGGTATACGACCGGATGCTTTATAGCTATGCCGTGACACGTATGTTTGGTATAAGGTCTGTAGCACACCATCAAAATTGATCAGTGAGCCCGGTTGGAAAACTTAGCAAAGTTTCATTAAATCACTGGGAATATGGTAGAATAAACTCCTACGTTAGCTGCATTTCAAATTTTCTGGACTATTCTTTAATTTTTAGTGGCCAATTTAGCCAATGTGTGTATTTTGAAACTGAGTCTCGTATTATTACCGATGGCTCGTTTACCATCAGTACGCAGTAGCTATTATAGAGTACAGAAAATATGCATGCAACTTCACAAATCTAAGCCGTTTAGAAAATTGAACAGATTTTGCAATAAAATCTCCCGCAATGTGAAAAATGATGTCTTATCCACACCATTTTTTCAAGAATAATTCAACATATGTTCACTTTCAAGAATTTATGAACTCTGAATACATAGCACACCTTTCTGTGCACTAAAACGTGACTATCAGAGAGGCGTCATCGTCGACATCACAAAGTATATTACATCCAATCGATAAACCATTTATAAACAAAGCCTGATTTAAACCCCAGTCAGTTCTAGGATCGCCCTCAACTTCTGATGAATAATAAATAGTATGCAGAGTGAGTGTAAAGCTATCAAATAACAGTATGATCCTTTACACCACTGCCACGATTTGCATGACTAGCATCTGATCTGAACGTGTGGTGGTTTTACACAATCCGTTCTATAAGACTAGCTGACTCGCCCCGGTTTCGCACGGGTTAATTAATTTGCGAGCGTAGCCGCGGACGGAAGCTTTTATAGCAATAAAATATAGCCTATGTCACTCAAGGATATTGTGGCTTTATATCAGTAAAATAAATTTACGAATCGGATCAGTAGTTCCAGAGATTAGCATGTACATAGGTAGTCCTAAACTTTAGGTACGTCTAATTCTAAGTGGTGAAGGCGTGCACTGACGTTCCGCGTGTGTTGTGCATTTACCTTCGCCAGAGTAGCTGTTAGCTATTGCTCTGAACTCCATCAGCAGACTCGTTGTGGCAAGGTCTCCTCAGAGCTTAGATTATCAGAGTGCATATGACTGGAGAACAATATCAATATCAGCATATTGATGTCATAGTGAGACTAGATTTTATGTTGAAAAATGCTCTGTCGTCGTCGGGTTGATAGAAACCTTATAGATTCGATCCCGGTTATTCAAAGATACCTTAGTGTACTAATTTGATTCAATGTTTCACGAGTAAGTTTACCTTCAAGTTTCGTTGTCAACTCTATCTCTACAATATGTAGTTTTACGCGAAGCTATGCTCAGAGCATAGCTTCGCGTAGGTACCTGATGCATGGGATACATAAATTGAAGACATCGATCTACTGCTGCGAGAATCGAATTCTAATGATAGATTTACTGATATGTTAGATATTCATACTATCATTTAACACTACAAAATTATTTTGTGAAGGTACAGACTTCTCGTAAGGCCTATTCAAACGGACACGTAATTCGCTACCACAGTGGGTAGCGGTATACCGGTAAGTTTCGCTCTAGCCGCGGAACTACACACAAAATATCGCGCGGAATCCAGATCAGACCAGTTTTCATCAAACCACTGACTCCATTGCCCCTAGTTCACATAACTCAGTGACGCAAGACTCAAGACGGGCCGGACCCGGCATGTGCGACCAGCCTAACCGGTCCGTGTCGTTATGACATAAAATCCAAGTTCGCTCCCGGTTTAGGGCTAACTTTCCCTTTTAGGTACACTTTGCCAATCGCTTTGGAACTGTTATGGTTAGCAAAGATATTAGATGTGGTCGAATTGGGAAATTGAGCTGTTGTTTGGAATTCTGATGGAACATTTAGAGCGCGTTGTTCGGCTAACTGTTGCGAAATATTTCAGCGGTTGGGCGACCGCTAATAACTAATTAAATACTAGCTACGCCCCGCGGTTTAACCTAGTAAAATGTCCTATATTATGTTAACCCAGAGTATAAGCAATCTTTATTCCAAATTTCATTGAAATTCATTCAGCAGTTGCGATGTAAATAGAGAACAAACACAGACGCAAACTTTCAGATTTATAATATTACCGTGATGTGACCATCAGCCCATACAACGATCAATGCATTTTCATTCCGTCTTCAGCAGATCTCTTTGAATTCAAAGGCATTATCCTAGTGAAAAACGTCGCTTCATCTGCCATAGTATCTCACATGAATGGAGTTGATGCCTTGAATAGGACCTTGATCACATAATTACATCTACCTACCCTGGATATGTAGCCGCGGCGAAATATTATTATGAGAATCTTGAAAACCACACTAATTAAGCTGCTTACTTGCCCTTTTATTTGTTTTATACATGTTTTATGCATGACAGGCAAATTATTATCTTTGTTCGTGTCTCAGAAATCAAAATAGACAACTATTGTAAATTTAACGGGCAAAATGCCTTTATTCTTTAAACTACAGTCAAACGAACTACCACTAAATGCTACTAGTGATAAGACCTCCCATTGTAACGTACTCATAAGTTATTTCCTGCAGTTGTATTTTATTGCCTTGGTGTCAATAATGAGTTCAATTATATATCTATCTAGCTACACTACCTAAGTACAAAAACACACAGAAAATAATTAGGAATATTAAGTAAATTCTCGCGCGGAGAATAAAAAAGCAGCGTAATTAAAAAACAAAACCGATAAAAAATATGCAGAAAAAAGAAAATAATAAATTAAAAGATAATTATTAAAAAATGGTGCGGACTTCATGTCTGCAGTGACTAATAAGAGGGAGGGACGTTTAGTCCGTAGGTCGCCATGGCAGAATTGGCGGAGTCGGACATACCCGCGGGCCCGTGCCCTGCGGGATCCATGAGGATTACTCCCTACCCTCGGTAGAAAAAAAGTATAAAAAGATTTGGACTAGCAGCCCACTCCCAGTAGGACCAACTATTTTATTGTGTAAAATAAAAATACTGTTTTAAACGATTATCAAACCACCAAAAATGTATCTTATTCACACAAATAATAGTGATTCACGGCCTGCAGGGATTTTTTTTCAATTCACCTTTGCCATAAAACGCCCTATATTTCATACATCCGCGTAGAGATTCCTTTCTGCCCGATTTAACGCACCCCCAAGGAGGATTTATTCCCTGGGTATGTCTGTACATGTCTTCTTGCAAAAGGCTTAGCCGTGAATAGAGTATAAAGAAGGGTAGGTGAGGTAGTGATGTTGGTTTTAGTTACGAGTGAAACTAACAATATTATCTGCATAAACTGTTAAAAACTAACCCAGAAAGTACAAATATTTTTAGAAACTACCTACCTATTAGAAAAAAAAATTTGAAATTTTGGTTTGATTTTACTAGGTGGTAGGACTTTTCTGCAAAGTTCGTCTAGGTAGGTACCACCGCTTTGCCAGTTATTTTGCCGCCAAGCAGTAGTGTGCAAGCACTACTGTGTTCCGGTTTGAAGGGCGTTGTAGCTAGTGAAATTACTGGGCAAAAAGACTTATGAACTGATCTTACAGTGTAGAAATCTTTTTCAGAATGTGTGATGTCTCAGGATGATGTGCGCAGTGCGCAGTGTCTGTCACGCAAAAGTTTAATTTAGAGTTCCGAGTGACACAATCTGTTACGGGTGGCCGAGACGCTTAACACCAGGCGAACGATTAGCTCACCACGTCATTGGTTTACATTAAAAAAAAAAATATTATAAAAATAGAGAACTATTCGGACTGGCATAATAGAGTTCCGATTAAATATGTAGTTGATATGAAATTACAAATTTTGATTTGGTAATGATGGACCACAAACTTTAAATCAATTTCGCTTGAATAAAATTCAAATGTTTTAATAGTGAAGTGAGGGATTAGTGATTAAAATGAGCAGTGGTTACTGAACTAAAAACAAGGATTTGAAACTGACAGCACATCTATAGGCTGGGCATAAGGCCCTGATCTATCTCTTGTACATGGTAATCTTAGATGACTTACAAAATCTTACGGTACCTTTGATCTTCCTTTTCAAGCCGAAATGGTTATCGTGTTAGAATTTTACCTTCGAAATCTATATAAATAAAACGAAATGCTGTTAGATGGTAAGGGTACTATTTGAGAATGGCTAAAGCAAATTGTACCGAACTAAAGTGACCGATATAGCTCTTAGAATTAGCAAGTTGAAAGCAATTGGCAGGTCACATCGCTCGTAGAACTAACATCTAATGGGGAAGAAAGGTTCTTGAGTGGCGACCACAAACCGGAAGACGCATTGTAGGCCCCCCACTAGGTAGACCGACGATTTGGTGAAACCCGCAGGGAGCCGATGGATGCAGGTGGCAAGTAGCAGCTCAAAGTGGCGCTCCGTGGGGGAGGCCTATGTTTAGCAGTGGACGTCTTCAGGCTGTTGATGATGAAAGCAAATTTGGCTATTTGTTTTGTTTTAATTGTTCGTAAGAAAGGAAAATTGGAAAATGGGGGTTATGGCGAAACCGAACCAAGTCGCGGGGAAGAGTGTAGGGCTGTTATGTAGTGTAGTGTTGTGCGATGTCCTGCATAAATGTATTTTCTTCCTTTCAATAGGTAAGGTAGGAACAGGAAGTAATTAAAATAATTTTTTTAAAGTTCTTTTCCAATTCCTCTAAACAAAATACAAAGGTAAAGATAGAACTAAACATTATTTAAATGTATAACATTATTTTATTCACTGCATTTTCCCATTATACAAAAATCACCATAGCTCACATAACTTTACACATTTTAATGGGCTCAGTTAAAAGTTAAATGGTCAGTGTGGAACTAAAAAGTGCGGTTTGCCACTTTTGAGCCGGAATATGGAACAGATGTTGGGTAGTTGCAGCCCCCGGGCTTTAGCAGAAATATTTTAATTGGGATAGTTTATTATAATAAAATGCTCCTAGCAGATGGAGCTTTAAGATTGGCAAGATATAAAACTAAGGTAAGGCACGGTAGTACCTACTTTTACATTAACCAAAGAATAAAGAGTTAATATTCAAGCGAATCACGTGACGAGCTATCATACGAGCTAGTTGGCAATAGTTGGAGTGCCAGACTGAACTCTATGAATGACATTGCACTACGCAGTCCGCACGTCATCTTGAGATCTCAGCAGTTTAGTAATGTATTGTAGACTGTGACATCAGGTCGCAGTCTCATTTTATGTCCAGTAATTTCACTAGTTACAGTAGGTACCTGCAAACCGGAACACTGAGTGCTTGCACACTAGATAGATAGATAGATAAACTCTTTATTGTACACACCAAACGTTAAAATAAAAAGTTACAAAGAATACATTGATTCACAAAAAATGAGGAACAATTTGCGACCTTATCGCTAAGAGCGATCTCTTCAAGGCAACCTTTGGATGGAGAGGATTGATCAGAGTCGTAAAGGACGGGGTGCACATTAACTATCCTGCACACCTACTAATAAGGTAATTAGGCCTTACCATATTACTAACTAAATAATGAATAAACATACACTACCGCTTGGTAGAGCAGAATATCTGGCAAAGCGATAGTTTCTACAGACGAACTCTTGCCACTGAAAACGTGTACCTATCTCTTAAACTAAAACGCGGAAAAACGCCAATTTTTTGGAATTCTTGTGAGTGGAATACCTTGCCATCGTCCTTGTTTCCAGCTAACTATAACCTGGGAGTCTACAAGTTAAGAGTGAACGGGTATCTTTTAGGCAAGCATGTGCCACCGTAGGCCGCGTCATTACTTACCATCAGGTGGGACAGTGGTCCAATACTATGCCTATAATTTATAAAAATATAACAATTTCGTTTCATGGGGTGGCTATTTTTATACCGGTTACAGAGAAGTTATAGTTACTCTTAACTTATTTTTTTAAAGTATTTTTGCTAAAACATTGTGCTATGTGAATTCAATGTTTAATCCAATAAAACACATTATTATTATTGTAAGCGCAACGTAATTTATTTGGTACATTATATTACGAGAATTAAACTAAAATATACTACGATGTGCGAGCAAATTGCCTATTAGTTATAGCTGTCACAGCTTATTCAAAATAATTAATCTGATACACAATACAGTCAAACAATCAATTTAGCTGTTGCAGACCTATTAATAGTTCACTTTCACTCAATACACAGAGCATTAAAAAATATGACGCTTCGCCGAAGCATTTTTCTTTGTTTCATGCTCTGTGGCTAAATACTGCGTATATTGTCATGGTATATTCGTTTGATTTTCATATTAAATTAATTTAATGTAAATATAAAAGATGAAATTCCGGAAAGCTTTGTTTTAGATACCTACCTCACATAAAACTGTTTGTATTTTCTGAATATCTGTCTTTAAAAATTTAGTCGATTGATTTTTCTGTATGAACCTTGCGAGCTCTTTCGATAACGCACGCCTTCTAAATCTACGCTATGACTACGTAGTAATATATGTACATCTATTCTGTGCTATGACAAAGAATTTTCATCAATTTCAACAATAACGTTTCAGTTTATCAATTTTCCAACAAAATGCGAATAATAAATACAAATACACAATTCCCGTTGGATGCTTGTTGTGTGTTCAGTTCAGACACGAATCGTGTCTAGCTCACATCGTCACAAATTACACAGTGGGCACCACATGTCGCGCCCATTCCAGTCCAGCCTTTGCGAATTCAATTAGGTATAGTATAGCACCAGGCCGGCTCGCAAATCTAGGTCAATTTATATCGCCTAGTACGTCCCGGTGGAAACAAGTTCTTGGCCTAAGCCTTGGCTGCCAACGGGCGGTATACAAACTTTGACTGCGGCACCGATGCCCGTCTACAACAAAACTTTTCATGTTTGAGTTCATTTTTAACCCCTTTGTAAGTCTGTACAGTATATATATTCTATCTGCTGCATAGCAGCTTCTAAACAGATAAACCAATTTTGATTTTACTTTTTAGGGTTCCGTACCCCAAGGGTAAAACGGACCCTATTACTGAGGCTCCGCTGTCTGTCTGTATGTCCGTCTGTCACCAGGCTGTATCTCATGAACCGTGTTAGCTAGGCAGTTGAATTTTTCACAGATGATGTATTTCTGTAGCCGCTATGAGAACTAAAAAACATAATAAAATAAATATTTAAGGAGGCTCCCATACAACAAACGTGACTTTTTTGCTCGTTTTATAGATAATGGTACGTAACCCTTCGTGCGCGTGTCCAACTCGCGCACGATTCTCGGTTCCGTACCACGGCCGGTTATTTTCTTTGAAAGGGAACTATTTCGAGCGTGTTCTTATCAAAGTTTCAAGAAAGAATATCTATGCAGTCTATGTATTATCAGCGCTTTCGGGCGCTTAGGGTGGGTTTTTCACCAATAGTTAAAGTAACAAATGGTTAAAAACTCTAACAAATTCTAACCAATGGTCGAAATTGGTGAAAAAACCCACCCTAGTCAGGTCAGGAGAGTCAGGCGTTTTTTTAATTAGTTGTTTAAATTACAAAACAACGTGATTTTTCTAATTTTGGTCAACCTTTTTTACTGTCACTATTTTAGGGTTATACAAACCGCCGCGCCGACGCTAATTGGAGAAGATCTCAATCTGAGATTTCCACTTAAGAATTCCGAACCCTGCTAGCAATTAAAAGCATCTCGTTACAGAGGGACGAATAATTACATTGCCTTTAATATTCTGGTAAATCGAAGGCTTGGGAACATACGGTTCCCTTAAACACTGTATAACATTGGAACAGCTACTTAAGACCTTGTGGCGTAATATGCGGATGACTTGGACCAGCGCCTATACTAAGATTACATCGCCACTTACTTTGCGCTTGGACCAGCCCCCAAGACGACTGGTTTCTTGTTCGAGCCGGGCCCGCTAGCGGGCGCGGCAGGCCGCGGATACCGACGTCACTATATGATTGGCGACTGCCTTACGCGCTCGATTAATGTTTTCGCTCCGTAATTTATTAATTTCTGTGTGTTGTAATCTTGCTATATCTATTCCAAATTAAATACTATACTTCATTTTAATCGGCCTATAGTTTTCTTTCTTTTGTGGTGTAATTGATAACTAACTATTCACGACTCAGCCCACATCAACCTTCTGATAGGTCAGTGATTTTTTTTGTGGTACGGCATTTATGAGAAGAAGAAGAACCCGTGCCATACTGGATAATAGTGCATTTTTGGATTGCCCTTCAACAACATACCAAATAATAAACGGATTACGTGTGGTCTAAATTGGGGTGTGGTACAAGTGAAGAAGGTGAGCGATTTATTTTTTAATATTGGAATATGGATCCTGCGAACCCAGAATCCTTCCAGGATGCCTTGCCGATTTCTAGTCCTGAGGTACTTAGAGTTGGAGTCAGAGTACCGCCATTTTGGCCTGAAGAGCCATCTTTGTGGTTTGCTCAGGTTGAGAGCCAATTTTTCTTGTCTAAAATAACAACTGATGAAACAAAATTTTGCTACCTGGTTGCTCAACTGGATCATCAGTATGCTGCTGAGGTGAAGGACATCATCACAAACCCACCTCCCACGGATAAATATTTAAAATTAAAAACGGAATTAATAAAACGTCTGTCTGCTTCCCAGGAGAAGCGCGTCAAACAGCTTCTCATGCATGAAGAGCTTGGTGAAAGGAAGCCCTCGCAGTTCCTCCGCCATCTTCAGGGCCTTGCAGGTCCATCTGTGCCCGAGCAGTTTCTGATCACCATCTGGTCAAGCCGCCTACCTTCCAATATTCAGACGGTGATCGCTTCGCAGGTAGACTTACCCTTAGATAAACTGGCTGATTTAGCAGATAAGGTGCACGAGATAGCCCCTTCAACTCCACAGGTGGCAAGCACCTCCAGAGCCACAGCTAGTTCTGCAGCATCATCGTCACATTACGATGACCTGACTCGGCAGGTATGCGAGCTGACAAGGCAAGTAGCGAAGCTAGCGGACCAGGTAGCCAATGGAGGACGATCACGCTCACACAACCGGAACAGACAGAACAGCCGTTCTCGCTCACGCTCTCGACCCAGACAACCACCTCCTAACCACCCACACTGTTTTTACCACTTCACCTACGGACGCAAAGCGCAGAAATGCAAGCAGCCATGCAATTTCTCCTCGGAAAACTTCCAGGGCGGTCGCAAATAGCGGCCAACGACTGCCCTTCATCAACAGGCCGTCTCTTCGTCACAGATCGCGCCACGAAAATGCAGTTCCTTGTGGACACTGGTTCAGACTTGTGCGTTTTCCCGCGATCAGCTGTCAAGACGCCCTGCACCAAGTCGAAGTTTGCCCTCACCGCTGCAAACAATACTGTAATCCATACTTACGGTCTTACGCAGCTGCAGCTGGACTTAGGCCTTCGACGTGCCTTCGCTTGGAGTTTCACGATCGCCGATGTATCCAGACCCATTATCGGAATAGACTTCCTCAGCCACTATGGATTACTCGTAGACTGCAGGAATCAACGGTTGGTTGATGGACTTACCTCTCTCACCGTGAACGCACTTCAAACCGGTCCGCCTGACGACATCTCGTCCATTAAAGTTGTCACAGGTGAGTCGGACTTTCACGATCTTCTGCGTGAGTTCCCGGAGATCACGAGACCTGCAGGTGTACCTACAACTCCGAAACACAACACGCTCCACTACATCAGGACCACTCCCGGACCTCCAGTCTCAAGCAAGCCTAGACGTCTTGATCCCACCCGTTTGCAAGCAGCGAAGAAAGAGTTTGAAGACATGCTGGCCAATGGTGTCGCGAGACGCTCTGAGAGTCCTTGGTCTTCTGCCCTGCACCTAGTTAGGAAGAAAGATGACGGATGGAGACCGTGCGGTGACTACTGTGCACTTAATGCCAGGACTATACCAGATAGGTACCCCATCCGCCACATACAGGACTTCTCCCACCAGCTCTCAGGATGCTCAATCTTCTCCACGATAGATCTCGTCAAAGCCTACAACCAGTTGCGCGTAAATCCAGATGATGTACCAAAGACCGCACTGACTACCCCATTTGGATTGTTTGAGTTTGAATTTATGACCTTCGGACTAAGGAATGCGGCTCAAACCTTCCAAAGGTTCATAGACGAGGTTCTTCTAGGCCTTGATTTCGCCTACGGTTATATCGATGATATATTGGTCTTTTCGTCCTCAAAAGAAGACCATAAGAACCACCTGCGTCAGCTATTCGACCGTCTCAAGCAGTATGGAGTACTGATCAACACGTCCAAGTGTGTTCTAGGCAAGTCAGAAGTAGACTTCTTAGGATACCGCGTCTCAGCTGCTGGTACTCAACCACTGGAAACGAAAGTCCAAGCTATCCAGGAGTACCCAGTCCCCAAAACCGTGAAGGAGCTCCGGCGATTCCTAGGAATGCTTAATTTCTACCGTCGCTTTATCCCCGACGCAGCTCAACTACAAGCACCGTTGAACGCCATCCTCTCCGGCCCGAAGGTGAAAGGTTCGCACCCTGTTGAGATTACTCCAGATCTACTTCGTGTCTTTGAAGACTGCAAGACTTCGCTTTCGCAGGCTACTTTGCTTGCTCATCCAGATGCGTCTGCTGATTTGGCGATTGTGACTGATGCATCTGACTCTGCTATCGGTGCCGTATTACAACAACGCAAAGGTGAAGACTGGCAACCACTAGCTTTTTACTCGCACAAGCTCTCTAGTGCCCAAGCTAAGTACAGCCCCTATGATCGGGAACTTCTAGCTGTATATGAAGCCATCAAATACTTTAGGCATATGGTGGAAGCTAGGACCTTTGCCGTGTACACCGACCATAAACCGCTGACGTTTGCTTTCTCCATGAGCAAAGAGAAGTGTTCCCCAAGGCAGTTTCGGCACTTAGACTTTATCGCCCAATTCACCACTGAAATACGTTATCTACCTGGGAAGAAGAACGTCGTTGCAGATGCTTTGTCACGTGTGGAAGAAATTACAGCAATCGACTACCAAGCTCTTGCATGTTATCAGGAATCAGACTCAGAACTGCAAGACCTGCTGCTACGAGGTTCAAGCTTGAAACTGAAAAAGATGAAGTCCATCGACAGCGACATACCTGTATACTGCGACATTTCTATTGGACAACCTCGACCATTCGTAACTCCACAGCTTCGTAAACAGGTCTTCGAAATGCTTCATCAACTTCATCATCCAGGATGTGCAGCTACAGTACGACTGGTGACACAAAGATTTGTGTGGCCTGAAATGCCAGCGATCTAAGATTTCCCGACACACCAAATCTCCTCTTTCCTCTTTCCTTACCCCTTCCTCGAGGTTCTCTCACATAAACCTCGACATCGTAGGACCGTTACCTTTGTCATCTGATTACAGGTACTGTCTTACCGTCATCGACAGGTTCACGCGATGGCCTGAGGCAATTCCACTCAAAGACATAACCGCGGAGACCTGCGCTGCTGCCCTTGTGTCTGGATGGATATCCAGATTTGGTTGCTTTTCCCGAGTAACCACCGATCGCGGACGCCAATTTACAAGCCAGCTGTTCCAGTCCCTCACTGCCATGATTGGTGCTCGCCACTTCTGCACCACTGCTTACCATCCGGCAGCTAATGGAATCATCGAGCGTCTGCATCGCCAACTAAAGGCAGCCATCATGTGCCACACTACGTCGCAGTGGACTGAAGCCCTTCCTCTTGTGCTCCTGGGTATGCACAGTGCGTGGAAGGAAGACCTACAGACGTCCACTGCAGAGTTGGTCTACGGAGAGCCTCTACGCTTACCTGGTCAGTTCCTGTCTCCCACAGACAACTACAGCTCTGATGACATCACGCAGTATGGAACTCGTCTTCGTGCCCATATTCAAAAGCTGACACCCAGACCTACAGCTTGGCACACTTCATCACCATTTTATTTTCCACGTGACTTACAACACTCATCGCACGTATTCCTGCGTCAAGATCACGTGCGCAGCTCACTAGAACCACCTTACGCCGGCCCCTACTTGGTCATCGAGAGACAGCCGAAGTTCTTCACCCTTGACGTTAAAGGAAAAAAAACCAGCGTCACTGTCGACAGACTGAAACCGGCGTACATGGCTAAAGAAGCACAGATCCCTTTTACCACTTCACTACCAGAGAGCGAGACACTTCCGGCACCCGCTTCCACGCCAGTAGAGAGGAGAACCCGAAGCGGCAGAAGAGTCCGGTTCCCAAATTTTTATCGACCGTAGTCACGGTCTGGCCAGGGGGAATATGTGGCGTAATATGCGGATGACTTGGACCAGCGCCTATACTAAGATTACATCGCCACTTACTTTGCGCTTGGACCAGCCCCCAAGACGACTGGTTTCTTGTTCGAGCCGGGCCCGCTAGCGGGCGCGGCAGGCCGCGGATACCGACGTCACTATATGATTGGCGACTGCCTTACGCGCTCGATTAATGTTTTCGCTCCGTAATTTATTAATTTCTGTGTGTTGTAATCTTGCTATATCTATTCCAAATTAAATACTATACTTCATTTTAATCGGCCTATAGTTTTCTTTCTTTTGTGGTGTAATTGATAACTAACTATTCACGACTCAGCCCACAACCTTATTAATTAAACGCATAGTGGTTATGATTAGTTACTTTAGCTTTTGTCCTTTTTTGACATTTGAATATTGAAAGCGATCGAAAAAGACAAAAGATGGTGTAACTGATCAAAAGCTACAACGCGTTTATTAATAAGGGATGTGTTTTCTCTTGTTTTATCTTAATTATCGTTGCCTATTTTAAACTTGATATAGAGAAATAAAAGAATTACTATTTTGCCGCTACTCAATGTTTAGTAGTAAGGGCTTATTATTTGACAATAGAAATGTCTCGCGGTCAAACCGCAGTTTTCAGGCGGAATCTATTAATTTAGGAGATAAAATATTTTCGTAGGAGTTCTACTTCTGTGTAATTTTCTAGACTAGCCTCTTAACTCCTGAAAGAGTTATGGCGGCTCGCCGGCAGGAATCTGCGACAAAGCGGTCGTGTAAAACAAATGAAAAATTAAATTAAAATAAACATAAAAATTCAGTGGTAAAAAACGAGAAGCATAAGTAACAAGTACCTAATGCCTTCTATTAGCGAAATTAAGCTACAATTTAAAAAAAAATTGAAGTATAGAAATATGCCTAAAATGAAACTATGGTATTTTGATTATCTAATCTATGCTTGAATATGCTACATTTATTTTTTTCATTCTCTCACTAAAAATTGTCTCACATATCACATCTAAGGTAAAGGTTTTATCTGTGATCAAAAAAGTCTCGGCTGTATTCCAGACTTAATGTTGGTCTCTACCTACCTTTAGACACCGCCAGGCAGAACGTTCTTCTGCATGTATTATTCTCTGCTATTTGCTACTGTCCATGACCGCAAACCATTTGACCGATACGACTAACAGTTATCCTTGGGTAAATATCATAAGTCAACATTGGATATTACACATTACAGATTGACGCATCCAACGGTTTTAGTACCTTATCACAACTAAGTGATTTTAGTTAAGAATAGTTTTACATGTAAAAATGTATAACCTTGGTAATCTTCTAACTGTTTACGCTTTTTATAAAAAAAAAAGTAAATTAGCATCATCCAAATAGCCATAATATAACATTATTTTACCTATTTGTAATTTTATAAAGGTTTTCGAGTGGCTCCACGAACCGGAAGACGCAGCGTAGTCCGGCCCCCACTCGGTGGACCGACGATCTGGTAAAAGCCGCGGGGAGCCTATGGATGCAGGAGGCCAGCAGCCGCTCAAAGTGGCGCTCTATGGGGGAGGTCTATGTTCAGCAGTGGACGTCTTCAGGCTGTTGATGATGATGATGATGAATTTTGTAATGCTTAGAACAATAGCTTCAGACGCTTGATACACCCAATGCGAGCACGTTTATTACAGCAGTCGAACATAGAACGTATGCTGTATTATATAGGGTCGCTTTTTACGTACCAAAAATATGGCGATTACGTTACGTTGCGCTTCGACTTTTCCATTTTGCGGTACAAATAATTAATTATAAAAGAAATTCTTATTGTTATAAAAGTTTAGAGATGGATGCATTGAAACATGACTTATCACTATGATTTATTTCAATGGAGTGTCTTATTATAATGTAACATCTTTTTGCATTTGAATAATTTTTTAGAGGTCACTGCACGATTTTTTTCAATCGAGAAAACATTTCGTAAACGTGTTTTTTTTTATTTCCACAGATGGAAAGAAAATATTACCATTATTCACATGCATTTTTTCCAATCCTATAAATTATATACATTTTGAGAATAAGTTACATTCAAGTTAGTTGATTTAGGAGCCTTTTTTTGACTTGTGCCGAAATAAGTCTATTTGCAGTAAGTATTAGTTTTTTCTTTTTCTTCGAATTACAAAACAAACAGACTTGTAACGTTTTTTTAAATCAGTTGGTTGTCTAAACGTCCGATTTTATGACTTTCATTTTTTGAATAATATTCATTTTACGAAACAGCCGTGTGGTCCCGGGCGGCGCGGGCGTAAGAATAGGGCCAACCCGTCTGTTCCCGTGGTGGGTGCCGTAAGAGCCGGCTAAGAGAATCCAGGGAATGGGCAGCAGCATTCTCCTCGGTATTTTTTATTTCGGAAAATTAAGAATCCTGCGGGAAAACCAGCAAAATGTGAGTGAAACCGCGGTGCACTTCTAGTTTTAATAATCTAAATTTTTTGTTTTCTAATTTATATAATTACCTATCTAAAAACTTGTAGGTCTATAATAGCTCAAGACAGACTTAGCAGTATAATAATCATAGATGCAGAAGTACCGTTGAGTCATATAATTTAATCTTCATAGAAGCACATTGACAACGAGACATTGTAACAATGACTATTTAACACTTCGACTTGGAAACATCTGCACAGTTATCTCGTGTAAATACGTGCAAGTGTCCACGTTAAGCTATGGCCACAGATTACACAGTAGTACCACGTAGCTATGGCACTAACATTAACCGGGCGTGCGTCGTGGGCGGGTCTAAAAGACCTTGTGCTGATTTTTTTACCATAATCAGTATGGTCATGGAGTATAATTATTATTCTGTGGTCACGGCGAAGTCAATCTTAAGGCAATTTTGTAATGACATTGTATGTATGTTTATTGCCAAGCACTAAGCGTTTTGCTATGCACTCTATAGTGCGAACAGCCGATGAGTGGAACACCTTGCCGGCGTACTTATTTCCAGCTAACTATGATCTGGATGTCTTCAAGTAGAGAGTGAACAGGTATCTTCTAGGCAAGCATGCACCATCGTAGACTGCGTCATCACTTTCCATCAGGTGAGACAGTGGTCAAATGATTTGCCTATCAACAATATAAAAAAAGCAGGTAATATTGTTAACGGATAAAAAAAATTGGTATTTTTAGGAACGTCATCGCTTGTATAATGTATCTTTAATCGTATATTCTGATAAATGAATAATGTAATATTAAGAGTTCATAAGTGGTTATAAATACAGAAACATAATGCTTGCGACAGCAAAACATGATACAATTTTTAATTCATATTTTTTCTGCACTTAGTCGTCTTAAGTACTGCACGAACTAAGTTACTATACCCCTAAAGTAAGATCAGTACTTTATAGTAGTCGTTTATAAGCAGGTGACTTATAAAACGAATAACAACTTTGTTTGTGTCCTACGAATAATAAAACAATAATTCAACTCAGAAGAAATTATACTATTACATAATCTTGCATTAATGTCGTTCAAAGTTTTCTAATAAACGTTTTATTATAATGTACTTTATTTACGATAATCACAAAAGTTTTTCAACTGGTTGTAAAGGTGAGACGATGGTTACTCGGTGTTAACTGCTACAAAGTTATTAAATATGAATTGAGTTAAGATTTTATTGACTTCTAAAAATTAAGTAATTAAGTACGTAAAATATCAAACCATTTACAGTTTAATAGCTCTCAGATGGGATACCGTCTGTACTAATAATTTCATTATTCATAATTTCATTTCACATACCTCATTTTTAATAATGATCAAATTTATAATGGTGGGTATTTATAAATCATTATGTTCAAAATAGATACTTTTTATATTGATCTTTTCTTACATAATTTATTAAAATAGTGGATAAATTTATAAAATTTAATGTAACAATGTTAATGCTAAGAATTTTATTTACATATTTTTTTATTATTAATTTCATTTCTTCTAAATTTCATAATAATCATCCTTCATAATTTTATTGTTTAGAATGTTTTTATTGTCATATATATTAGGTAACAAAATAATTAGTTTCAGGGAGTTTAACCATTACCTATGCATCTATGCTAAAGATACTAGGATACTAGTCTAGGGCAAAGTCATAAATAGGTGCGACGACAAGCGAAGCAGCGAGGAGAAGCGTTAGGTAAACAAAGGTGACCACACGATGCACGAGCCGAGCGAGCGTGTCGTGGCAGCGGCCGGCGAAGTCAGTTTTCCTTATATAAAAATGACATATTGTAAAGTGTTTCAGTCTCATTTGTTTACAGTATTATTGATTTTTTGGTTTATGATTTAAGTTAGTTATGGTAAAAGAACATTATTTTGTACTGTTATGTTACATACGACTTATGAGTTTCATTCTTATACATTTCGATTATTAAATAACTGTACCGTTACTGGAACCTTATATTGAGAATAGCATTTCCGTTTCCGTCGATTTCCTGCCAGTTTTTCCGTACTTTTATACCTCGTTTCCTGTAAAGTGGCGCCACCTGGCGGATGCGCAGCATTTTAGTTTACTTGGAAAAGTGCAGCGCCATATTGGATCATTGGCGTTTGAGTTCCCGTCGTAGCAACTTGTGCGCAGCAGCTCTGGCTCTGCGTGAGTTGCAAAGTTATTAAGTGTATTTTCTATATGCTTTACTTCACATTATTATTTAATTATATTATAGTGAAAGTGAATATGTGAGTAAATTGTAAAAGTAAGTGGTACCCACACTTGGTAAGTAAACCAATTACATTATGCTTAAACGGCTTTTGCCGTTCGACACTTACAGTTTAAATTTTAAATAGCCAGTGTATATATCTTTCGTAGTGCTTACAGTAGTTTTATTATGGACTTGAAGTTACAGAGCACACGGATAACGAAAGCAGGCTGCCATTCAAGCCCTGCTAAAGAGCGGCACCGAAGCAGATCTAGCTGCAGCAGCAGCGACAGCAGCTCTTCAGGTTTGTCGTCCTCAGGCAACAAACAGAGGCTAAGGTTCCAGCCACAGAATTACAAGCGTTCCAGCCATACGAAGCAGGGGTGAGTTTTATAACAATTTTCTTATTTTCTTACTACAAGTACCTCGGTAGGTTTTATAGATAATGCATGTCATGTCATCTCAAGTTATACTAGAGGATATCGATTTTGAAGATAATTTCGTAATCCTAAGAGTGACAGATTGTCCCTATGCAAAACGTCAGCATTTGACTACGTAAAAATATTAACCGATCTCAGTGGCTGGGTAGTGTTCTTGTTCAAACATCAGTCGAGGA
Source organism: Ennomos quercinarius (assembly GCA_910589525.2). NCBI lineage: Eukaryota > Metazoa > Arthropoda > Insecta > Lepidoptera > Geometridae > Ennomos > Ennomos quercinarius. Next base: position 13,458,429 of record OU342505.1, on the reverse strand, counting down.
GGTATATAAATATGACACCTTTCGTCACCTAACCTATAATAATTATAAAATATTAAGAGTTATATCAGAACCAAGATACCATTAAGTCTCTCTGACACTGATCACCATAATAATGGATTGTATAGATGTTTTGGCAGATTGCGTGTTACACTACGGTAGACAGAATTCCACCTTTAGCGACTTGCAATCAAAAGCCTGTCGTTCCATCGCATGGAACTGGATATTTGTTACTGCTATGAACAAAATTTGTCACACAAATTTGTTACAAATTTACCAATTACGATGAGTCATCCTCGCGGGATGCAATCACATGATATGAGCAAAGTATTCCGTTTTCAATCCTACAATGATCCATCCTCGCGGGATGTTATTACGTGCTATGAACAAAGTTTATCCTTTAAAATCCTACAAGGGGCCATCCTCGCAGGATGTTATACATACATGCTATGAACAAAGTTTGTCTATTAAAACTTACAATGAGCCATCCTCGCAGGATGCTATCACATACTGTGAATTAAAGTTTGTCTTTTAAAACTTACAATGAGTCATCCTCGCAGGATGCTATCACATACTATGAATTAAAGTTTATCTTTCCAAACTTACACTGAGCCATCCTCGCAGGATGCTATCACATACTATGAATTAAAGTTTGTCTTTTAAAACTTACAATGAGCCATCCTCGCAGGATGCTATCACATACTGTGAATTAAAGTTTGTCTTTTAAAACTTACAATGAGTCATCCTCGCAGGATGTTATCACATACTATGAACTAAAGTTGTCTTTTAAAACTTAGAATGAGTCATCCTCGCAGGATGCTATCACATACTATGATTTAAAGTTTGTCTTTTAAAACTTACAATAAGCCATCCTCGCAGGATGCTATCACGTACTGTGAATTAAAGTAAAGTTTGTCTTAAATTGAATAGCCATCCTCACGGGATGTTATCACATGCAATGAGCAAAATTTGTCATAACAAACTTACAATGATCTATCCTCGCAGGATTGTATCACAGGAACTGCCCTCCCTGAGGTCAATCCTCAAATAGCCATTGTAACTGGCACTGAGCTAGGCTCACAACTGGGGCTCGCAGCCCGCTCGTAAAAGTAGCAAAGAGCGTACAAATGCTCAGACGCTCCTTCAGAGAGAAGTAATAGCTCAAACATTTCCAAATCAGCCAAGGTATGAAATGAGCAGAATTGTGCAGAAATAAGCACACCTATGAGGTGATCATGGAACTTTGATTGCAATGCAACAAGAGTATTTTAATTCCTAATTTGGAAAACTTCCTTAGTAATTATACACGTAAACCATTTATTGAAACTGTCAAATCCAAACAAATTGGGGTTTCTATAGATTGTAATAGAAGTTTCGTGATCACCTAGCAGGAATGATTTAGAAGTTAAAATTAAAGAGCATCAAATACAATTCTTTGATACACGTACATATGCACTTAATCCATACATAAATTTATTTTCTCAGAACAACTGTCTGTAATTGTTCATAAAATCTATAAAAATAAAGGGCATTCCAAAAGTAGCAGATAACCTTCTTTAGTTGCCCCCCCTCTCTTTTTCAAATATCAAAGTTGGATAGATCAGTCCGTCCGCTATAATTACCTATAACCTTAAAGCGTTAATATAATGGCCGCACCATTTCACCTGATATACATGAATTGTATTCCATACTTCTTGCAACCAAATCAGGACTGGGTGTGAAAGTAAGTTTATGTTGAGCATCCCTTTGAAAATATACAGTTTTATACAGACAGGCCTTTTGCACCTTGTGAACTGTTAGAGGTGACCTTCTTGCCATTGTGTCTGAGCACAGCACCAAAAGAACTATGATTCTTACAATTGGGTAGCTCAATTATTGCAAGAAAAATGGGACATAGTAGTTTTGCTATTTATCTCGACTATATATATTTTTTCTGAAATGAATACACGAACACTGCGGTTCATCAGAATAGTAAAAATTTTACGCTGATCTTTGTCAGCAAAGAAATATTAGTATGAATAAATAGTAATAAATAGTCGGGTACTTAGAAAAATAAATATTGCCTGTTGTGGTAGGTTGTAGGTACCTCGTGTTTTGTTTAACCGTAAATAAACGTTGAGGAACCTTTTAAAACTACCGAAAGATATTCTTAACGATTTGAGTGGTCTATGAACTGCAAGCGAGCAACGCCCTTGCCCCAGTGATATAGAGACGTTACAGTCGAACCACAACACTGCTTTATAAAGTAACTACATAGAAGCCACCTATACATACCTACGTATGTTTATTATGAAGTTTGTGGAGTATGGAGAGTATATACGCCACTGTTGTTAGAAAGAGACAAGAATGCAATTTTCTTTACGACGTTTATCAGCATATTTTTATCAAATTGGTGGTGATGTGTTGCTGGACACTCGGAGTGCAAGACTGGTAGTGATGACGGCACGGCAGGGCAAAATAGCCTGAACTCTTCGTGTTAGTTTTAGCGGGCGTACAACATACAGGTACACAAGTACAGGTAAGATATCATTGCCTTGCCCCGGCCCAGTAAATTCGAGCCAGTTCAGTCTCCAATAAATGCGACAAGCGACAACAAAACTGCCAGGTCGCCCAATAATGGAACTATAGAGATGCTAAATAAACTTTTGCAAGTATTAGATCAGCATCAAATACACTCATGTCATGATACGTCCATTCATGCTGAATGCAAGTCATGCCGATCATCTATCGCTGCATCGCCATCCTCCAGAGTGGCACCTGCTAATAATACTGGCCAGTGTAGAAATAATGAAATTAAAAACAACGGGTTTGTTTAATTCGGACTAGGTACTGGTAAGTATAGTTCGCCCTAGTATTGTATGGTTATATGGTTATATCTATGGTTGGGAGTTCGGAACAGCCCGTCTTGTGTTAAACTTTCTGACACGAAATGTGAGAACCGATAATCCCTATTTTTGCGTCCCATATCAGTATACGTAGTATCCACTACCTGGTCTGTGAGTATATAATACGTTAGTATCGCTATCTAGTTGTGTCTTTATCAGTGTTAAAACGAACTATCTACTCACATGGGCACTTCCATGACCATTTTTCGAGTCCTGACCTGACTCACCAACATCGGCCAAATGGCGTGTTTGTGATGTTTAAGCCCACAAAGATGTGAAAACTTGGAAATCTCAATGCCCGAGCACTTGAAGCATGGTTGATCTTGAACGACTTATGAATCATGAACAGTTGGAGCATTCAGCTCACGAAATTTGAAAATACGGGGTGGCCCAAGGTGACGGAACCGTAGATTCCTAACTTAAACTAAAAAAATTATGGTTTCCTTAAGTTTGTGCCGTAAAACCGCATGTCATAGCTCGGAAATTTACTTACCAACTCACTCTTCGCCAGCGTGGTGGATCGTGACCTGCACCCTCTCCTTGACAGGGAAGGCCAGCTTTGGAAGAGTATTAACCGTAATTACGCTAGAACTATTTTTTATTCTGTCGTAGGCATATCGTTTTCACCTTGCATTGTATCTCGAAAGATCCAGTCAGTAAGCTCTCACGCTCATTTTTAGGCTTATCCAAAAGCCTTGAGGTACCGTATGATGATGGAATGCCAGCTGATTTATATGGTTGTACCTATTAGACAAAAGCAATTGATTTCAGGCATCGCATCATACTGCAATTACTACTTTGTTCTGAAAATATCAGACAAAGCATTGTTGAGAGAAGATTTTAATCATTGTGTAAGGTTGAAGTCTGTCGAATATATAATATTTATATTTTTACTTTAGATAGCCATGTAAACAGTCTTGATTCTGGATAGAAAGCACCAAATATAAAACGTCAGGTTTTATTTCATCAGAGGAAGGTATTGCAAAACCACCTCGCGCACAGCAGTATCTGGCTGAGATAAAACTCTGTTTGAAGAGGCGGAATCAAACCACATCTTCAAAGTATCAGCAGTAGTATTCAAATATTTAGACAAAGTCTCTCTCAATCAAGTTTTGGCGCAGGGTAATTAGCAAGCAGCTAAATACATTTCATCAGGTCTACCGGCATGAAGTGGTAATAACATATACAATGATTTACAATCTATAACACAATTCATAATGCTGAATTGACAATCTAAATTGCCTTAGTGTGAATATTATTCACTGCACTTCTTGTTATGTAATATATAATTATATTTGAATGTTCATAATAGAAAACCACACTTATCTACTGTGTTTCACATAAAAGCCACATCACATCACATTGGCGTTATTTTAATAAGGATCTAAATACTTAATTATTTTAAAAGTGGCGTCACCAGGCGATAACAAACACGTCTCAATATAAGGTTCCAGTAACGGTACAGTTATTTAATAGCAGCGTTTTACCTGAAATAAAACGCATATTAAAATACTTACCTTACTGGAACCTTTCACTTAACTTCTGCCTGGTGAAAATTGAGCCAATGATCCAATATGGCGCTGCACTTTTCCAAGTAAACTAAAATGCTGCGCATCCGCCAGGTGGCGCCACTTTACAGGAAACGAGGTATAAAAGTACGGAAAAACTGGCAGGAAATCGACGGAAACGGAAATGCTATTCTCAATATAAGGTTCCAGTAAGGTAAGTATTTTAATATGCGTTTTATTTCAGGTAAAACGCTGCTATTATTAATTTTGATTTATAATAAAGAAAATTAGATGTAGTAAAAGTATATTAAATCACATTATGTGAAATTATGTTTATATGTAACATTTTTATTTGTAACAAAATTATGATAAACGATTTTATAAGTCTCGACAGTGAAACCATCTCAGATGTGTGTGGATACATTTAACATTTCTAAAATAATTGCTTCATCGCAGTCAATCAATCAATTATTAGTTTTCATTGTTTTGATTCAGGGGTTAGAAAACAAAGTTGTGTTGATATGAATGAGTTAGCTAATAACTAATACTGCGTATTTGAAAATACATTTCAAACATACATTCATACATTTTCACAATTTTTTTTTACATTTTTCATACATTTAGCAGTTTTGGCGTGAAAGCCAAACAATAAACCTTTCAATCTTTATACCTATCTATTAAGAAATTAACATTTAAATCCCTGTAATTACGAAATAATTAATTGTTTCTGTAACCAGACTGTCTTAGTCCTAACCCTCTCCACATAAATGAATTGAGTACATGCGTTTAGTTAGAAAATGGCTAATTGGCTCCAATGAAGTTCAAAGAGGGGTATTTTTTACCTCGGCCCTTAATAAAAAAATACCCCACCTAACAGAGGGTTAAACGTTGCACGTGGCAGAGTCAAACACCTCAACGGTTACTCACGACACAGACAGATAAGCCGACACTCATTGCACTGATACAGACATTACAGTTTAGTTAGACACATTATTTCAAGAACTTTGTCACATTAACAAACTATTTAGGTATGTTTCTTTGAAAAGGAATTGTTAGAAGTTGTATGCTGTGACAAGGGCGTATTTTAAAGAGTATGGATTCAAGGTATACTAATAATTGTACAAATACGAAGATACCATGTCTCACTAAATTAATAGTACAATCCTTTCAGTACTGATAGAGTTATTAGAAAACTGACTATGAAAAGGGCCTATTTTTCTTGTATATTTGTTGCATTTGCAGAGATAAGCAATCGTTCCAGGTCATGCTTTCTTATTGAATTTTAATTACTGGTCTCAGTTTACAATGATAAAGTTTGTCCCAGATGTTAATTGCTTGTTTAATAAAGATTAGTGAAAGTCAGGAAATGTTTGGTAAAAATAAAAATACTTACGATAACGTATTTACATTAGAGAGTAATGTAATCAATTAATTATTAATTAAACGAGTTTCGTTCCGATTGTTGTCACTAAGGCCTTTGAGCGGTTTATAAGTTTTGACACCAGAACTGCCCACTGTTTGGTAGAGATGTAAGAATTTAAATAATTTTATAAATATACCCAGACTTACTAGACAAACCATCTAAATCCATGTCTGTACTATTATTAGGTGTTCTGTGCCTAATGTTAACACTAGAAAACAAAAGAATAATACTACTGAAATATTAATATTTATGATTTTTATAGCAGTATCGCCTGCTCAGCGTAATCTACAGATTAATTTGTAAAGGAAAAATTTGAATCACGAGCGGGACTTGAACCCGCATCCATCCGTCCCTAAAGCCGGGACATGCTTTACTTAAGCTACCGTGACAAGTGATCTCGTGTCCGAATTTATCCTTCACCTTTTTACAACCAACTTACGGGGTTGGCAGCGCCATCTATTGAGAAATTCTTAAGAATTATCCCAACCAGCACGGTCAAGTTACATCAACACGTGATTCAAATTTTTCCTTTCAAATTCAAATTCAAATTCAAATTAATTTATTTGTTAGAATATTGTGCTTAAGGTATTACAATTTTCCAGTTCCAAATATTCTACCGTTTCCGGTGTACAAATATTGTTACATCATGTTTAAATTCAATTCTTACAGTATTCTAACATTATAAGATTCCAGGAAAATCTAATTATTTTATAAAACAAACACAATAATAAAAGTAAAGTAAAATATATGTAGCAACGTAGCAATGTCAGGAGTTAAAAATTATGTCCAGATCAAATATATATAAGAATTTAAAAATTGTCAATTTAACTTGTCATTCATAAAATCTTGCACTGAATAATAGCATTTGTCAATTAATAATTTAAATAATTTTATTTTGAATTTATTGAAACATAATTCTTTGTAATCCTCTGGTAATTTATTATAAATACGGATAGCCATACAGTATGCATTATTACTATATAACTGTATCCGTTGCTTAGGTACATACAACAGATGTTTTCTACGACAATGTTTTTTCCCAACCACAACAGTGTGCAGTTCAAATAGATAAGGATGTCGATTTACAAATAAAGAAATTTCGAATATGTATAGGCAAGGCAAAGGCAAAATATTATGTATTTTAAATAGTGGTTTACAACTATCCAGGAAATCAGCACCACACAGGGACCTAATACATTTTTTCTGTGCTCTAAATGCCCTTAGAGAGTCAACTGAGTTACCCCATATAACAAGACTATATCTCAACAGTGACGATACATATCCGTGATAGGCGCTGAGTGCAGCCTGCCAAGTAGCAACCCGTCTGACGTCTTTACAAATTAATCTACTGAAATATTGTTTATTAACGGGATATTTACCATGTAAATTATTTGCATCAATTATTTTTTTGTTTCGTTTTTGTTTTTTTTATCATGGTGCTTGCAACAGCATCGAAACATCGGCAACTCAAAACAAATAATTTACACGGTAAATATCCCGTTAATAAACAATATTTTAGCAGTGTTAGTGACCATGATAGTTTAAAATCAAAGAATAATAACCGGCCAAGTGCGAGTCGGACTCGCGCACGAAGGGTTCCGTACCATTATCTACCCCTGCCATCTTGTGTTGAGTAGCAGTACTATTTAAAGCAGCGCCATCTATGACTCATCTGCTAAACGAGCAAAAATACAGACAGATAGCGGAGCCTTTCATTTAACCCTTTGGGCACGGAACGCCTAAAAAGGATAGAATGTTTAACTATTATTATTTTGTGCTCCCAAAATGCAAATCAAATGCGCGGGGCGTGTCGTCCCTCTGGTCTGCCAAGTAATGTGTATAGCACGATATTTTTATAAGACAGTTTTTCGTAATCTTATACCCACAACTACGTAAAAAGCTAGTCATTCAGCTGATAGTAAAAGCGTCGCGTCAGCTCATAACAATAGAGATTATAAAAAACGAGTCTAAGTTACAAAGCTTTTTAAACTACAGCCAATATCATTATGGAATATCACGCGCGAGTCGCATTCGTAATAATGAGAAACTATAACGCGTTCAAAGGTTCAAACTATTTTTCTATTTCTCCTCGTGAATCATAGGGCAATGTTCTAAAAGCCGCATGACTGACATCGGACCAAAAGCAAGGTGAAACGAAAAGCCACTCGAGACGCAGTAAATCGAAAAGACATTGAGTTAGAAGGGTGGACTGGTGAAGTATGACGAAATGATGACACACGTTCGAAGCCTAACTTATATTAAACACCGAAGTTCTTTGTACTCTTTTGAAAAATAGCACCTTACATGTACTCGCACCGACTCTACTCTGTGAGCTCCGTCATACCATCTGTGGTCATGCAAAATGTTTAAGTTAATACACCCCAGTGAAAGGATTTTCTAGACCTAGACAGAAAATTAAGTAAACAAAGATAATAATATTATAGATCCTAAAAAAAATTAGCAACCAGCGGGATTTGATCCAAGAGTTTACCTATCTAAGACAGGCTCTATAGATGTCGCCAGCACTGCTTAGTAGGTACAAAATAAGGCTAAAAAACTCAGCCATTGGGCAACCTAGATGCGACCACAGCTTAGTTGGAAGAGCGTCTAATCAGGTGAGTTTGAAAGTGCGGGTGCAAATCCTGCTAGTTGCTTAAAGTTTTAGGAAGTATTAATATCTTTAGGGTATGTGGACCTTAAGTGTGGTGCATTTTAATATTCTTTCCATAAATTAAACAATTACACGTGAAAGTAATAATTGGTAATGTATACCTACGTGTGATATCACAAAAACACCGCGGTCTGCCTGATATCATTTTAAACTTGTTTTAAACTGAGTTAGTACCGTTCGGTCACAGGCTCGTTCGGTCACAGATTTACACACCCATACAACATACACTTGCACCTGTGTACATTTTTAATCTTTCGCCAGCAATGGATTTCATGCATTTGCATTACTGGTTAAACTACAAAAATCTTCTGTTATATTTGGCTTCTGTACCTATATGGGTATCTGACGACATTATTTAAAATGTTAATTTACAAGTTTCCACAGTTTGGGCCCGGCCATAATTTTAAAAGGCAGTATTTCAAAACTTGGCATAAATAATGTATTGTATGAAGATTTCAAACAGTAATAATTTCAGATTGCGTGGTAAACGGTATTAAGTTACCATCGGGGGTGAAAACTGCAGTTTTCGACAGTTGGGGTGACTTTGACGGGCGAGGGCGGGATTCAATAGACAAATTCGTGCGGACTTGATATGGGGGTACTTGTTACACCGAGGTGGTACAGAAAACTAAAAAAAAAACGTAAAATCATTTAAAAGTACGATAGGTAATCGTACACATAAGAAATACTTTTAGATTTGAATTTGAATCGCTTTCCATCAGGTGAGACAGTGGTCAAATGATTTGCCTATAAACAATTAAAAAAAAAGATAAGAAAGGTGTGGCGGTGATAGCAACATTTCTAAAGATTTGTAGGTAGCTGATAGTTACACCTACGAATCTAGAAATAACATTCACTGTACCGTACAGTGTCTACCTATACCTTCATCACAGGAATCAAAGTTCATAGTCAACGACTACAATGTCATTCGCTTCCTTTGGACCTTTTTTAACATCATACCCAGAAAGTTGCACAACCGTGTCATAGCTATCCTTCACCAAGGGCCGGATAAATTCAGGGTGGTGGCACGTAGGGGATGAAAGCTAAAATAAAGGGGAATCCGTTGCCATGGGCTACGCCACGCCACGCTAAGAAACTGCCGCGTTCTTGCATAAAAATAACACTTTACCGAGTCAATTTGTATTTTGTAGAGAAAAAGCTGGATTTACTTGAGTTTTCAGTGACTTAGATCGTTCCTTACTTCGGTGGTTTGGGAGCGATGGGACCATAGATTTTGTAGTTTATGGTTCCTAGAAACAGGACTGGTAAAAGATTGTAACCTCACCGTTAGAAAGAAGTTTTACCTGTAAAATTACCTTTACTATTATGTATTCTGTTGCCTCCCCCTACAGCAGGGGAGGCCTATGTTCTGCAGGGGAGGAAAAAGGCTGATGACGATGATGATTATGACTCTGGGACTGGCAACACAGCTCTCCGGGGCGCGTTAGCACCGTAGCATGTTCTTGCATAAATATAGCTTTACGAACTCAATTTCATTTTCTTATAGAAAATCGGTTTTTCTCATATCCAAAATCTAAATCGGCGTTAAGGAGATGACATGGAGCTATATAATCAGTTTTGAGGTTTAACCTTCATCTGATATTGGTATTTATAGGCGTGGAGTGATGATCCAAAATGGGAAAACTTGGGAGACATATTTTGCGAAGTATGCTTCGGGTTTTAGGTCTACAGGTGATGAAGGTAGATTGAAAAAGTTTGTAACTGAGCTGATTTTGTAAACTCCAGTTCGGGGTGATTTTAGGGTGGGTCTCGGTTGTTTTATCATGTACACATAATGCACGACAATACCTTTTTCAATTGAAAAAAATATGCTTATTTAGGCCGTTAGTATCTATTATTCTGTGATAGAAGAAAAAAAAAAGAAGTTGAGCGAAATGAAGATCTGTAGGTAGCTGTAGAGCTGTAAGTAGTTAACAAGTTTCAGTAAACCTATTCAAAACCTTCATTACCATTTCACATTACTCACGTTAATCCATTGCCGGAGGTAATCCACCCCAATCTCCCAGTCTTCTTTATTACACGGTCAAAGTGCTTTTGTTCCTTAAACTAAGTAAGCACTACCAAACCATCTCCTACTACTACTTCCGCAACTCCAGCGTGTAGGTATACAGGGACCGCTCTTGCAGGAGCTACTAGCTGCGTTGCGTATAGTAAGTACTCTACACACCATACAGCCGGCCACACAATTTGTCAACTCAATCAATCAAATCGCATCGTGTGGAGTCGTGTTGCGGCTCCCATCATACGAATCGCATTTTGTGGAGTCGTGTTGCGGCTCCCACCCTGCAAGTCACATCGTTTGGAGGCGTGTTGGGGCTCCTATTCAGCAGATTGAGGCGACAAATTGAGTGACAGACTGCATGGTATGTATAGGACTTATGTTGTCCCTCCATCCCACCCCTGTGCATCCCACATTACGTCTGCCAATTCACACGAATACATATCACTAACATAATACGTAATCTAAGAATCGTGGCATCTTATTTTTTTTATTTATGTAAATGAATAACATGATGAGCTAGTCTTTCTCCTGATGTTAAGCGTCACGGCTGCCCATAACATATTGCAGTATCACTCGGACCTCTAAATTAATACAGTTTAGCGTCACACTGCACTGCGCACGTCATCCTGAGACTTCACACAGTATATTTATAAGATTTCTAGACTGAGTGATCAGATCATAAAATCTCATTTGCCCAGTAAATTCACTAGCTACAATGCCCTTCAAACCACCCATAACAGATTGCAGCGTCACGGAACTCTAAATTAAAGATTCGCGTGACACCGCGCACTGCGCCCGTCATCCTGAGACATCACACCTCCTAAAAATCTTTTCTAGACTGTGAGTTCTGATCATAAAGTCTCAATTGCCCAGTAATTTCACTGGCTACATGAGCTAGCTAATTCCACTAGCTAGATGCCCTTCAAACCGGAGCACAATAATGCTTGCACACTACTGCTTGGCGGCAGATAACTTGATAAGTTATTAAAATCTTATAACCAAGGTTATATTAACAATTTTAAGTCCCTTGAAATACGGCGTACTGAGAGAGACCAGATACTTCTCTACAAGTTACTGCGGAATACATTTGATTCCCCAACCTTGCTTAATAAAATATGATTCTATTGCCAGCGACTTAGTGCTAGAAAACGAATGTTATTTGTTCAAGCTAAAACTAGCACTAGATATTGTTCCAATACCTTTATCAACCGCGCCTGTCGGTCATATAAGGAGAATTTCAATGATTTGGATATATTCTTGTTAACCTTATCCAAATTTGTTTGTGAAATTAAACCTCATAAAAGATCTTTTCAATTTAAACTTTTTTTTTCCATAATACCGTAGGTATTTTAATTCACTTTTCTGATATAGTAAATTAAGTGGGTATTATGTAGGTACCCACTTTCAATAAGGTGTTTTTTCATTCATGATTTATTAATATGTAGAAACTTTATTGGTTTATGTGTAAGTAAGATTAGTTAATTAAGTTAAGTTGTTTGTTTCTCTTAAACATTAATAAAATAAAAAATAAATAAATAAAATAAATAACAAAGTCTGAAGCTGTGCTCGAAGTGATAAATCTGGTACATCTGTAAACCACACTGAAATGTTGCGTGTGGAAGTGGGATTGCAGCATTTGTGAACCACTGGCTGACTGCTGCAAGTACATGCATGAGATATCATAAGGGTACCCCGAAAATCTAGACTCTAGCTAGAATATAAGGGTAGCTAGCTCCCAATGAATTCCACCAAACTGATCCCATCTATTTCTCGGTAGTCTATTGGGAACTCTAACTTATCTCTAATCTGGATTTCAAAATTCCTAATTTATTGAAAGTAACAACCAATTCGCTAACTTAACTTCAAAGTCAAGAGCAACTATAATAGAAAATTGTCTGTTCAAAATTTCAAGTTAATATCAAATACTTTGTCTGAACTATTAAGTATGTTGTTTTGGAAAACAGCCGCTTTTAATATAATAATACCTTAGCCTTAGCCAAGAGTACAAAACAAATTATTTTAATAAGAAAATACCATACAATAATAAAGATGTGTTCAAGCGAATATCGAATTTATCTTCAAATTAACTTCATATTATATAAGCTCTGAATCGCTTGTAAATAAATAGCTTAAAGACATCGCTATCGATACTAAAAACAGTAACAAATAATTTGAATCACAGGTTAATGATCAGTTAGTAATGTTAGTATGCCGAAATCCTATTATACACCGATTAGATTATAGTCAACCCTTTGTCTTGTATCCGTTATTGTATTAAGGCTGCCAAAAACTATTACGTCATGGTAAAATTATTCGCTGAAAGTAAATTGAAAACGTATATATATCAAATTCTCCATACGAAAGAGAGCTTTTTTCAATCTTTCCGCTAAATGAGATTAAAGTATTAGTTATACCAGAACTATTAACGCGTACATAATAAAATAATTGTAATATAATAATTGTTGATTAAAATGCTATGAATAAATAGTTTAGGAGATTGGAGGGTAAACACGAACGATATACGCATATATATACAAACGAATATCATACTTAATCTATTGAGGCATACTGCTACATACCAACTACTAGCCTGCTACTACGCCGCACTGACCTAAACTGATAAAATCATAACTCTCCTTATTGTAGTCAGGTAAAAAAATACAGCTTTGATATCATACTCCAAAAAGGTCCGTCATATCATGCCATTCCTCTAGGTACTCTAAGCATGATGGATGTATACGTGAAATGTAATTTCACTGTAGCTACCATTTGAGTACAATACGCTGCACGGCCGGAATTTTTAATTAATCTGTCACCGAGAAGGCGGATGAAAAGTCAGTGTCAACTACGCTGGCATTACGCCCAAGGACGAAAAAAGTGTGTTTTGGGGACTTTGAGAGCCAATCGCAATTACAACTGAGAAGGCTTGTAACAATGATAGATTGGTATTTGGTTCCACGTTCTACGTCCTTACGTTAGTCAGTAGGAAGTCAGGCTTTAGCCCCCATTGATATTTGATAAACGATATTCTGCACACAATACTTTGCGTGTTTAAATAGAAGTTAGCTCTACACGTGCACAATTTAACAGCAATGTATGCGCAAGTATATGTACAGGGTTCGGCTATTGTAATTTTGTTCGCATATGACCAAATTGAGCATAATGCTTGGCGACGCACGCTATACCATGCCAATGGAATCTCTAACTACATACATTTATATACTCGGTGGTGTCAAACTATGTGGTGTTTACTAGGTGGTAGGACTTTTCTGCAAAGTTCGTCTAGGTAGGTACCACCGCTTTGCCAGTTATTCTGCCGCCAAGCAGTAGTGTGCAAGCACTACTGTGTTCCGGTTTGAAGGGCATTGTAGCTAGTGAAATTACTGGGCAAATGAGACTTTATGATCTGATCACTCAGTCTAGTAATCTGATTACTAGACTGTGTGATGTCTCAGGATGACGTGCGCAGTGCAGTGTCACGCGAAACTTTATTGTTTTAAAGGTCCGAGTGATACTGCAACTGTTATGGGTGGCCGTGTTGCTTAGCATCAGGTGAACGGCTAGCTCGACACGTCATTCAATCGCATAAAAAAAAAAAAAAAAAAAAAGTAGTAAAAGCAACGTTAGTGTTATTCAAAGTTAGTGGCAGTTGTGAAGTGCGCTGCAAGGCTCCCGCTCGCTACGCTCACCGCTTACCTCTGCCCGCGCACATCCAAATTTTGCTTCTGCGCAGCGTTTCGCGCCAACTTTACAGATGCCATTTAGTTTGAATCGCACTCGAACTGACTAAAATCTTATCTATAAACGGATTCAGATCTCAGACCACATAGCCTCAGTCATTTAGCCAGTTCACAGATCGCCAAAGAGACGGTAAGTAGGACCCTTCCCTAACCATCCCTTTGTGAATAAGTAACGGTAAGACGTAGCCTGTATATTATTCAGTACGTAATCAAACATTACCCATGCACCTAACCGGGATTTACGTACGTACAAGTATGGGCATAATTTGCCCTCGGAAACTATGCTGGTTAAAATTAGTTTTGGGGTGCATTTTTTATTTTTGTAATTGGGTAAGTTGGATTGGTATTTCAACTTTATCGTGTGTGTAAATAAATTATATTATCATTTGCCCATTATGCTTCAAAGCATAATGGGCAAATGAGACTTTATGATCTGATCACTCAGTCTAGTAATCTGATTACTAGACTGTGTGAAGTCTCAGGATGACGTGCGCAGTGCAGTGTCATGCGAAACTTTATTGTTTTAACGTTTCGAGTGACACTGTAACTGTTATGGGCGGCTGTGTCGCTTAACATCAGGTGAACGACTACCTCATCACGCCATTCAATCGCATAAAAAAAAAACATGCTCCACAGCTGGAACATGGGCCTTCTCTCAAGGAGAGAGCGGCTTAGGCCATAATCCACCGCGTTAGCCAAGTGCGGGTTGGTGGATGACGTATGTCCTTGAATTATTGTGATTCTAGAACTATACTTGGTGGTAGGACTTTTCCGCAAAGTTCGTCTAGGTAAGTACCATAATTCTGCCGCCAAGCGGTAGTGTGCAAGCACTATTGTGTTCCGGTTTGAAGGGCGTTGTAGCTAGTGAAATTACTGGGCAAATGAGACTTTATGATCTGATCACACAGTCTAGTAATTTTATTACTATACTGTGTTGAAGTCTCAGGGTGACGTGCGCAGTGTATTTATAACTATAACATTATTTAGTTGCACGTGACACTAGTCTGTTATGGGCAGCCATGACGCTTAATATCAGGCGAACGACTAGCGCGTCAAGTCATTCGTTTACATAAAAAAAACATGCCAGGAAAACTACAAAATAATTTCATCTAAGTATTGCTGAATACTGTGCGAATTTTCTTTAAAAATTGGTTTAGAAGTTTTTTTTTGAGAAGTTGCTCTTCAGTACAAAGCCAAACCGCACACGATTTTTCTATTTACCCAATAGAGTAATTTCACCTATTTATTTCAAGCTCTATTGGTTTCTATCACTATACGCATATTAAAGTAATCTACTATTATATTTCTCAACGATCACTTATTATTCCTCATTTATTCACGCCCTCCGTTCGATCGTCTCATTTGTTTGCATTATCTTCCATTAATTTGAGACGTTCTCAATCGTCCGTGGAAAATGAGGTTTCCAACCGCGAGGTTATTTAAGCCCATGTTTTCCTTAAAGCGTTTTGTTATTGCAAAACGCGTAATGGTTGATGTCACCACGTTGCACTTGCATATTTTTCGTTTTTGTATAAGCATGTAGTTCTTCTTCTTCTTCTTCATTTAATGGCTTTCCATCGCTTTTTAGGGATAACTCTGCTAATGTTAAGTGAGTAAAAATTTGTACGGTAATCTATCATTTTACGTGACATTGGCAAAATTGTGGTTACCTCTCCACGTAGGCCATTAACCAAGAGTTGAAGTTGTTCAAGTCATGAAAGTCATGTGAGGCATGTAATGACCGTAATGTAACCACCAGTGACCATACTTTAGTGACGTGTTCTTTCATAATGTTTACACCGCCCGAACGTCTGACATGTATTACGCTACCGATGTAGATGATGCATAGGTGTTTTAAGAATAATAAAAAGCCATAAACACACACTTGACAAAAACTATGTCTCATTTACAAGCAAACTATAGCTTTCAGTTCAGTTAATGTTTATCACTAATTCAATAATTGTAAGCCTCATAATGCTCGGTGTAACGTCTGCAACGAATGTTTATTAGACGAACGCTCGCAGTGACGACACACTTTAAATTTTTAATGCCTTTTAGGAGTGACCGTCCCTCAAAATAACTGAAAATTTGGGGGCCCGTTAACTTTTAGGCGGGCGTATTTCTTCAGTAAATTGTAGCGATAACAGCTCAGTACACGTGGTTGCAGTCTAGCAGCTGTTGTTTAATAAACTTACGAGTGGATCTGATAAACTATTTTTGCGGATTTTTCCCTATACCGACTATAATATAATATGCGGTTAATTAAAAGTCAAAACAGAAAATAGAGCGGTTTATAGCAACTAGGTGGTAGGACTTTTCTGCAAAGTTCGTCTAGGTAGGTACCACCGCTTTGCCAGTTATTCTGCCGCCAAGCAGTAGTGTGCAAGCACTGTATTCCGGTTTGAAGGGCATTGTAGCTAGTGAAATTACTTAGTGGCGACCGACTCATACATACATTTACATAAAAAAAAGCAAATTTTCATATTTTGTATCATAATCATAATAATATCCTTACTGAGAAGAGCAGGAGAGAAGTATCACAAAAACTCAGTAATTGTTTTAGAAATAAGATCGAAGTTGCCATCGTAGTTTAATTAAAAACGGTTTGATGTATCTTTATTTCTCATAAGAAAATATTTCACTTACGTACACATGACAACTAACATGACATGACAACACACACACACACACAACACACACACACACACACATGACATGACAACTATTTAACTATTTAGAATCATGGTTAAGTACATTATTTAACCATGATTGTGGTTGTGGTGCCCCTACGTAGCCTACTTTAGTACTTGTATTTACTTAAGTAGTAATTATTTTCACTAGTAGCGCTTCACCTACAACTAGAACATAACCATCGATAATGGCATTTTAACAGGCAATCAGCGGCAAGGCCGGTCGCTTAAGCGACATCGCGTGACAACTGCAGCCAACACCGTATAATCGCTATTTTGTTTGATCAATTACTACTATTGAACCACTAAACTACGCATTCTGCCCTACAGTCAATAACTCGTTGTTTTTCTTTTTTTTATTACATTAATATTTATAATACTTTTAGACCAAGTAAAGGTATATCAACAAATTAATCTTGTAAAGAAGAAATTTTAATCACGGAGGGGCAAAGGTGCAGAAAAATTTCTTTACATCTGTTAACTATACTGCCATATAAATCATAAGTATACCAAGACATGAATAAAATAGTCTTGGTCTTTGGAAGTTTTAGTTCTTCCCCCAAGACTAGTCTTGGGTACAGAATTGAAATAAGAACATCGAAACCATCCGAATTGTGTAATACCC
The DNA here is from genome assembly GCA_910589525.2 of Ennomos quercinarius. Classification (NCBI taxonomy): domain Eukaryota; kingdom Metazoa; phylum Arthropoda; class Insecta; order Lepidoptera; family Geometridae; genus Ennomos; species Ennomos quercinarius. The sequence goes on along the minus strand of OU342505.1, from coordinate 13,440,867 downwards.
ACACGTGGCGTAGTTACCAGACGAGATGAGTTACTGTTTTAATTTGTACATGTCTGATATAATAATAATGTAACGGTGTTTATTTTCCATCAAGGTGAGGTGAGTGAGCCTTACGAGGGTCGCCGATTCGTTTTCATTATTAAAAAAACAGCTCTATCGTTATCCATGGTTAGACCGAGTTTTTAACAGGTATTGAAGACGTACTACTTATTATTGATAAGCTTCGAGTTTCAAATGCTAATATAGAAAAGGACTAAGTCTCGTATAAGACCCTTGAACTTGACCCAACTTTGGGACAAAGTGACACTAGAAAATGAATTTAACAAGTAGGTAAACAACAAACAAAATTAAAAAAAGTTATCGATGAGCCTTTTCTCTTTTCACTTTCATGATGATTTACATCTGAGCACTGCCATGCCGTAATGAGGAGATTCGCAGGAGAACTAAAGTGACCGATATAGCTCTTAGAACAAGCAAGGTAAAATGGCAATGGACAGGCCACACCGCTCGTAGAACTGACAACCGATGGGGAAGAATGGTTCTCGAGTGGCGACCACGAACCGGAAGACGCAGAAAAGACCCCCCACTAGGTGGACCGACGATCGGGTGAAATCAGCGGGGAACCGATGGATGCAGGAAGCGACAAGCCGCTCAAAGTGGCGCTTTGTGAGGAGGCCTATGTTCAGCAGTGGACGCCTTCAGGCCTGTTGATGATGATGATGATCCTCTTTACTATCACTTTTGCCGATCGTCATCTGAACATTAATTTCTTTAGAACGCATTTCTTGTATCAGTCAGCCTCCTGCAATCCTGGCTGTGTCTAAGGATTGTTGTACTGTGCAATAGCCATTAAGCGACTAGCTGGTCACGTCAATCGTTTACATAAAAAAACACCGATTGTGTAGGCTTTGGGTGGCCTTAATATTAGAAAATAAAGAATGTTAAATAAACTGATGACTGATGTATTACAATTTTTTACTTTAGAACAAAATCAATTTATTAAATAACAAACTATATTAACATCCTCCAATTTAACCATAGAAACAAAATTCCGAGAACACCAAAAAATATAATGTGAGCTAATGTTATTCGAGAATTACAATTCATATGAAGACAACTACATGATTCAATACGAGCGGATTTGTGTCGCTAACTGGATATTCCGACTTGGCAGACGGAGTCTAGCCTTATTTATAGGAGTTATTCTTGCCAAAGTTACTGAAGAAGGGCACATAAATTCTATGAAGACCTCGTTAGCAAGTTCTGGTGTCGCTGCGTCAGGTAGCCATTATGTCGGAGAGCTTTGTGGCGAGCGTATACCTTGCTTGATGTTTCGGATTGTTTTGAAAGCGGGTGTTTATCATGCAGTAAACACTCACTAGGGATCTGTGGACTAAGTGTCTACTGTTTAGATATTCTATGTTCTGACGGTTTAGTCTTTATTCCAATACCTTAAAAGGTCATTGTTTCTTAAAATCAGTGTTTTATTACCTTTTCGCGCTTGATGCTTCATTAACGCCAATTAGTGAAACCTGTATAGTAATTACTCTGAGAGTGAAAATATTCATAACTTTCTGAATAATTTGATTTTGCATTTTCAAATTCTAAAAGGAATTTATTACAAGCGGGCAAGACTGCTTCTGTTTTTCCTGGTTCTTTATAAAACACATTGAAATTATTTTTTAAGAATTTCGTTTCAACAGTTTGTCCTCGAGTGAAAGGCATTCAACCCGCCAGAGCCCAGCTACACCACAATAAATTCACAGGAAAACGACTTCTAATGCAATTATAAGTCTTCGCACAGTCTGTCACGCGGTTAGAAGGGTCACACTTATATACAAACAATTTTCAAACTTAGCTGGAAGAAAATAAGGTATACATTTTGCTGGGTCACGTCATTTTCACTTAACCTTAATTTTAGTTATTCGATTTTTGGGAAATTTAATTCGCCAGCTATAGTGCTTCAACCGGATTAGTGGAGCTATCTGCCTAAATTGAAACCCTAGATATATCCAGCTACTTAGCCATCAGAGACTAATAAAACAAGAATAAAATTAGGTAAAATGGCTCTTTTTTAAAACGTCTGTCTGGATTCGTTAGCTATGAGCATGGAAGACCTTCTTTCATGCTATGAACTACATAATTTTTTTTTCGAGTCGCAATGCTACTATAGATTAAATAAATTAATTGACCTTGAAGTTTTATTTCTGCTAATTTTTTATGTCGGCCAACTGAGTTGACTCTTCTGACTGGATAATCTGCTTTTATGTCATCTAGCTGAATTGCCTTTCGGCTAACTAGGTACCCTGCTTTCATGTCATCCAATGTGAATTGTCTTTCAGCCCAAAGGTCATTCTGATAGGCATTCGTGTAGGCTAGGGTGTTTCATAGTGAAATAAATCAGAAATGATGGGTACTCCACGCCCTTAACGGATCTAGCACGATTTTTCCTGTAACCCTGTATATATTAATCTATACACTGGGCTAAATCCGTACATTGAATATTATTTGAAATTTTTGATTGCATTGCACTTCTTTATTGATACAGAAGTGGAAACAATTTCTTTTGAATTATTTGTCATGTCTATTTGTCTGTCAGTCTGTCTGTCTGTCTGTCCCTTTGAACACGCGTCGCGCTGGAACTACTGAGCGGATTTCGCTGAAATTTGGTATGGTTATAGCTTATTTTTCAGAATAACATTTAGGATACTTTTTGTTTTTTAAAACAGCTATGTGCGGGGTGGACGAAGAAATATGTATGTAATTTTTGTGCAAGTTTTTTTTTGTTTGCAGGTATTATTTTTAAATTATACTCATCCTGTCGAAGGGAAGATGGAAGGGAAAGGGAAAAGGAAGGTAGGGAAATTCATCCTTTTCCTCTATCTTTTTCCCTTTCGCTTCCCTCTTATCCATAAACAGGGTTAAGGCGTAAAACTAATTAACCCGTGCGAAGCCGGGACGGTTCAACTAGTTCATACATACATTAATGTAAACTGTACTTTATTTACTAACTGTACTTTTTAAACTATTCGTACTATTTTTGTACTATTCGTTCATAGTAGGTACAGATCTGTACTATTATTTATTCTGCCTACAGGCAGTTTTGTTGAAGCGTTTGAGTATAGGTTCAAGTAATTTCAGAAGACTTATCAATCTTTCCCAATATTTCCATTGGTCAAATCCATGATAAGTCTATAACTCTACTAGTTTTGTTTTCATTAGATCCACTTTAGTTAGTAGGTTTAATGGTCAAGACCTTCCTCGGTGGATCCACCGCTGTAAACCTCAGGCATTGTAATTTTGTTCCCTTAGGCTTTTATTCCTTTGATTATAAGGTACCTAATAATCAGTCTACACAGAATAAGCAAGAATGAAGCAACGACCCTTCAGGGACGATGATTGTGAGGTAAGTCTATGCTGCACGTTTTTGTGATCTATTTCTTATTCGACAAGGGTGATTGAGGAGATGGGAGGGGTGGGTGTGTTGCACTATTTAGTAGGGTGCACCATTGGGGTGCATTTTGTGTTGTATTGTTGTATCCCCTTATAATTATCGCGCCCTTCATCTTGCTTATCCTTGCTTGATCTATTTAGAAATAGCGCGTTATAAAACATTGTTCTAATTCGTTTTCTTTATACGGAGCATATAAATTAGCTTACTCAGAAACTCCAACATTCAGTAGTAGTTACTTACATTTTAAGTTGCTGGCTCTCTGGCTCTCTTCGCGAAGACTTTTTAGGGTTCCGTACCCAAAGGGTAAAACCTATTACTAAGGCTCCGCTGTCTGTCTGTCTGTCAGTCTGTCCGTCTGTCCGTCTATCACCAGGCTGTACCTCATGAACCGTGATAGTTACACAGTTGAAATTTTCCCAGATGAAACTAAAAAAAACTAAAAACCGAATAAAATAAATATTTAAGGGGGCCCCATGCAACAAAAGTGATCTTTTTTCTCGTTTTTGCCTTCATATTTGAACGGGCTAATGCTGTTTGTCTCTACCGACCTTTACAGCGCCACCGGGGCTGGGAAACAGGGGAAGCAATAACGCACTGAATGTTGCAGAGAACACTTCTTGAGTCCGTTTCTCGCTTGCGATGAATTGCTAACGTTAGTCAAATTACTTACAACATTTATGGTCAACAAACACAGTTCCTTTAGTTTGTCTAATGTCTGTTAAGAACCAGCTCGGTCTTATTTACTCCAGCGCTAAACTCATCCCGGACAAAACAAACGGACACTTGGACCTAACTTAGACTTCAGTTGAACTGAACTTAAGCGAGAGCTAAACAGGCATTCAAACTTAAACTGTCTTGATTTATATATACTGACTTTAATTTATGATCGGCCAAGTTTCGGTGGCGAGAAAATTTACGCTCTATTGTTGCGTAACTTGACCTATTTTACCTTTGAGTAGGCAACTCCGCACTTTATATGAAAGTAATGCGTTAGAAAGAGATGCGATTAGTAGGTAAATATAATAAGCTCACAAATTACAATTCTGTGCGAGCTGAATTGCGCTTTATTGTGTTGTAGCTAGAGCCAATATTCAATTAAACTCTATTCAGAGTGGCTCTTCTGTACTTATACTATTTCAGTTCCGCTATGGAATACACCATTTTCTGAACATTGTACCTACTCAGGTACATAGATTTTTATCATAATATAATATGTATATTGCCATTTCTATGGGCTTCATCCCTTACATTTGGTGATGGAATTTAAGAACATCAGCAAGTAAGAAATAAATTACTCCATCTACTAGCTAGAGGATCTTTAATCAGTCAAGAATTTTTCTTCCATCAGACAGAACAACACAATGCATGTACCTATACAAGTATACAGGGTTACAGGAAAAATCGTGCTAGATCCGTTAAGGGCGTGGAGTACCCATCATTTCTGACTTATTTCACTATGAAACACCCTAGCCTAAACTTAACCCTTTTCGAGATATTCAACTTTTAATTCTTTTTTATTGAAAATTGCCAATTTTTAGGCAACAAAATTTAATTTTGTTTATTTTGTGTGTCTTATTATTATTATTATTTAAATTCTCGGGTCTAGCCCGGACATTTGAGAGGCATTGGTGGGGCCTAAGCTAACACCAAGAGGCCCTTTTGAGTATCAAATTAACTACAACTATTACAAGGCATGGTATGGCATATTATAAACTATTTTGTATACAAAGGTTAAAAATAAATCTGGGCTATTGTGGTGAACTTATGATGGATTGATGTTTGGTTTATGGAATGAGAAAACGGCACCTGCCAATTTTGCCTCACGTCAAAATGTTTGAGGCAGGTGATGACTTGCCACCCACTAAATGGGCTCCCTATAGTAGCTACCGCATATTGGTGCTGAGGAAGCAACATTGGTGTGGGTGGCTTAGGGTGTTGAGAGGTGTGCTGCACTTTCACTGAACGCTACTCGCGGCGTTATGCTCTTTAACACTTCCACCCTGGAGCTTAGGTTTTAGCTCTTGCGACTTCCACCCCCGGACAGCCAGTTAAGGCAAGCCAGGGGTCAGGGGTCTCATTTAGCCCCTTGGAATCAGGGTACGCGGTTTATTATTATTATTATTATTGCATTTTTACATGTGTAATAAGATGCTTTAGGACGTCAATCATTAAAATAGTACATAAGTTAATTGAATAGACCGTAGTATACAAGTGAAAGTTAAGAAATAAAAGAAAATATTAGAAACTGTATTTTTCTCTAAGGGATATCTAAAAAAATATTAAGTTTAGGCTAGGGTGTTTCATAGTGAAATAAGTCAGAAATGATGGGTACTCCACGCCCTTAACGGATCTAGCACAATTTTTCCTGTAACCCTGTATGTATATTAGCATAAACGGACTACCTGACGGGAAATTTACATCTTTGTTAACTTGCGGTTTTAGCTTTTATAACTTTACTTATGTCTTAAGAATATAAAAGTCTAGTAAAATAAAAAAAATAATGTGGCGTCCTTTAGAAAATAAAAGGTCAAATAACAAAAAAGTTACCTTTTCATTTGGACCAAGTCTATCTAGCTAGACCTCAACAGCACCGTATATCATTACACCCTACCTTCCTCCATTTTTTTTTTGTAAATATACGACACCGTATGTAAATACAGATATCAATTTTATATCACGGTACGCGCAGACATTGTACTTGGAGATTATATAAACGTCTGCAGTATATTAACTGCATACACTATCTAGCATTTTTTAGTTGTGTTGAATAGAAAGTAAGATTTTTTTTACTTAATTATTTATTGCAAACATATTTTGTTATAATTACAGATCTTATGTGCTGACTAATCATATTATTTTTTTTAACGGGCAAATTGCCTTTAGTACTCAAGCTAACTAAAAAAAAATCATATTACATATGAGGTTTAAATGCGTTTAGTGTGTGCAATCAATGTGAAAATCTGTTGCTGTTCACGATCATCAATCATCAACAGGTTATTTATATTTGTCTTTTTTTATACGACTAAATAGGCCCGGCTCGCATTTGACCGCAATCTCACCTGATGGAAGTGACGATGCGGTTTACGATGGTACATGCTTGCCTAGAAGATACCTATTCACTCGCGACTTGAAGAGCTCCAGATTGTAGTTATCGGGAAACAAAGACGTTGGTAAAGAGTTCCATTCCTTCGCTGCTCGGATTATAAATGTCGAGTCAAACCGCTATTACTTGTCTACTGAGATCGACCATTAGCTCTCTCTAATACTATTTCCGAGTCACCAGGCCGCAGGTCATCCTATGTTAACTTTGCCTTAAACGTAGTCTCCACTCAAGAATTCGCCAACTTCAACGATTGTAGGTTCTTCGAGAGATAGGCCAGCCCACTACCACTACAGTTTACTAAAATCTTTTGAGCTACCACTTTTGGTCTCTGTCTGATCACTTCGTTACGCATCTTGTCCTTCGAAGAAACGATTTAGTTTTGATTAGACTTGTCCTCATTCATCAAGTATGATTTCATTTACAAATTATAGGAAATCTGCTAAAGGGCTAAACAAAATTGAACTCTGTGAGCTTACAATGTTTAATCAAAGAGGTATATGTACTACGTGTATACAAATAAGTCTTTGTGTTCAATACCGATTTCACTTAGAGAAACCATGTACAAAATAAAATTCCAATAGATACATAAAACCATCATAATTGTTTCAGTTTATGCCACTTTTTGCAGGGAAACTACATCTGATCGATATTATCAAAGGAACACCAATTTGTAGGACACTGGTTTCACCAACACCATAAGCCTCGGTATTCGTGTCAAGGTGTCCACTCATCATCCTGCAGTTATAGTGCGGTTCTACTAAAAGATCTGCAGAAATAATGCGTTTCACTCAAAGATCTGTATAAGGGTGATTCTACAAAAAAAAGGGGTAACTCAATGTCATCAGTCAATAAAACGATGTACATTATATTTTTTTATTATTTAATGATTAATTTTAAAACAATTAAAAGCCTTTTATTTGGTCACCCAATTTCAGCTATTCATTTTTAAGGGGGAACGTCACACTCGCGCGGCAAATTCAAATTTTCTTGCATTCTTTTGCCAATAATGGCTTAACTACTTAACGTGATTACATGAAAACTAATTTTGCGCAAATAAATATAGTGTATCAATAAATTACAATTAAAAGTATCACCTACTTATCATTGGTTTAGCGACAAATGGCAATAAACAGTTTTCTTCTTAGTTTTTCAGTCTATTGCCATGTGTCGCTAAACCAATGATTTGTAGGTGATACTTTTAATTGTAATTTATTGATACATTCTATTTATTTGCGCAAAACTAGTTTTCATGTAATCACGTTGAGTAATTAAGCTATTATTGGCAAAAGAATGCAAGAATATTTGAATTTGCCGCGCGAGTGTGACGTTCCCCCTTAATACAAATTTGTAAAACTTCACAATATATTGTCAAAATGTCAGTACTTTGGCGTGTCACAACCTCAAAAGCGCGCAGTCAAATAGCTGTCTATTAAATATTACCTTTAATATAATAAAACTTAATATTTCACTATAATCTGTAATGTATTTTAATATTATATAATCACAACTTTCATAATTTATTATTCTCACCGTTGTTGTAAAAATAATGAGAAACTTTGTGTTCAGTTTTATTCGTCAGTCCGTTGTGTGTTGTTCGAATTTGAATTTCCCGCTAAATACTGGCGACTCAAATTCAAATCCGCATTAAATTTCAAGGTTGGTACTAAAGTTAGCTGCATACCGCGCCATTGTTCGGCCGCCATTATTGTGCCAGTGCTAGAGTTGTGTTTGTCGTGTGAACACGTGCCGATCCAGACAAAATTTCAGTCCTATGGTGAGTCGCTATTTCCTTGTAAATCTGTGTTATATTTTAATTTATACATAGTTAACTTTGATTTGTTAAAATGTAGCTTCTTGATATTTGAAAACATCAAAATAAACGTTAAATCTAAAGATAACCTCAAATTCATGTTTGTTTCATCAGTCCGTTGGCGTCAGTCCGTTGTCTGATATTGCGCCAAAGGACTGACGTATTTCCAGGGTTCTGACTTTTTGAGCGTTTCTAACCATTTTTTTTACTTATTTCAGTTTAAAACATCATGGCTCCTAAAAAAAAACAAAACATGTCTAAGGATAGAGAAGATATATTGAAAAAGAAAAGAGAAGCTGAAAAGGCTCGCTTAGCTAGAATAAAAAACGACCCCAATAAATTAGCTGAATACAAAGAGAAACAAAGGTTGCAATACTTAAAAAAGAAAGAAAAGTGACAAAGAAAAAATATTAAAGACATGACGCCACGAGAGCAACGATTAACTAGAAAAGAATGGAAAAAATATTCATCAAAGTACAGGCAAAAAAAACAACTTTTGAAAAATAGCACTGATAATTTTGTATGCCAGAATACTCCTTCAACTACTGACGATGAAGCACAACTAATAGTTGGCGAACTAATACGGTCCATTGTGAACGAAGATCGAAGAGCAAATGAAGCAAAAAGGAGAAGTGAAAGACAGAGAAAGTTTAGAAATAAGCAATTAAAAGAGATGAAAGCAATGGTTTCAAAACTAAAAACTAAACTAAACAATCAGCGTCAAAAATATAGAAGAGTCAAAAGGCAGTTGAAGAAAGTTGTAAAATCTGTGGAAAAAACTCCGAAAACCAGAATTGAAGAAATGAGCGAAGATATAACTAAAAAGAAGGAATTAGTGAAGAAGGCCCTTTTCGGAGAAGTTATCAAAATTCAATTGGAGGAAAACTACACTAAAATAAAGAATAATGTAGATAAAAGAAAGTTCAAACAAGCTATATCCGGAAATGTGGTAGATAAATACAAATTATGGAGAATACCAAACAAAGCAGTGACTTTTAAAAAAGCAGGATATAATCAGCCAAAAAATAAACACGTCAAAGTTAAAGTGCAAAGTCTAGTTCAGCAATTTTTAGAAGATGATTCTAACAGCCGTCAAGCAGCAGGCAAGAAAGAATTTGTGACTCGTAAACAAATTAAAAAACAGAAAAGATATATACAGGATACTATGAAAAATCTTCATAAGAAGTTCTTGAAAACCATTCCATTTAAAATGAGCTATTCCCTATTTACCCGACTCCGACCATTTTGGGTGGTTCCCCCTAAACTATCAAACCGTGATACTTGTGCTTGCACGGTCCACGAAAACATGGACCTTCAACTTGCTGCTCTAAAAAAGGCACATATTCTGACAACAGTGAATAATCATCAAAGTATGTTGAAAATGCTTTGTTGCGATCGATATTCTGAAAAATGTCTTGAGAGAACATGTGATGAGTGTTCCTTAAAAACGTTGACTTATGCACAATTCGATAACTCAAAACCGATCTTGATGCAACAGTGGGTGAGTAAAAAAGAGTCCATATTTGATCTGAAAACAAAGAAAGAACGATTTGTAATGAAGTGTAAAAAAGAAACACAGGAAATCTTACCAGCAGATCTCATAAAAAAAATTGAAAATGACATGGCTAAATTTTTCCGGCATTCTTTTAACATAGTACACCAGTATAATGTCATTAAGCAACTGAAAGAATCTTTGTCTGAAAACGAAGCCGTGGTGCATATGGATTTTTCAGAAAACTTTTGTACCAAATACAACAAGGAAATACAAAGCTTTCATTTTGGCGGTTCGCGGACCCAAATTTCATTACATACTGTGGTTGTTTACTTGAGAGACTCTACGACTTCACACTGCACTATGTCTTCTAATTTGTCACATAACGCTGGAGCGATTTGGGCCCACCTAAAACCTGTGCTGACATCACTGCCATCAAACATTCAAAAGATTCACTTTCTCAGTGATGGTCCTGTAACGCAATACAGGAACAAATCTATGTTTTTTGTATTGGGCTGTAAACTGCAAGACATGTACCCTAATATTGTGCAATATTCCTGGAACTTTCTTGAAGCCGGACACGGGAAGGGGGCACCCGATGGCATAGGGGCCACATGCAAGCGAACAGCTGATCAAGTGATTGCTTCAGGAGGTGATATAACTAACTTGACGGAGTTTGCTTCTGTTATCCGGGAGAGATGTCCAGGTATAAAAGTGACGGTGATTGAAGGCTGTGATATCGAGAAGATGAATACCTTGATTAACGACGAGTCGTCTCAAATGATCGCCTTTAAGGGGACGCTTTTGGTACATCAGGTGACCGGCTCTGCTTACATTCCCAATCATCTTATAATGAAGTCACTAAGTTGTTTCTGCAACGCTGACGCATGCAATCATTTCAAGCTAGGATCTATTCATTATCAGACAGAGATGGTGGCTGAACATGGTACACGTATAAATGTTTCTACCGTATTTACAGACTCTGAAGACGATGATATACCACTATCCACTTACGGGAATGACATGGATTACCGTTCCAAATTGGATAGCGATCTATCAACACCAGGAGTTAGCGGTTATCAACAACGAAGTCTTTATAGCAGTGGTGATTATGTTTTGGTAAAATATATGACAAGGAATACAGAATATAGTTATGCAGCAATCTGCTCTTCTGTTGATGATGAAGAAGGTGAATTGTGAGTGACTTTCCTCAAAATTTGTAAACAGAATGGCACTCTATTTCAATTGAATGAAAAAGATGTAGCAGATGTTCCGATGGAACAAGTAGTTAAAAAATTACCTGTACCAAATATCATTACAAAAGGTAATAGAGTGTTTTATCAATTGAAAGAGCAGATTGATGTTTTTGAAAAGTAATTACTTTTGTGTTAAAGTATTTAGAAGCATTATTTTTATTTTTTGTTGAGAAAAAGGTTTAATTTTTATTACACCTATAAGGCATAGATTATTATTTGTAAGCAACATAACGATATTAGACATGTTTGAAGGCTGTTTTGAAGACTGAGATAGTATTACTTGGTAACTGTTATTACGTTAATTGGTATTTTTAAGGCAGAGAGAGTTTATATTTTTGTTTCAATTGTTTGTTGATTGCTTAGAAAATGTATATTGTTAAGTTAAACTATCTCAAAGTAGTTAAGTAAAATAAAGTTAATAAGAAGCTGCTTTAAAGGTGGAGAAAGTTGTTCCTCACAGTATTACGTAAACATTTTTTTTTATTGGTACTTTAGTGAATTAAAAAACTAAAACTATAAAGAGATTAAAGTGAGACTCAAAATATGTGCCATTATTAGTTTCTAAGAGATATCTTCTAAATCTTAATAAATTTATTACATATCTTATGAAGTTGTGCGTTTTATCAGTACTTTGTCACCCTCGTCAGTCCCCTGGAAGTCAAATTTGGAAAAATCGAAATATCTCCGCATCTAATTTAAAAAGTGACTGGCCCTATCGTGAGCAATATATTCATTAGATTAGCTATCTTATAACGCGAATTTGTAGGAATTAAACTTAAAAACTATCATAAACAAAATATCCCGAAAAGTTGCCCATTTTTTGTAGAATCACCCATAAACGTAATGCGACCTACTGAGAGATTTGTAAGCGTAATGTGTTCTATAAATCATTTTGTGGCATCACTTACAAACTAGCCGTAATATAAGCCTTTGTATGAGGTCAAGCTACTGTTCCCAATCTTTATACCCCAGCACAATACCGACAATTTGCATGCCTCCCCCGTTGTCGCGCGAGATAAATCGCAGGGACGCACGCGGCCGCCGCTGTACTACAAAAGGATAAGCGTATGGGGACATATTAATTCCACAGCTTATTGTTTGAGATGCCAGCAAGGAAAATTCGAGAGTTTCCGATCTTTGCTAAGAGGCTAAGAGCTGAGAACAAGAATAATTTGGCAAAAAAATGTAGATCTGCCAAAAGTGTGTCAGTTTACCACTTTCCTATTGATAGTTGTTAGTCTTGGCGCACTGCGATAATTATTGGGATTTATGAATGAAAAATGTGCATTCGACACGCGTTAATTAACACTATCACTTATTCCGGGAAGTTCCTTAGATTTATTTATTTATTTATTTATTTAATTGTTAAATACATTGTTAAATAGATATAGTCAAAGTCAAAAATTGTATTGCAAATAGGCTATTTTTAGCACTTTAATAGACAGTTCTAGTTACAGAATATCGTCGTCAATATTGAAATTCCTTTTTGTGATTTACATTGTTCAACATGAAGCCCATCCGATAAATTTGTCACCCGAAGCTCTATACTGTGTGTCGTTGATATAACATAATATTATTTCAGGAATGGAATTCACATTTTTGTCCGTGACATTCTTCAACTGCTGCAAGGCTTGGACGAGTGAGTAATTCGTCCAACCCTTAGGGCTATCAATACGAGTATGACATCACCAGGTACTAACCCGGTGATGTTAATTTTTAAGTATAATTTGACCGTTTGAGCAACGCCTTTGATACACCTACTTTGGTACTCTTTAGATTAGCGTCATTACAGTGTGTCACATAATTTAGCCTATTTTTAGACTAACTCTTGTCAGTCTACGACTTGGAGCTGTGCGTGTTCTTTCCAACCCCTCTATTACCTGAAGGGATATTCTGGTACTTGTTTATAACTTAGGTTAGTCTCGATCAGTCATCTTTGCTCTTTAGCTTTACCAGCGGTTTGTATTTTTAATACACACAAATTTTAATGTGTGACTTTCTTGCGATTTTGGAACGTTTACGTAACGAACGTAATTGAACGTTTTTCACTACGTGACTTGGACTTCTGCATTGGCTTAGCTAGCGATGAACCAGTCGTCGACAACTTGGCAACCGCTCATCCATGGCTATCTTCGCCTTCTTGGCTACGGGAGTCTGGCTGAGGTCCTATAAATCGAATGCCTTAGTAATCTCTAAATTTATCACCGAGTCGACGATGGCGAATCGAGACGACCGATCAATCTGTCTGATAGATTGTCAGCCGGTATAATTGGGAGTTACTGCCGGCATCTGTTCCCGCAGCGTCGTCATTCGTCAACTGTGGTACGGTCTACGGGTGAAGAAGTGTCTACAGCCCTTTTAAATGGACGAGATACTGAAAAATATTCTTGGTTGCTTTTTTGCATTGTGTTTTAGATATTTACGCCCTTGGCATTTTGCGTTTGTTGCTTTAAGCGACGTTGTAATATTATTACTGTGATTGTATGATAGAAGATCCTTCGGAATTCAAAATGAATATGCACGCTGAAATGGCATTGTGACAATCATACTTTTTAGCACTTTTCAACCCGTGTGTTAGAGTTAGCAAGTTGAAATAGCAATGGGCAGGCCACATTGCTCGTAGAACTGACAACCAGTGGGGAAGAAAAATTCTGGCGACCACAAACCGGAAGACGCAGCGTAAGCCAGCCTCCCACTAGAGGGACCGACGATCTGGTGAAAACCGCGGGGAGCCGATGGATGCAGAAGGCGCGGAGCCACTCAAAGTGGCGCTCTCGGGGGGAGGCCTATGTTCAGCAGTGGACGTCTTCAGGCTGTTGTTGATGATGATGATGATGATGGATATAAAATTAAAAACGGGTTAACTTTAAATTTAAGGAGCCTGATGATACGCATCATGTCTGCTGTATGTAGCGTAGTTACATAAGTATGAGATGATCACCTTTATGTAGTCTACGACCAAAGTTCACATTCGCAATCACAACTATTGTATTCCTTATTTACAAAAAAACTCTATCTCCGAATAAAGTACAAAGTGAATAAGTTAACAGCGATCGTACGTCACATAGATTTGTGTACCCCATGGCAGACCTTGAAACTTGTCTCGAGCGTGCACAAGGAAAAATGTACTGTGTCTGAGAAGAAATAAAGTCAGTAACAACTTGGCTCGGTTTAATGGATATCCAAATACAAATTGATTTACGGCGGTACACTTATAGAGAATGTATTACACTACACTGTGTCAAAGGATGCCATTGTATTTTAAATAGACGGGCTCTTTCAAACATGCATAGATCTAATCATTAGTACCTATTGATAAATATATGAGTACTTCTACAAGTAATACAACTTGTATTATTATTCTATTGCAGTCAAAATGACTCAATTAATATAAAAATAATAGATGATAAACCAAAGTTTGTTATTTTTCAGGAAAATTCAATATGGCGGACGTAGTCGGCCATATTGCGAACTAACCCCCTTAATAATAAACATTGTTGATAAGTCTATCGCCTTTACGCATTAAGTGCTGAATTACGAGCATGAGTGTGGGCAAGTGATATAATGTAGTGAAACGTGGTTTTTCGTGTTGCTTCCAAAATTCCATAGAAGCTTCTAGTAAAGTCGCCACCACTTTACGGCTTGGTCTCATCCTCCCCGGTGGCGCTGCCCCGGTACCGGGGACGATGAGACAAAAAGTGTCATCCTCCCCGGTAGCCTCAACAATGGCGCTCACCGGGGCCGATGAAACAGTAAAAGTGTCATCTGCCCCGTTATAGTCGGATCGACGAATTCATCTCGGTGACAGCGGGGCCGATGAGAATTAAAGTCTCATCATCCCCGGTACGGCCAGTGCTGGTGCTTTTAACGGGGAGGATTACACAAATCTAGTTTCATCAAGCCCAGCCTGGAAGGTAGGGTGCTATAATAAAGAATTTGCCTAATAATGTATAAATGAAACGAGTCTGTTTATAATGAATATAAATGTAATAGAGCAATAAAAATATACTAAGGTTAAAATTAAAATAACGATGAATAGAACCAGACATCGTAGTTCACAGAACAAAACTATAACTAAATAGCTTCTAGTAAAATAAACGTGTTATTTACCTCTTACTTTTGTATTTCAAACTCAAACTCAAATTCTTTATTGCAAATAGGCTATTTTTAGCACTTTTACAAGTCAAAACTAGATAACGTATTTATAAATAATAAAAATTAAATTATTGTACATATCAAGCAAGCAATAACAAATAATTATTACCTTACCTTTTTTTGTACCTTTTAACATTATTTACATTCAATAACACAGCCAGTTGATTTTTGTGGTAGCTGCTGTTAGTAGTCAAAACTCATATATATTTTAGCTTACGATTCTTAAAATATAACCATTTTTTTCATCTTTTTCCATTTAAATATTACTCACCTATAAAATAGTGAAGTGCTAAAAACAAATGCAAATTGAACTTTTATGACTGTGTATTGTTAAGCACCTGGGTACTTTTTCCCTTTTTTAAATGCCGCACTGACAAACAAGTTTTTATGGAACAACGAAAGAATAACAAGAGAAACAAAGGAGCACCATACTTAGATTCATTTATTTTGTTATGTATAACCGTATGGTATAATTGTTTAATCCGATAATCAATTTTGTACAGTGCGGGTATAAATATAAACACCCGAAGAGATTTTATATGTAGACCACAAATTATAAATTCCGTTTGAGCTTATTATTTTTAGCAGAGCATAGCAAATATCATGAAGAAAATCTATTTTCTACTTACTTTCAAAGTTAATACGAGTTTTTTCTACTAACAGCTACCACAAAAACAACTATCTGTGTTATTGAATGTAAACAATGTTGAATAAAGAAGGGTCAATGTAGATAGGTACATAATAATTATTTGTAATTATAAAAATAAGAGGCAAATAACACGTTTATTTTAATAAAAGCTATTTAGTTATCGTTGTGTCTTACGATGTATCTCTACTAAATCATCGTTATTTTAATTTTAAGCATAGTATATTTATATTGCTCTATTACATTTATATTCATTATAAACAAACTCGTTTCATTTATACATTATTAGGCAAATTCTTTATCATAGCACCCTTCCTTCCATGCTGGGCTTAATGAAACTAGAATTGTGTAATCCTCCCCGTTAAAAGCTTCAGCTTGTACCGTCCATGCTAACCCAGCTGGGTTAGCATGGACGGTAGACAAAATTGTCTTTTCCCGTTTTACGTCACTTTCTTCATACTTGCTTGGAGTAAAACAGAGGCAAGACAGTTTTGTCTACCGGCCGTGCTAACCCTATAGCACTGGCCGTACCGGGGATGATCAGACTATAACTCCCTATCGGCCCCGCTGTCACCGAGATGATGAATTCATCGATCCGACTATAACGGGGCAGATGACACTTTTTTTGTTTCATCGGCCCCGGTGAGTGGCATTTTTGAGGCTACCGGGGAGGATGACACATTTTGTCTCATCGTCCCCGGTACCGGGGCAGCGCCACCGGGGACGATGAGACCAAGCCCACTTTACTAGGGTATGACTTAGACTGGACTATGATTACCTGACTTAGACTGGACTGTGACAAGACTTGAAGACTTGACTTTACACGTGAAATATTCCATAACTCGATGAATAATTACAATACTTGACACTGGCTAAATACACTATGTGTGGAGCCAAAATATAAGAAAAAAAAAAAAAAAAAGCCTATCGCCATCTTTAAAGACATGGTGAGGAATCACTACCTATTGGAACAATGTCTAGAATATGTCACTAGAACTATCAATTATTTACTTATTTTTATGTTATAGTATGTATTATATTTATATTTGGTATTTCATATTATGTTGATATATATTCATATATACATAATCATGCTATGTTAGATTATTATATTTATGGTTTTAAGTGTATGGTATTAGTATTTAGTATATATTATATGTATTGTTTTTATTTTTTTAAGTAATTATACTTTGTTGTATTATTGTTGTTCTTATTATGTAAGTTGTAACTGTAATAACACCAACCGTAATTTTTGTATCTTTCATTCCTGTCCATGCTAAGGTAGCCTGGAAGAAATCGCTTAATGTGATAAGGCCGTCCGTTGTTCTGCCATTCTTATATAAATTTTTATTTATATGCATTTTTGGTTATTGGATTTCAATAAAGTATTGTTGTATTGTATTGTTTAGCGGTGGAATAGTTACATAGTGTTTTGTTTCTCCCTATCGAGCTTGAAATTAGCAAAGATGAAGCAAGAGGAAACATAGACTAGCTATTCCACTGTTCTGCAGTGTTTAATAGTAAGGCAGTAAATTAATAAAACAAGCTGTACCATTTCATATTCTGTCATATCGTGGGTAGTGTCCTGCTATTAAAAATGAACAAGTAAATATTATTTTCATGAAGTAGGTTAAAAATGATTGCAATACTTGAAGACATAAGAAAAATCGGTATATAATAAATCAAGGAGGCATCGCCTGTCCCTTTCTCGCAAAACAGGAGATTTCCCACAGTTACTATGAAAACGCACGTTGTGAAGTCACATGCCAAAGAGACTGTATGTAAAGCTACCACAGCTTAGTAATGGGGTATCTATGAATGAACAAGAGTGACGTCACTGCACGTTTGAGCTGTCGCTTTCTATTCCTGTATTTTAAAATGCTTGTAACATTGTAATGTTTTGAGATATTTAATTTTTGTTTTCACGACTGTTTATTTTTTGAGGATAATATTAATATTATTAATTTATGCAACAAAAAATATCAGCGCACTAACCTATTCGCTTCATCCAGTAGTTTTATTCCGTTTCTGTTATTTTTACAAGAGAAAATCTTGATCTCAAATCTTTGATTTGATTGACGACGACTTCAATCAATCAGATTGACGAGTCCATATCCGTCAATGTTGTCCCCACACAGTAAACCGAAAAACATTGACCGACACTAACCCTGCACGATTAATAAAATTGATCAATCACAAAGATTGATCAATAAAATTGAACGTGTATGGAGGGCCTTACTCTCTGAAGACTAAGGAGACTAAGCTCGTAGAGACAGTACTTTTCACCTCGTGTGCTGATGTAACTACAAATCTAGATACAATCACATTTTCTAATGTTTTATCATAAAGTTACTTACCTAATTACATAAGTTTCACAACACCTAGACCATAAATTCATATTGACGGAGATTTACCTGAAAACAAAAAAAAGCATTGTGAAAATCTTACTTTTTAGCACTTTTCAACCCGTGTGTTAGAGTTAGCAAGGATGGGGAAGAAAGATTCTAGAGTGGCGATCGCGAACCGGAAGACGCAGCGTAGGCCGGCCCCCCGCTAGGTGGACCGACGACGATCTGGTGACAACCGCGTTAAACCGATGGATGCAAGAGGCGAGCAGCCGCTCAAAGTGGCGCTCTCTGGGGGAGCTCTATGTTCAGCAGTGGACGTCTTCAGGCTGTTGATGATGATGATGATTTGACCCCCATAGTGGTTGTTTTTTTTTTAAAACCCGTTCTTAGTACACTCCTACGCCATAAAGAAGACACCCAAATATAAATTCTCTGGACTGTGTGTTATTTATCAGTCAGTCTCAGGACTGTCTTTTAATAATAGGTACATATTTAATATTTATGTTCATGAATCACTGCATCTAAGCCGCAGGAAATATCTCATTTACATACAAACATACACACAGATACGAGTTAGTCAGAGTCAAGGTTTGTGGTTTTATGAATGAAATATTATGCGCCCATTCAATAGTTGATATGACGTTGCCTTATATCTATGGTAATAAGAATGCTAATTGGTTAGCTTCTTGGAATTTATGAGTCAAGGAGTGTGTGTGTGCTTTTTTGTGAGTAATTGATATTGGGGAAATAAAATATTATTTATACATATCTGCGATTAACGTTTTGATACGAAGCTATCTATAGTCAAGGGAAGTTATGATCGGCCTTATGCATTTCATTAAGTAATTTAACCCAACTATCATTTGAAATAAAGTTGTTAAGACTGAATTCGTAATCCGAAATGAAGAGATCCGCACGAGAACTAGTCACCGATATAGCTCTTAGAATTAGCAAGTTGAAGTGGCAGTGGGCAGGCCACATCGCTCGTAGAACTGATAACCAATGGGGAAGAAAGGTTCTCGAGGGGCGACCACGAACCGGAAGATGCAGCGTAGGCCAGCCGTCCTCCACTCTCCGACCGACCATCTGATGAAAACCGCAGGGAGCCGATGGATGCAGGAGGTAAGCAGCCGCTCAAAGTGGCGCTCTATAAAGGAGACCTATGTTCAGCAGTGTACGTCTTCAGACTGATGATTATGAATACTGAATTAATTTTTTTATGTTTGACCACAACTATCCTAAGTACAAAACTTTTTTTTCAATTTAATGATAACCTAAATGGAAGTTGAGTGGCGAAGAAATGTTACAAATAAGTAGGTGTTTTATCTATTTAAGTGCTTAAATTCATTTGTATTGTAGTATTTGATTCGACTTCGAATAAGCAAAAGCAAATAACTTGTTTCAAAGCCCGCCGCAAATAAACATAGGTAGCTATACCTATTAGGTAACAGATAACATACTTAAACTTTGATGACTGGGTTCCATAAGCCACTGAAGCACCGGTACCAGGGCTGATGGAAACCGTACTATCAAAGGACAAAGAAATGGCATCGACCCCAGTTTTGTCCGGTCACAATAAAACTTTGTCATTTCAATACACCCACTGAACATATTTTTGAATTATATTCACAACAACTTAAAAAATATAAAATAGCTAAGCTAGGCATAAAAACTAAACTATACCTAAAAACTTAAAAAAACTCAAAACTACAACAATAAAACTAGATATTCTATAAAACTAAACTAAAACTATAAAATTAACAACATAATACAAAACTAATCTAACAAACCACTACCAGTGGGCAAAGTGCCCAGTATATATACCCACTGAATAAGTCTTTAATTTCAACAATACGTGACCGACTTTTCTATATATTTCTTTCTTTTCTAGGTATTTACTGATACTCCACAAAACTTAATTATTGTATTACGTAGACGCTAAAACACAATACAACGCCTTCATCTTCAAGACGCGACAGGCGGACTCAGCAGTCATCCCTCAATCTCAATTTGGCTCGACACGCTCTCGAGCTATCCAGAACTCGCTCGCGAATGGTAATAGACATTTAAATCCATTACCGAGTAAATTACAACGCCATACACACGCAATATCCTTTTTATCTGCTATTACACGAATCTTCAAACATAGAATCCCCCATAGTATTTTCTTACCCCTATGGTATTGGGATGAACTGTAAGGACAGTATGGACCACTGGGCGTTGTGCGGTGCAGACACACCAAATAATTATTACAGCCATTGTCGACACTCACCATCATCATCTTCAGTCCACGCTATTAAACATATGCCTTGATCAACTTTTATCAAATGGTGGGTACAGGCACTTCGTTCTCGCCGCCTTTCCGTAATGCTCTATTCGGGAATACCGTTACGTTATCCAGCGATGACTAGGAATAGAAACCACGTCTTAGCTCCATCTCGTAAACATATTTACTGCATCTAAGTGAATAAAACTATAGACAATAACCCCCTTAGCCCCTTACTAATCAACACTGCATAGCAGTAGAATAGCTACTCAGTGTTTCCTCTTGTTTTATCTTCGCGCACTTCAAACTCAATAGAAAGAAACAAAACACAAAATAACTATTCCTCTACTACACAACGTTTATTAGTAAGGGTGTAAAAATGAAAGGTCAGAAACAGCTCAATCCTTTCCTATTTTGCACAAAACAACTTCAGTCTTGCCATTTGGTAAGTGCGAGTTGCCAGCCTCGCGGTACGTTCGCGGAAGTGCCCTTACTGTTTGTTCCTTCTATACGTTGCATTATTTCCCATAACGTTTTATGTTGGCGTTACACACATCCAAATTCCTCAGATAGACGTGCGCCAAGCGAGATTTGTTTCTACATCCCTTTACATAATTAAGTAGGATAAATGCTGCATGGCGTTGTATGGGATATAGGAGAATACATAGGGGTTCGAACGTAGTAGAGAGAGATGAAGATAGTCACGTAATGCTTTAAGTAATTTATAGGCTGTGCTACTCTCTTCACACACATACAAACTATGAAATTAGATTCCAAAGTTCAAACTTACAATCAACTATCGACTGCCGCCGTAGCTATTTCTAACCGCCGTAAAACTTCTTCTATCGGCACCGGCAGGTGGTCGAATCAATGAATAATAAAAAATATAAGCGTGCATTCAATTTGATCGAACAAAATTCATGCGAACTGTCGGAACACCTCGAATTCTAACCACGCATTTTAATGTAATATGCCTACAGAGCAATCGTCATATTTTCTTTGAAAGATCCGGAACCGCTGTATAGACAAATGACAATCGCTCGACAATTAAAGCGCGTTTTATAGAAATATTTTTTTTTTTCCATTTCCTAGAGTACTTTCTTACTGAAATAAGCACTCTACTAGAACTACAATCTAGCCATTATTTTGGCTAATAAGTAATTTAAATTTAACCTAAACTTCTATAAACCTTATTATCTAAGAATGTGTCCAATAACACTTTTCTTATTGTCTCTATTAAGGCGACAACACTTTGTTCTTGTGTTCTTTTGGGTAGCACTAGCACTGCACTACATTACACTAATTTGTGAATATAGAAATAATAACCATTGTAGAGAACGTGGGAGTGAGACCGATCTTTATCTTTTCTTTATTGAAACGCTGGTGCCGGTTATTTTCTTCAGAGACTAGATTCATAGACTTTCATATCATCGTATGTATATTATTATCATCAATTGGGGTTTGTCTTTAGTATTCTTATTCGTGCTATGATCACAGAATAAATAATAGTAGGTATACTACCGTATACGAGCCTAGAACGCAATGGATAAACTTGCTCCACAATACGCGAGTGCTTCTCAACTTAAAGCTTTGGATTTCTTCAACAAAACCGTTGAATGTGCGCATAATCACTAGCATATAGGTATTACCGTATTAATAACCGCAAATGTAACTTGTTATTGATGTAAAATTTGTAACCGCAAGTTAATAAGAATGTTTTGTTTGGTCGAGCAAGACGTAGGTGTTTTTATGTAGGTTTGGTACTTTAGGTCAATACCTACGTATTTGCCTATGATAGACTTTAAAGCTTATGATTTTATACTACACAACGTTCATTTCAGTTACTCTTACACTCTATTGCTATTGTTATAGTAATGATGATATTTATGATGACTGACTAGTCCTACTGACTAATCATTAAATTGATGTTTTGTAACCACCAAGATTTACTGTATGGAGTCAACTATGCATCTTTTTTATGTTAATGAATGATGTGACGAGGTAGTCGTTCAACGGATCGGCTGCCCATAACAGTTGCATTGCCACCCGGAACTCATCAGGTCATAGAGTCTCGTTTGCCCAGTAATTCCACTAGCTACAGCACCCTTCAAACCGGAACACAGTAGTGCTTGCACACGCAAAGCGATACCACCGCTTTGTCAGTTATTCTGGTAAAGCGGTGGTACCGCTCCTACTTAGACGAACTTTGCAGAAAAGTCCTACCACCTAGTGAAATTCTTCCATGCATGCAACTGATGCAACCTGTTAATTTGGTATGAAATTCCAAATCTCGTTTTTCTTCAATTTTGTCATCATCATCATCATCATCACTGTCTACAGCCTTAATTATATCATGGTTAACTAATAGAGCTTGTCAGCTGTGTCTTTCTACAGTGTAGCACTAATCCAACCACCCTTCCGCAACAACAAAGCCAAGACGTGCCCTTAACTCTTGCTCCAGAAATATAATGAAGCTTAAGGGATGAAACGGGATCAACAATGTTTGCGAATTAATTGCTAGCTACTAATATGTTGGGTTTAAGGCCTATTTAATTTGAGGCTGACAAATTGTTAGAACCACGTATCGTGCGAATTTTGACAACAATTTATTTTGTCATTAAATATTTAGAAGAATCTTTCCTTGTTTTCGTGCTGCCTTTCTTTATTGTAAATCATTACAGAAACTGATGAAATCGAATAAGAATGATGAATAATGTTTGAACTATAATTAATTTGAAGGCGTGATTTTCAGAGGCTGAAGGCTCCCAAATCGACTAACTTGAATGTAATTTACTCAAAATGTATTCACATCAGTGGAAATAAAATGCATGTTAATAATGATCATATCTTCTTTCCAACGAAAGAAATCAAAACATGTTTACGAAAAAAAGTTCTCGATGGAAAAAAATCGTGATGCGACCTCTAAAAATTATTCAAATGCAAAGAAATGTTACATTATAATAAGGCCCCATTGAAATATATCATAGTGATAAGTTATGTTACAATGCATCCAATTAAGGCCTTATCTTTTTTATAGCAATAAGTATTACTTTTTTAATTAATTATTTATAATTTTTATAGCAGTATCACCTGCTCAGCGTAATTTACAGATTAATTTGTAAAGGAAAAAATAAAAAAATAATATTATATTTTATTTTATTTTTATTATTTTTTATATTATTTTTTTAATAGATGGCGCTGCCAACCCCGTAAGTTGGTTGTAAAAGGTGAAGGATAAATTCGGACATGAGACCACTTGTCACGGTAGCTTAAGTAAAGCATGTCCCGGCTTTAGGGACGGATGGATGCGGGTTCAAATCCCGCTCGTGATTCAAATTTTTCCTTTACAAATTAATCTGTAATTATTTATACCTCAAAATGGAAAAGTCGATGCGCAACGCAACGTAATCGCCATATTTTTGCTATGCAATATGCGACCCTATAAAATACAGTATACGTTCTATGTTCGACTGCTGTAATAAAAGCAAAGCGAGCACGCATTGGGTGTTGCCAGCGTCTTAGTTAGGCCCCGCATACACGTTCAATGTTATTGATCAGGTTTATTGACCGTGTAGGGTTGGTTTTGGACAATGTTTTTCGAGAAAACATTGACGGAAGTGGTCTCGTCAATTTTTGTAATTGATCAATTTTATTGATTGTGTAGGGTTGGTTTTGGTCAATGTTTTTCGGTTTACAGTATGGAGAAAACATTGACGGAAGTGGTCTCATCAATTTTTGTGATTGATAAATTTTATTGATTGTGTAGGGTTATTGGTCAAAGTTTTTCGATTTACAGTATGAAGAAAACATTCACGGATGTGGTCTCGTCAATTTTATTGATCAATAAAATTGAACGTGTATGGTATGGGGGGCCTTAATAATAGGTAATTAAACCATTCAGATTCGTCATCAGCCCAATACGTTCCCACAGCTGGGATACGGGCCTTCTCCCACAGGGAGAGAGTGTAGGCCATAATCCAACACGCTGGCCAAGTGCGGGTTGGAGGATGACACATCATGTCCTCAAATTTAGTGATTCTTGCCTCACGATGGTTTCCTTCGCCGTTGTAAGCGCCAGCGCAAATTCCGCACGTAACTTAAAATAAGTTCAAATTAGTGCAGGTTCGAGCGGGATTCACACCAGGGTGCTTCAGTTTGGAAGTCGCACGGGCTACCACTGAGTCTAATACAATCATATTTTAAGATAAACTATTTAAAATTCAACACACCATTCCGTCGTCGTAACCGACAAAACCGTTTTCAATTACAGCTCAGTAAAGCGAAGAAGCTGAACTTGGTTCTCATTAAAAAAAGATTATTCTGCAGCCGGTATGCATGACAACTCGGCAGTCGTCACCGCACCAACTACCGCTTAACTGCTTGCCGACTTTGCATAATTGAACTAACGAATTAGGCAGACGGGCGACTATGGTCGGTTTATTATAGTCACCGAACTCGGCAAGCAAGCCCTGTAGCTTACCCAATGTCCATGCGTTCATCGCGTTCTTAACAATGTAATAGTGCATCGATAACGTGACCATACGTCCCGCTTTGGGCGGGACAGTCCCGCTTTCAAGATATCTGTCCCGCTGTCTCCAGCCAGGGCAAAATTGTCCCGCTCTTTGTATTTGTGATGAAGTTGATCGCCTTTTTTAAATAAATAAATGCTTAACCTGTTTTAATACGTGATAGATGTGTTAAAACGCAGTGATTTTGGTTTGCGAATAAGCGCATTGTTATAGATCTCATGAAGATTTTATACCTTGATGTTTCGATAACAAATGATTTGCTTACAAAAGTATGAAACATTATTGTTTGATTGTGAGATATAATATTACGTCACGTACTTCAGTCGAGTTACTAATGATATTTAATATAATTATGTGTAATTTATATTTATTCCATATGATAAATATGTATATTATATATACACACATGAGCTCCACAAATATCACGTCATTATTAGTAACAAATAATATGTTTAACTTATATTTTAAAGTTGCTCTATCATTATCGAATCTTGGGATTATGTGTAAAGGTAACCAAATAAAACATGACTGGTAGAGATTGCTCTTAACTATAAGAATAAGACCGCCTATGGTTAATCTAATTATGTGATTCTCATGTTTACATTTTTACATATCTTGGTGTCAATAAAGAGTTTTGTATTGTATTGTGTTCCAAACTAATCAAAAAGCTTTTCTAACAACTGTAGCGCCACAGAAAGCATCTCGTCTGCAACCGCATCACACACAGTCGGCTGAACTGCTCAGTTATGCCCGCTGCTGCAATTCGCAAGACACTCCTCGGGGAATCCCAATCCTCACTCACTACCATTTACTAGGCGATGAGGGTTAAATAATAATGTGACTTTTTAACAGTACGGTGTCGGTAACAATAACAATTGATGGGCTCGGTTGTGTGATTAGACGGCGATTTACAGGGCTTTTTGATGCAAGATCAGCATCAAAGATCAAAATCAGGTGAGTTCCGGACAAAAGTTAGCCTAATAGATTTTGTAGATGGCACGTAAGCCATCGGTCCGGCTCCGGTCGTAGACAAACAGTCTTTACCAAATCAGAACTTCAGAAGCCTTCAAAAGTACAATCGGCTTAAAAAATCCGATACCAGAGCTGACCACTTGCCTACACGAAAAGGTAGGAAGAATTGCAGGATTTGAATTTGACCCCACAACCGGCGATGTCGCGACTGCGCAGTGCGATGTCATCGGTTAAATAGATAGCCTATAAAACAATAAACAACTACTCGACAAGTAAGTAACATAGTTTACTTACTCACCACTAAACAATCTTGACCGAATTGAGTCACAAAATATAGGTATCTAAGTACCTACTCGTATGACCAAACTAGGATACCTAGTACCCATATAGGTACCTACTATAATGAAAAGGCGAATACAGACACTAATACTGGATATGAATACTAGTCATAATAATGATGTACTATTTACTTCCAAAGTATTTCGTAGCTTGATAATTACGGATCAGTTGATACTTGGACGGATGGGTGACAAGTGGAATAATTACCTAGAACTTTATTCCAAAGTTAGGCAACGCTTTGGTTTAGTTTCGTTCTACTACATTCACATATTCAATTTCATTTCATTTGATATGATTGTTAGTTAATACCATTGTCTTCGAAGCTTTTGGCTAATCATAAATCTTGAATAAATATATTCAAGATGTGTCTATAATACTCCATGAAGATGAGCATCTTTATTGCCTGAACACCGGTCGAGTTATTCGACTAAAATTACGTGAGTGCTAGCCGTTTACTAGTTTTAGTTATGAATACTACTCACGTTAGTTTCTATAATATTAACTATATTTTCTTTCTTTTATTTTTCTAATCACTGACTTCTTCCAGTCAACTCACGTTTTCGTTTTTCACCTCAATTAACATTGCGTTTTGAAAATATACCACTTTAATAAAATTTATCTAGCTTTCTTTCTGTTTTTCTCTTTTTTTTAATGTAAATGATTGACGTGACGAGCTAGTCGTTCACCTGATGTTAAGCATCACGGCTGCCCATAACAGATTGCAGTATCACTCGGAACTCTAAATTAATATAGTTTCGGGTGACACTGCACTGCGCACGTCATCCTGAGACTTCACAGTGATCAGGTCATAAAGTCTCATTTGCCCAGTAATTTCACTAGCTACAGTGTCCTTCGAACCGAAACACAGTAGTGCTTGCACACTACTGCTTGGCGGCTAAATAACTGGCAAAGCGGTGGTACCTACCTAGACGAACTTTGCAGAAAAGTCCTACGATATCTAGTACATATTTAATCTAATACCAACTCTAGTACTCTTCCGATCTAAACTACTAACATAATAAGTATTTCGCACCATACTTGGGTAAATATTATATTAGGTAACTAGTACTTCTGTGCCAACCCTAGATAATCTAGTAACTACTCTAACGATCTAGACTAACGTCTTAGTCACTCTAGACAAATGATTAGTTGAGAAACAGATTGCTTAGAGTCCATTGTTTAGAAATCTAGGTTTCGCTTTGTTCGAACAAATTATTTAACCAATTTTGATGTTATTAGACAATTTGATTACGTTATTGTATGTAGGGTATGACAAATAAATTAAATTGCTACTCACTAGTAATTTAACTCGACAGTTAATTCTAGTTTCGTAGAATGTTATTAGGAATATTATAATTTCTACGTCCGCTCTTACGTCTAAAGAGATATGTCTAGACTATAATACAGCTTTTATAAAATGAAGTACTTGTACTTGTGTTATTTTGTCAATAAAACTATTTTATAATTATTATAAAAAAATTACTCAAATAAAAAAGTCACAGTATAAAATTTCATTTCAAGGACGAGTAAAATGTAAAGGTTCTCCATTTATTGGTTTAATGCAAGTATTTTTAGAAATAGGATTACACGAGTAATTTTTAAAAATAATAATAAACACGATTTTATTGAAATTAGCTTAGAGATGATGATGATATAAAAATAAATGAATTTTTAACTGATCAAATAAACTTGCAACGCTCACTTTGTGTAACTTTTTCAAATGCTGTTGCATAAGAATAAATTATATCGTCGGCTTACTGCAAGAACTCACTAACTGCATTGCATTGTGTATAGGGAATACTTCGTTATTCATATTATGAATAAGGCATATTAATATTGCAGTAAGCCGACGATATGTATTACGGTAAATTTGCCAATTTTCCTTCTAAGGTTTGTTGAAAGCGACATGTATCCATTACAAATTGTAATATTCTTTGTTCCGAGTGTTTTCAGCTGAAACTGCGTCGCTCTGGGGGTCGACGGTATCGTACATCCTTCGAGCAGTATGGGCACATATATTATTGGGTGCACAGAAGCTGGGCATCCTTGGGAAAATTAGACAGTATGTTTTCACATCAGAACATACCTCTTAGGTCTTTATCAAACACAAGTCCGGTCATGTGTGGCAGTGTGGAAGACTGCAGCCATCTCTGGGCTAAGTATTAGCTTGAAGCCCTTGACTCAACTTAATACCCCCCTCCCCATTTTACCATCGTACAACTAGATTACTAGACGCACGGAAACACGGCATCCGTAATACGGTAGATTTCTACGAATACGTTTTGATTCCTCGTTTATAATTCGGACAGCAGAGAAATGGAACAGCTTACCAGCGTCATTGTTTCCTGACTATATAATCTGGGAGTTTTTAAGGCTAGAGTGAACTGGTAACTTCTAGGCAAGCAGCTCCATTGTCGACCGCGTCGTCACTTACCATCAGGTGAGACCGTGGTCAAATGTTAGCCTTCGATGATCAAAAAAACCTTTTCTTTTTTAATGTATGAAAGTAATCATTATTTCATTGTGTGTAGTAACATATTCAGTAATCTGTGATTCTGGCAAAACCTTTTCATATTTAGTATGAGACAAAATTAAATTAATAAATAGCAACGTTCACAGAATAATGAAATTGTAAATCTTTGTAACAACATCACAAACAATTTCACGTCCCAAGTTATTTCACCTGTTGATCATTAATACCCTATCGTTTCCAACTTTGTTTCAAAGAACACCCTTACCTAGTGCCCATACTGCACACACTGTCCCTCAACAAAAAGACTGGATAAATTAGATTTATTATGAAACAACATTAAAAGAAATGGGCATCCATGAAAGGACTTTTTACTTTAAATAATTGGTGGGAAATCGTGATTCAATTGTTATGGAAGGAGAGAATAAATGAAAATATATTTCTCGGAGAGCTTTTGTTGTGAGCACAAAAGCTGGTAAAGTTCCAATATTCTTTGGAGTGACGATTATAAAATTAGAAGAGTTTTGGAGCAGAGCTGAGGGAAGGATTTTACTGAGCAGACAATTGTAAGTATGTGCATTTTACAATGAATTCTAAATCGAGTATAAGACACCGGGCTTTTTTATTTCTGTGACTAGCTAGATTATTCATTCACGTTTTAATTATTTATAATCAGATATAATTATTACAAAAATGAATAATATACCTAAATTAGGTGTCTCCCAAATGGTGCCCAAAACATCTGCTTGCTTGCTCGGTATCGAACATTTTATGTATGTTATGTACATGCAATTGTGACGTTGGAAACTACCAAGTAACGCATTTCAGGTATTCCCAACATATTCATAGGTAGGTCATGTTGAGCTTAGTCACATAATACGTAAGGCTGAGTCCCTTAAAATGATTTAAATTAGTCAAGCCCTTTACGTAACTTTTAAATACTCTGAACTGAAATAAACTGCCCGTCCGACCCTGATTGAAATAAGTATGTAGCTTTTGAGAAGAATGGACCGTTTAATCGCTGGATAGCCCTGTCTAAGCCCAATAATACCTATCAATAGGCAGGCATACCTAAACGATTACCTCCCAATCCCTATTATGCCCAAATTCCCAAAATGTCTTCTGGAAATCCACCTCCTTAATTAAGCTTTTGGTGCAGTATAAATTAAACGCAGTATGTCAACTTTAGCTAAATAAAACAAAACTGTATGTGCGTCTGATCTTAGAGAACTAAACCACTGCGTTTAGTTGGTCAGCCTGAGTGAGGAATGTATATGAGTAGAGCGAGACGTAACTAATGAAATGCTGGCTCTTTACAAAAATATGCAACATACTTTGACGTGATGAAATGTTATAAAATGGGTCCCAGA
This sequence comes from Ennomos quercinarius, assembly GCA_910589525.2. NCBI lineage: Eukaryota > Metazoa > Arthropoda > Insecta > Lepidoptera > Geometridae > Ennomos > Ennomos quercinarius. The sequence continues at coordinate 13,410,657 of OU342505.1, read as the reverse complement.
AGAAAGAAACATCTTCCTGACATCAGAAACGATTTCGCATGGCACACTCACCAAACCCCTGCTAACAGAACTTACAAGTTCTAGTGTAGTCGTGTACAGTGTACTGACTGTCTCACAAAATTGATATGAAATACATATTTACACATTTTGGCCTCCTGATTGTGACGTCACTTTGACTTGACTTACTGACACCATTTATACTGTGTTTACGTTTAAAAGACTATTAATTAGAATTACATCGCAGAATTAACGGTATTAGTTAATTGCTATTTAATTATGTGCTAACCTAACCCCCGGTTACAAGGTTGGGGGGGTAATTGTTCAATTTGCACAATTAAGTTGTTTGATAAGTTTATTATGTTGTTTGGAAACGAGTGTAACTAAATTGGGTTTAGAAGTTTTGGAAATAAAATTAGAAGTTTTTGGGTATCCTATTTTGCATTTGAAATTTTAGGATACGATTCGTTTGGGAATTACAATGGCGTACCAAAAACTAAGTTTAAACTTAATACAGGATAACGAATAGTATAATGAAATACGCTGAACCAACCGTGCATTGTATGTTATTCTTTTGTTTATTGATGGCGTGACGAGCTAGTCGTTCGCCTGGTGTTAAGCGTCACGGCCGTCCATTACCACACTCTAAAATATAAAGTTTCGCTTGATACTGCACCACGCATGTTATCCAAAGACATCAGCACCGTCTAGTGATAAAATCAGATTAGGTCATAGTCTCATTTGCCCAGTAATTTCACTAGCTTCAGTGCTCTTGAAACCGGAACACAGTAGTTCTTGCACTCTACTGCTTGGCTGCAGAATATCTGGCAAAGCGGTGCTACCTACCTAGGCGAACTCTGCAGAAAAGTCCTACCACCGAATTATAGTTGAACCCAAAAGCAACATTCGACCGACTTTCTTCAAATCTGGGGCAGTTCACCTCTGATGTTTTCGGCCTCCGAAAACACTTAAACTTGACCACTGGTGAGGATTACTTAGGGGCTAGGTAAAGACCACTTTACTTTACCTTTTATATAGAACTTAGGAAGCTATGGATAGAGAATGTAACGTAAAACCGGCTAAAATTAATGAATTAACAAGATGGAAAATAAAAACACGAGAAAAGAAAGGAAATCTTCAAAACAACTAATCTAAGCTAGAACGGATGTACAAACATCCTCGGGAAGCCCCGTTGATTGTTTAGCGCAGAGATTGGAGTCCAATATTCTACAATGTACGATATGAAACAAAGAACACGAACATGACAATATCCTCTGTTATTATCTACCGATCCATCGGCAAAGATAACAAGGAAATCGTATAATATCTATGAAAATAACGTAATAAACACAACTCTTGTCCGGATTGTATTTTGGTCCTTCGAGCGGATAATTGAATTAGAAGCTCGAAGGACCAAATTTCTACCGAAGCATTAATTCTGTGTACAAAACCCCAATATAATGGTTTAAGCAGCCTTTACATTCAAAACTAGAATTTACGTCATCAAAACGCGTTCGACGTATCTACGGAGCAAATAAATCAGATCCTACTACAAATCTATTCCCGAATCGCAACGATATCTGTAACGGCCGTTACGTAACGCGCGTAGGGACTCCACAAAGGAACTATAAAGCCCTTCGATACGGATCTGTAGGATAAGGTCCAGTCAGTAAGGGCACATCATGATGTTAAGCTGTTTACTTCAAAATATACGAGTTCAGTAATAATTACAGAAACAAAAGCATGAAAATCTTTAAGAGGCTGAAGGCTGCCAAATCGACTAACTTGAATGTAATTTTCTCAAAATGTATAATATCATTTATAGAAATGAAAAAAAAAATGCAGATCAATACTGGTCATATTTTCTTTCCAACTGTAGAAATCAATACACGTTTACGAAAAGTTTTCACGATAGAAAACATCGTGAAGTCCTCCTCTTTTTTGAAGTCGGTTAATAAAAAGTATTAATTTTCATATAAAAAAAAGTATTACGAATGTATGAATGTGTAACCCTAGTCCATCCATCCGTGATTAAAGCCAATCGTATACGTAGGTAATTATTATAATCAGGCAATCCAAGCTTCTCGCTTATAACAAAGAAGTAATGTTGGACAGTCCATACTGTTGGTACATTGTTTGTTGCCCTTCGATAGGTATCTATGGGGAGTCCTTTTGAAGCCGTGTGAACCGAATGCAATGTTTCTTTTAGTTCTTTTTTAGGGAAAAAAGGGAATATTTTGGAATGAATGGATTGCATGGCCCTGTGGTTTTGTGTTGCTGGAGAATTTGGGGAGTGGAGTAATAACATTGATGTAAAAGCATAATGATATTGCAGTCCTTGGTATTTGCTGGGCTAAAATTTGATCACACCACACTACAGGAGAACCGCGGTTTTACCATGTGTTCGTTCGTTCCTTCATATAATCATTAACAACATTAAATTGAAACTTATGAATTGAATTTTCAAAAATCTTTTGAATCGATATTTAATTTATGAATTGGTTATTTTGTAATCTAGAATGCGTGCGATTCGAGTGAGCTGATAATGTGTCAAATTTTGAACCAGCTTGATGCGTGAGCTCACCTTTTGAGGAATACCATCAGATAAGCTCGAAACCTTGTCGAGAATAATTAATAAATATCATAATTCGTGATAAGATTATTTTAAATAATTATAGAAATGTAAACTGACTTTTTGGTAGTTCTGAAATATCAGTTATGTTGGCAGTATTGAGTCAGTTGTCATTATACGATACCTTCGGCCAATCAGCATTGACCGTGTTCATATTTCTGGTAACAAATGTACTTTGGGGTAAAAAAGGATAGAGGTGTAAACGTAACGAAAAAAAAGCATACCCGTATGTATTTGTTACTATAACAATTAGTACTAGTTACTATCGTATCGTTACTCGTTACATCTGATACCTCATAACATGCCATGTTATGTTAGAGTAACGAATCGAGTAGTATTGCGTACGTGAAACAGTGAAGGTACCCATACTACGAAAAATACGAGTAATGAAATGCATTCGTGAGTAACGATTCGTTACTCGGTACTAGATGGCACACCCGATACTCAGTACCGAACATATATATACGGTTTGCTACAGCTCTAAAAAAGAAGCGTCAGTCAATTCGGAACGAGAACCCAAGCAGAGAACACGTGGACTACATAAAAAGGTACTCTGTGTGAACTAAGAAGTTAATATTGTTATTATTGGAAGAAAATAAATTGAGTATTCCAGTGCTTTGGTGTATTTACTTTATTTTTTACCAGAGGTTTGAGCTGTATAGTCTATAGGTACCTTGTCTGTCGGTTAATCGCAATTTATATAGAGGATAGAAAGATAAATATTTTGAAACGTGAGATCATTTTTTGCTCAAGAAATAGCTGTTTTTAGCGTAACTGGTTTCGTTTTGAATTAAATTATTTAGGGCCGTATTACGGAACGATGTTCCAGTCTAGCACAATAATAAAATCCAAAACTTAAATTTCGTACCTTTTTCTTTCCTTTTTAGTCTAGAACTTTTATGGAAAAACACGTTGTGTGCCTTTAACGAATGAGGGCAGACGTCTAGAGTCTAGATTCCATCTATTTAGAATTCTAGACTTCATTGTTGTCTTTGTGCTTTGACCACAAGCCATATCTGATACGATGGTAGTTTGCATGGCATTAGTAGTAGAGCTGGGGCGATTTGCATGAAATTAGTTGTTTAGCAACTCGTCTGCATGCTGTGTAATATTTTGTTAACTAGCTTTCAGTGGTGGTCACAGACTAGGTAGACACGGCAGCCCTCAGCACCTAATATAAAAGACTTATAACTATGTACACATTAAATCCATCATTAATTTATATGCACAACAAAAACTACGTAATTTCTCTATCATCCCCATCGATCGAAAAAATTCCATAAGGGCAGCAACCCCTCTTTGCTTAGGACTTGACTTATTGCGAGGCACCCTAAACGAGGGATGTTTTGCAACTGAGGGTAGTCGCAAATTTATCGCCGATGCGCGCGTATTTATGTCGCACTTAAGTGTTTGTAGAAGGGAACCATCATAGGGTGAAGTAGGTACATATAGCAAGTAGGTACTACCTATAAGTAATCTGTGACTATAGCATAAAGGTGTAGGAAGGCACATAAAAGAAATGCAAATGGAAATTAATTTTCTATTCCAACTGGGAGTCTAACAAAAGGGCCACCATTACAACCAAAAACAAAAATAACTTAACCAGAGCATGCCTGGCCATGCTTACTTATGGTCCGGTAGATGCACCGGTATTTAGTTATAATTACAAACGAAACTGGTACCTCGTGTATTAGTCAAACATTTTGAAAATTAACATCAGAAAAGAGGTTTATAACCTTTGGAGTAAGTCTTACTATAATATTGTTTTTCTCGTGATATAAACAGTCTTGTTTACGAATCATATAAAAAGAAAATAGCTTTCGCGATCCCCATTGTTTTTCAAAAAATAGCTCGAAGGTCTGGGCGGGTGGCAACCCTACCAATACGTAAGGAGAAGACAGCACCGATGAAAGCTCGCGAGTTAAAGCTCGAGTTGACGTAAGTCGCGTAAGAGCACTTACGTCCTTGTTAGGCATTCCAGTTAATGAGACCCGCTGGCACAACATGTAAGTAATAACTACTCTAAGCACCGCCGAGAGGGTGCAATCAATGGTTGAGGGTATTTACAATACAAATTACTAGCTTACTTTACACACATAAATAAATAAAAAACCCACCAACTGCGAGTCGGACTCGCGCACGAAGGGTTCCGTACCATTATCTATAAAAGCGAGCAAAAAATCACTTTTGTTTTATGGGAGCCCCCTTAAATATTTTATAACACATCATCTCAAAGTACATCATCTGAGAAAATTTCAGCTGTCTAACTATCACGGTTCATGAGATACAGCCTGGTGACCGACGGGACAGACAGACAGACAGACGGACGGACGGACAGCGGAGCCTTAGTAATAGGGTCCGTTTTACCCTTTGGGTACGGAGCCCTAAAAATTAGCGGAGAGAAGGAGAGAGGGTTTGCTATAATCATCACACAGGCAGGCGCCTTGTTGACAGCAGAAGATTTTAATGCTGTCACAATTTCTCGGCCGCCCAAAGGCTTCTAACTTGGCTTAACGAGTATTGTCTTAAGGCAACCGCCGGGACCGCCGGCTTAACGTGCCCTCCGAAGTACGGTATCATGATGAATCTTTTCATTGGTCTATTAGGATTTAGGAGTTACCTCAAAATATCTGCTAAGTGTTTTCGTTCGATTCCTGTTTTAGGTGGTTTGAAGACGATACTGTTTTTGTTTACCATGAAAAATAATAACGCTATCAGAAGCAAATTTTCTGTGAAAAAGATTACGATTACGACAGTGAACCAAATAAAATGAAATAGCAACAGCGGTTCTCAAAAACTTTCGTGTTTCCACGGGTTCTATAGCACGATCTTCCAAACCATTTATTTTGTGCCTTTTGTTTTTTTGCTGAAAAATATAACCAAGGTATAGATTTCTCTTGTTATTTAATCTTCATAATACACTAAACCTACATGCGAAGTTAAATTTAAGCTATTTAGGTCTAATAATAAAAAAATGCCATATGTATTCTGTAGCCACGTGCGAGTCGCGCACCGAGGCTCGGTGGTTCCGTACACATTTCAAGAGATACAGCCGTTTGTAAGTAGAAGAGACAGACACCTGAGCCTGGAGTAGTAATAGGGTCCCATTTTTACACTTTGAGTACGGATGCTTAAAAATTATTTCCATAATTTTAGTTGTAGCGCTCATAGCGAAGCACGACTAGACGTTTTTAACCGATCGGTAAAGTTAAGCAACGTTCGCTGCGGACACTACTCTGATGGGTGACCGTACTGCAAAAAGTGGTATTTACAACTGAGCGCTACCGTGCTGCGGAGGGCATGTTAAGCCGTCGCTCTCGGCTGTCGTCGTAAGACATTAGTCGTTAAGCCAAGTCAGAAGCCTTTGAGCGGTCTAAAAATTACGACACCAGGGGCCGTACCGTGAGCTCTTAGCGCGATTCAAAACAGAGCCTACACTGGCTCGCTTGTCAAAATCCCCATACAAAAAAAAACAAAGCGATCCAATATAGGCTCAGTTTAAATCGCGCTAAGAGCTCACAGTACGCCCTCAGGGCTGACCACTTGCCTACACGAGAAGAAGAAGAAGATTAAAATCTTGAGAACGACAACCTCGTCACGCCAGTCGTGGAAGCATGAAGCCTTGGTACGCAGATAGTTTGAACTCTGGGCTTTTAAGCCCTTTACATACCATGACTCATGAGTTGACAAACCATGTGGCAGATTGTATGGTGTGTAGAGTACTTTACTATTACTTAGGGTGGATTTGACCAAACTTAGAGTTATGCGCGAGTAACTATACCAGAATAAATCTATTCCCCGATCTTAAACTAGAATAACTCATTAGTCGTTTTACCATGCAATACAAAGTATAGAATACTTATACGCGAATAGCGGAGTGAACGATGAACGAAACTATTACCCAGGTAACAATTATTGTTCTACAACGCCAAGGTATTCAAGTTTATGTCATAGCAACTCAATTTTGTCGTATTATAGTGCAGGAAAGTAAATGTTGGAATTATATGGCGCGCTGCCGCCATTAAAATATTCTCGGAATAGTTTATTATTGCACCAAAAACGGTAGTATAAATTGTTATTCTCGAATAGGCTTGAGTGTAGATGGTAAAATGTGAAATTGGTTTACTCTCGGATAACTGGTGATTTATTCTAAGTATAACCCTTACTCTCGTTTGGTCGAATCCACCCTTAGGGTGGATTTGACCAAACTTAGAGTTATGCGCGAGTAACTATACCAGAATAAATCTATTCCACGATCTTAAACTAGAATAACTCATTAGTCGTTTTACCATGCAATACAAAGTATAGAATACTTATACGCGAATAGCGGAGTGAACGATGAACGAAACTATTACCCAGGTAACAATTATTGTTCTACAACGCCAAGGTATTCAAGTTTATGTCATAGCAACTCAATTTTGTCGTATTATAGTGCAGGAAAGTAAATGTTGGAATTATATGGCGCGCTGCCGCCATTAAAATATTCTCGGAATAGTTTATTATTCCACCAAAAACGGTAGTATAAGTTGTTATTCTCGAATAGGCTTGAGTGTAGATGGTAAAATGTGAAATTGGTTTACTCTCGGATAACTGGCGATTTATTCTAAGTATAACCCTTACTCTCGTTTGGTCGAATCCACCCTTAGTCGTTCTGTGTCCTGGAGAAGAATATCCTTGCACTGTTGTCCACGCGTGCGAAGTTGTGTGAAGCAGTCAGTAGTCAGTAAAATTACAGATATAATATGACTTAGAAATCGTCCAGCTCCTTTCACCTGACACTCAATTTTAATTTCTTTATTGTTGGGCTAAAAGCAAATTTTAAGTCGTGGCCGAAGTTCAGTCGTCAGAATAAAATTAAATCAATCAATTATCAAGTTTGTAAATCATATAAGTATTCGCTGGCTACTGGTAGCGGCTTCTTCGATTAGGTTTTCCTACTGCATCGTTTTTAAATTTAAGACTAAGTAATTTTAATTATTTAGCTTTATTAGATAAACATTTATCATATTTTTTCATTAGTCTTGATAAAACTGAAATAATAATCTGTCTACAGCTCAGTCACAACCATTTTACGACAAAGTAAGTAATAAATTAAAGCTAAATTAATAAAATAAAATAAAAAAGTATCTGTTAGTATCATTAGGTCTAAAACCGCATGAAAACTTAATACATAACGGTTAAAAACTCGCACATAAAGCTGAAACTCGAATTATTCTTAATCCTTGTTCCAACCGATTCAAAGCCCAAGGATTTCAATGCTTTCAAATGGCTACAGTTACAATTCACAGTGCCTAAGCCGATCGTCTCACGAGTTTCAAGACGTCATTTTATCTTAACTGCTGCAACTACAAGGAATAATACTGATAATACTATAATACTTTAATCTATGCTTTGTTTCCGAAATTCCAACATTTCCAAGTCATATTATGTTGACAAGGATATTTTGTCCCAGCTTTATGGTAAAGCGAGGAAAATTTGCAACACAGAAAAGAAGCAGTAGGGCTCTTTCACTTGTTATTTAGTCCGGGATCTCGGACTGTGTGATATTGTAATTAGTACACCTAATGAAGCAATATGTTTGCCCTTTTCTCCTTTGCCAATGCATCTGATTTGCGAACAGTAGGATTATCAACGTTGCTACAGTAAAGCGGCAGATGTGCTGTCCTAGAGTACTTTTGCCAAGTAGCGGTCTCCACTCAAAAGCACTTACCCTCCGTTTTTCGTACGTTTGTTAAACTCATGTCAACTTAAAAATACTGAACGCTCATTGGCTGCCTGTTGATAATCGGCTATCGTCAACCAATGAGCGTATAGTATTTGGTATAAGTTAACATGAGTTTGACAAACGAGAAACCGGGGTGGTCTTGCAAACAAAACATGGCATCGTCGCGTCGGCTAATATTGCCCATGCAGAGCTTGCTAATTCTGTAAGCCATATCGGATCTTCTGTCTCTATCGGATTTTCTCTTTCCGGAAGATAGTCTACTGCTCTCTCTACTATGTCCTAAAGCAACAACGGGGTAAATAGCTGTGGTCTCCGGGATTCGCCCAAGTTTTTCGCCTAAATGTTTTAAGTGTCTCATTAAGACAAAGGCTTTGAGGACACAGAGTTGCTCGGCTTAATATTCGTGGAAAAAGTCGGGCCCTGATAAAATTACGGAAATATTCTGTAAAAGGCTAGGACCTGAATGTAAATCGACGTTTACATTGCGACATTTGCGACTTTTGGTATCCTTATTTTGATAATCTTTGAAACTTGAGCTGGGGCTTTTAAAAAAAGCCACTGCTTCAATAACAGAAAGGATTCCCTACGAAATTTTAATCTTTCTGAAATGGTATAAGATTTTCTTTCTGAAATATTCAAATGATTACAAAAAAAAATTGTTTGGATGTTGTAGTTAAAAAGTAGGTAATTAATGTATGACTGGAGAAAGTAAATAGAGCCAGTTACTCACTGAGCTGATTCTGAAAATTCTTGTACTGATTGAAAGCTGTTTTATTAGTCCATGTTTTATTCTCCACTACGCTCCACTAGCTTCCACCGTTCCTGGCGTTTGGAACTACTCTACTTTTGATATCTATCGCCACGTATCGAAATATCTAGGTATTACTTAACCTGGACTTTTTATTTGAAAACCACGCGTGCGATGCCGCCGGCAATATAGATAGGTAGGTACAAGTCATGTACACATGTACAGTCTACACGTAACTACTAGCACGTAGTTATTTTATCTAAGCACGCTCCTGATTTATCCAAAGTATCCCATATTTTTAACTTATCTAATTAATTTAAAGATAATATAGTTGCAAAATACAATAACGCAATAGTGTAGCATCAGCGCTCAAGGTGAGATTTCATTGACAAAATGATCATGTTATGAATGAAATCTGTATCTGCCAAGGGAATATCCAGGGAATGAGCAGCAGCATTCTACTCGTTACATTAAAACCTTCTGCGATCACGAAGCTGCTGGGCGATTATGGCAAACACTTATAAGCGTCCAAAGTGGTATTTTATGGGGGAGGCCTATTTTCAGCAGCGGAAGCCTTCCGGATGATGACGTGATGAATGAAATCTCTAAGACTAGGTGGTAGGACTTTTCTGCGTGTGTGTGTTTTTTAAGTTCGTCTAGGTAGGTACCACCACTTTGCCAGTTATTCTGCTGCCAAGGAGTAGTGTGCAAGCACCTTTTTTACGACTGTGTGATGTCTCAGGATGACGTGCGCAGTGCACAGTGTCACGCGAAACTTAGAGTTCCGAGTGTAATTTAGAGTTCCGAGTGACACTGCAATTTGTTATGAGCGGCCGTGTCGCTTAACACCAGGCGAACGACTAGCTCGTCACGTCATTCGTTTACATTTAAAAAAACTCGGCTTGAGACGTCAACGACTGAGTGTCAACGAGCCCTAGTTTTTCAACTTTATTTCCGCATCTGTAATTCGTCAAAAAAGCCATAAAATACACGACAACGACAATCGTGTACCCATTGGATTGGACAATAAACATAACTATCACGACGCAGACCGCACGACGACATTGTACATGATACTACTATTATTTATTCTGTGATAGTGCGCTTGTGCTCGCCGCGGAACTATGAATATGTAAAACATATAAATGTACATACGGAACACGTAGTCAACCAGTGGAAGATGACCCTAGCATTTCGGTGCGCAGCTGTGTACAGCACAACCTTTGAAATTGATGCAATATGTCGGGATTGTTCAATAGTTATCCTACTATATTAAAGTTTACAAACAAACATACATAACCTATGTATACATAGGTTGTGTTATGTGTACATACACACAAGATATACGCGCGAAAAACATAACCCTTGCTTGGCAGTCGGCAGAATAGAATAGAATAGAATAGAATAGAAGAATGCTTTATTGCACACCAAAACATACACAAAGATACATGACAATATGAATTCAGCAGGCAGGCAGGCAGGTTTCGGCAGGTTGGATAAATAAGGCTTTGCCTGGATGACACACAACGTACAGCCCAATCTGCTGGACCTAGAGATTTGATATTGCCAGGGAGTTTTCTTTTGTGGCGTGGGGGCTAGGGGTGTACTAAAAAGGGTTTCAAGAATTTAAACCAACAATACCCCTATTTAACCCCTGTTAATATTTGGTGTACAAAAAAAGAGTTTATCGATCTATAAGTTCTTAAATCTTCCTAATAGTTAAAACTGTATATTATAACTCTTTATGATGCCGGCAGATGAAAAAACACTGTAACATAAAAATGCTCAGTGCTCTTATGGGAATGACAGAATATGTATTGATTCCAGAAACACACCTAATATATACGTTCCCCCAAATAACAACGGACAAATGGACCTTCTATACTATTTTCATTGTAGAATTGTATCGGTTTTGTGCACGATCAAAAAGAAATCTTTGAAATCATTGGACGCTCAAGTCCTTACAATTCTATTAGTTTTAGTACCACTGTCCCAGTATCTTGTCTCACTGGTCGGATGCACCGCAGACGGCGCAGACCCCAAATATCAGAATGGAGTGTGCGGTTTCTTAGATCATATCTAAGTGGATTTATCCAAGCTACGAGTACCGTTTTGCAGTTAAACTCGTGGAATTTACGCTTTGAATGAACTGTAAATTGGTTTATGCTCCAAGCGAATTCGCTTTTTCCTTTTATTTTGAACCGTTATTTTATGAAAGTGTAGAAGGTTGAGCGAACAAGACATTGGATTGTAACTCTATATTAGATGCCTTTGGTTTTTAGATGCTTTGTTTTTATTTTACAAAGCGGGGTGAATTTCAGTCTGTGTTGGCTTGTAATTTGAAGGTATCATTTTTAGATTTTATGCAAAGAAAATCGCGGATTTTTGTGCCGGTAAGTATTTTTTGTGATGGTATTGTTTTTGATTATGGTAACAATTATGACTCTCGCCACTTAGGGTGGGTTTTTGATCCGTAGTTAAGGTGAACCAGTGGTTAAAACTAACAAATTTTGACCATTGGTTTGAATGTTTGGAACAGGAGTTTCATTTCTAATTTGAAAATTTCCGGAGTAACTATGTATTGAAACTGTCAAATCCGTAGAAATTGTGTTCCTATCGGTTGTAGCCGGTATCGGGCCTGTATCATCATCAGTCGGAAGACGTGCACTGCTGGAGTGCTTGCCTTGCTTGCGTGCTGCATTACGTCCAACGGCTCCCCGCAGTTTTGACAAGTCTTCGGTCCTAGTGTGAGCGTCCTAGGGGGCGTGAGAGGTCGGCCAATATACAGCCAAATGTTTTATGTAGTGTACCAATTGCGTTTAGCGATTGCTATGTATGTTTGTAGTAGTTTAGATTTTCGTAATACAAGACTATTCCAAAAGTCTAAAACTTAACTTCAAGCTAAGAAAATAAACTGGCTAAATTTCTCAGCACTCTAGAATTTAGAGCACATCTCTGCCATTTTTAAAAGCATACACCCACAGTATGCATGAATGTAACAAACCTTTCAGTATGCATAGAAGTAGGTAAATTATACATTCGCAAATCTACCTAAGCTGTGCGCCAGCTAGTTTGGCTCGGTTCTTGTTGGCATACAGAATTTTACACAAGTTTTTACTTTAAACAGCATTCACATAATAGTCTAGTAGACGTGGTGGTAGGACTTTTCTTTATTCTTTTCTTTTCTTTATTTATTGAATACGCCGTATCTGTGATTTTTGACTACGACAGAGTATAGACAACGCTACATTATTCTGTTACCCTTGTCAATAAAAATAACGCTTCAAACAACTTTTTTTCACAATTTACTGAATTTTCTTTCGCATTTGCCCTATAAATTAATTAAAATAGCTTTTCCTTCAATTTATGAAGAAAAGATTTTTTCAGCAATATTTCTTTAGGTATTCAGTCTGTCAATTTAGTTCAGAAATAAAAATTGTATCGACAAAAAGTACATTTAGTCTGGCCCCAAACCTGTTTGTGTAAGCCAGGTATTCTAACAAAATGTAAATGTCGCCTACCTATTTGCCTTATCCAAATAGTTTTTTTCCAAATAGTTTTTTGCCTTATCCTTATTTTAGTATAATGTTGTGATTTTTTAATGAGATAAGTGGCAATGATGTAGGCAGCACACCTGATGGTAAGTGGTCACCGTCTTGCCGCCGCCTATGGACATCTGCAACCTAGGCCGCGTCTTCCGGTTCGTGGTCGCCACTCGAGAGCCTTTCCTCCCCATCGGTTGTCAGTTCTATGAGCGATGTGGCCTGCCCAATGCCATTTCCATTTCAACTTGTTCATTCTAAGAGCTATATCGGTCACTTTAGTTCTCCTGCTAATCTCCTCGTTCCGGATCTTATCTCGCAGGGAAACACCGAGCATAGCTCTCTCCATAGCTCGTTGCGCGACTTTGAGCTTGCTAATGAGGCCAACAGTAAGAGACCACGTTTCAGTTCCATAAGTCATCACTTTTGTTTTGTTTTCAGGCTCTGCGGTATTTTGGACGAAAAAGACAGATAGCAATAACTTAATTGTAATTGTTCGGCCCCCTAATTACCTAACTCGCAACAGGTTTGCGACAGGCGTAAATCTCGCGGTGATTGCTGTCATACATCATTAGTGGTGTCGAGAATGTATGCTTCGCTACTGCTGTCGCATTGCTATTGCTGTCGCATTGCTGTTGCAAATTTTACGTAATTACCCCGCGGTTGTACTTTTATAGGAAGCACACAGCGTTTTGACAATAACACAAATCTGTTATGACAGTAAAACGAAACAGTTCTACCAACATTTTAAACACAATGAAATTCCATCTCTCTTAATCGATAAAATAAAGATGATTATCCTTCAGCATAAATACGTAATTATAATTTACAAGGAAAATAAAACAGGAGGTGTGGGAAAGAAAATCTAATTTCGTCTTTGAATAGCCGCTCGGGCCTTTAGAAATGTTTTTCATTAGACGCGTCCACTGATGTTATTCTTTATTCTTTTAATGGGGATCTAGCTGCTGCTTGCGACGTCGCTCGATTCAGGATTTTGTTTGAAGTGGATCCCAAGAGAGCATGAATGAAAATAGTCTCCGGTACAATAGGCTACTTGCCTGCTATTAAAAATTAACATGTAAATATTATTTTCATTAAGTAGGTTAAAACTGAATGCAATAATTCAAAAACTTAAGTAAAATCGGTAAATAAATCAAGGAGTAATATCCTATTAAAGTTTCTGGAGGGTGCATCGCCTGACCCTTTCTCGCAAAACAGGAGATTCCCCACAGTTTCTATGAAAACATACGTTGTAAAGTCACATGCCAAAGAAACTATGTAAAGCACCACAGCTTAATAATGAGGTACTATGAAGGAGCAAGAGTGACGTCACTGCATATTTGAGCTGTCTCTTTCTATTCCTGTATTTTAAAATGCTTGTAACTTTGTCATTTTTTGAGATATTTAAATTTTGTTTTCACGACTGTTTATTTTTCGAGGAATGTTATTAGTTTGTGCAATAAAAAAATAGCAGGGCAAGCCTATTTGCGGACTCAAGTGGTGCTAGCAGCTTGGTTTTAACTGTAAAGTAAATTAAGAATCTATCAAAAAAAAATAATGTAATTAAAATACGCAAGCAAAAATAGCAATGAACTTATTTCTTTCGGTCGCTTTTCCGTTGAAACAGATCGTTTCGTAAAAAGAATCAATAATAAGGCGGTTATATTTTATTGAAAGCGTTATGACTCCTTGGGAATTTGGACACTTGTACTAGCTGACCGACTAGTGGTATGTTTAGCTTCTGGACGTTGTATGTAATACGTTGGATGTTCTGGCACTGATACTAATTGACCAGTGTTGGTCTTTTCGGAAGTTTTTTCAAGTGTCAAACTATAGCTCTACCTACTTATAAATAGGTCTCATTTTTAAGAAAACAATATTTTATTTTTCTTACATTAATATAAACTTTAACTAATTAATTTTTAGAAAATGCTGCATCACTTTTGGCACTGGGTCCAAATAAGTTTTTATGCTTAAATCAAATATACTATAGATACACAGTTTCTATGAAAATCAAACCTCAAAAGAGTTCCGCGCCAATGCTTACTTATTATACAGATATTTATGCCTCTCCAGCTAATACAAAATAGGCCACAAGCGGTTGTTGCATTTTAATAATGAACCATAGCACCCTGTAATAGCGTTGTAAAACAATAATGTGTGAGTTACAACACTTTCATTAAGCGCGGTCACACGCGACTAAGAGCGAAAACAAGGCATAGGCCTTGTTTAAACGGCGCCGTTTCGAGGCAGCCATCGTAGATCTACCCTATATATCCAAAACTAACACTGAGCTACTACCGCTTGGAAAGATTCCTTTGACCTGGATGGTGATACGAGCAACAAAGCAATTAGTCATGTAACTACTTACTACTAACAAGGATATCTTGAACAAATGTGAAAACAGAATTAGGTTATGACCCTTAATGATTTGTTTAATTAGACATACATTACCAATACCGATACCACTCATTAGATACCGGTGCGGACCAATGATGATTAAATCCCTAGACTACACAAAGAAGAGGCCCTAAACGCGTTGCTTTATTAGGTATACTTCTCATGTTACGGGCTAATCTATTAGCGGACGAACTAAAATTGTTAATATCATGTAGCCTCAATAAGGATGGCTTTGCCTTCAATTTTTTTTAATGTGTCGACGAGAGCTGATAAAAACTCATTTGAGCTTCACATTTACAGTTAGTGACTAATCACTACAATAAATTGAGCATTTTCCTCTGCCCCTACGAGCATCGTGATTCCTAAAACAGCCCCAATAATCTTTTGTTTTTCGGTGCTCTTTTTGGAATATTTCATGTTTCTCAGAGAAAATCTCTTACTAGTCCTCCATTAGTTTTTTTATTTCATTTCGTTACGTTATTACGTATCTAAATAGTATTATAAGTAGTATTGACTAGTGTGACATACTTGATATGGGTAATGGGTGCGCTCCATTCACTTAGTAGGTACCTACATATATTGATAAGTAGGCATCAAGGTCAAATTGAATTATAGCTAAAACATAAATTTAATTGATATTAAAATAATAAGTTTTGTAAGAAACCTGAGTTGAAAACTGTATAGAGTATTTTATCTACAAACGTTAAAGTAGAGAAATTAGAGTAAAAAGTGAAATAAATTGAAGTGAGGTGAAAGGAAGCAAAGTACAGTGAAGTGAAATACAATAACTATTTTATTGGGAAAAATATAAACTTACAAAATAATATGGTGATAGAAAGTAAATGATGTAGTTATGATAATAAATAATATTTATTTACTATAATAATAGTTATTTTCATATTTAACTTAATTTAAGAATCAACACACAATTATTTTGTCACTCAGGAAGTAACATTCCGTGGTCATTTTTAAGTTCATATACATTAAATTACCTAATTTAAAGCCTTGTTCAAGGTTTATTTCAGTTAATT
Source organism: Ennomos quercinarius (assembly GCA_910589525.2). Classification (NCBI taxonomy): domain Eukaryota; kingdom Metazoa; phylum Arthropoda; class Insecta; order Lepidoptera; family Geometridae; genus Ennomos; species Ennomos quercinarius. The sequence continues at coordinate 13,394,582 of OU342505.1, read as the reverse complement.
TTAAAGCAGTATTGATGGTAGTAAGTATAGCGAAGAAATTACCAATATCGATAATAATATTATCAGGTACAGCAGAATTTAAAGTAGCCTTCAAATCTAGGGTTTATTTAGTTTCATGTAGATTTTAGTACTTATTCGGTAGCCGAAACATCTGCCCGATTTAACCACGCTCCTTATTCGATTATAATACTTGTTACCTATGCTATAAGGTTCACGTTTCGTTGTCGTCTTTTTGATATTAACAATCTTGCAAAGAGCGTCTAAGCACAATACACAAAACATGCAGTAAATCAACTCCAGAAGGGAATTTTAAATTATTCACTATTCAATCAAGAGTTTCAGTTGTCCTTTGACATTTAAATAATTATGTATCCCATATTTTTTAGTCAAAACGCAAACCTTTAAGAGACCAAAACGATATTTCATAGAACCACAGCAAGAACATAAGTATTACCTTTACTAGTCAAATGCTTTTTCTTTAATATGTGACCTGTACCTAACTATTGTTTATTTAGTGGTTATGCAGTAAAAACTATAGGTAGGTACATGTTAACATTTTGTTTAAAGTACCTATGTAACATGATTGAAACCAGTTGAAACTTTTTGTACGGATTTGACAGTTCCAATATTAGTGCTTTCACGAGTCGCGTTGCAAGTTACGCTACAGAATATATATAAAATACCTATGTAACATGATTGAAACCGGTTGAAACTTTTTGTACGGATTTGACAGTTCCAATATTAGTACTTTCACGAGTCGCGTTGCAAGTTACGCTACAGAATATATAATAAATTATAAATACAGTACTACGTAGTCACGCTAAGTTACAATAACCCAGCAAGACTAATCGGAGAAAAAATCTGTTTATTACCCGACAACTGAAAAAATGCAGGTTACGATTTTGATTTCATTAACTGTTTTGGTTTTCTTCCCGTGGGTGCCGTAAGAGCCGGCTAAGGGAATATCCAGGGAATGGGCCGCAGCATTGTCCCTGGTACATTAAAATCTACTGCGATCACCGAGTCGCCCGCGCCTGCCAAGCGTGGTAACGTATGGCAAATCCTTCCTATAATAAGCGTCCAAAGTGGTTTTGTAAGATGCTTTGGAGACCGGAATAGTTTACTGCAAATCGAAAGTACAGATCTCAAAGGGAGCCATCTAAATGCAAACTGGCTTCATACCGGGCAGATGGATGTAATTGAAATTAATTAGTCAACCAGTCACCGCTTGATGGATACCGTGCATTACTGTGCTATGTGTAACCATAATCATGCAAGGGTTGATTAGATTAACGCGAATGTGACTCAAAGGGCCCCCAACAAACTATTTGTGAATCTGTGTACCGTGCCGGGTTGGACACATTTTGTTCGTATTTTCAATTCCGTACCGTGTTTGCTTTTGGTATGTAACTGCTGAGCGAAACCCACGATGTGTATAGCACAGTTATAAATGACAAGCATATAGTGTGATTCAAACTTAATGGCGGCTGTGAAGTGCGCTGCAAGCCCTCCGCACGCTGCGCTCACCGCTTCCCTCTGCCCGGTCCGCGCACATCTCATTTTTTCTCCTACGCAGCGTATCGCGCCGACTTCACATCTGCCGTTGAGTTTGAATCGTACTCTACCTATGAAAATGCTGAGCTCTGACCAATTTACACGTCTTTACTGACTTACTTCAGCTCATAGCCATTGCTACTCAACATTGCCATTGGGACATGAGCTTTCTTTCATTATAGGGAGAGAGTATGTGCCACATTGTGTATAATTGACCTCCCTACCTGCCGGCTAAATGCAGGTTTACATGAAATCATGTCATCGATTTTTTGTATTTGCACAAAGTCACCCGTCATAAGACTGAAAGTTGCACGACCTGTCTTTGAGCCATATTGTTTAATTAACCATCAATCAATGTTGTATGTGTTGCCAGTGATGACTTATGGAACCGAGACATGGTCTCTTACTGTTGGCCTCATTAGTAAGCTCAAAGTCGCGCAACGAGCTATGGAGAGAACTATGCTCGTGTATCTCTATGTGTTTCCCTGCGAGATAAGCTCCGGAACGAGGAGATCCGCAGGAGACATGGCCTAAGTAAGATGAAGTCCCGTTAATAAACAATATTTGAGTTAAGATTAAGTCATTTTGCGATCTAGCCATTTTAATACTAACCCATTGACTTCTAAACCTTAGCCACAGAGCCGAATCCGAATCCAAAAGTCGAACAAAGTCACGCACTCAAAGAGTATTTTAAACACCAACCAACATCAAAAGCTTTCATTAGATAACTGTGTTAAATAAGCAAATATTTAAAAGTTTAACGTTGAATTTGGGGCTAAAAAAATATGCGCGGAAACATTTTATCGAGCGTTAAAAGCCTTTTGAGTACGGACGGGTCCTACAACTGGTAAAACAACTTTTTAATTTTCAATTTTGGGGATTAGTTTGCCTGAACATCATTTTCCTTACATTATACCAATAAATGAAGTCGATCATTTAATTTATATAAGGAAAGGAACGCTGCATCGTCTTTACTATCACTCTTGCCGGTCGTCATCTGAACATTAATTTCTTTAGAACGCATTTCTTATATCAGTCAGCCTTTAAAAATTGTGCCAAGTATAAAGACGCGCCCCACTTTTACCTCCTTACTAATAAATACTAACTTATTTTATTAGTAAGGGAGTTACAGTGTATGTGTGCGATGTATATGTGTTCTGTTCGCTATAGTGTTTTACTTCTACGTAGAGTGTGATTCAAATCCAAACTCAATGGCGGCTGTGAAGTGCGATGAAAGCTCCTCGCACGCTGCACTCAACGCTTACCTCTGCCTGCGCAGTGCGCACATCTGATTTTTGCTACTGCGCAGCGCTTCGCATCGACTTCACAGCCGCCATTGAGTTTGAATCGCACTATATCTACGTAGGTAGGTATTTCATGAGTGTGTGTCTGTGTGCACGTAACGGCAACATCAATGTGTAACAATCGAAAGCAAAAAAAACAATCCACATTTTACCGCCAAAAATGTTGACAGAAGCACCTACACAAACACTGAAAAATTACCGAATGTTACGTCCAACTCTAGTACCCTAACACAGTTATTCAAAAAGCCCTTCAAGGCTAAAAAATACAATATTTATTCGTTCCCTTCGTAGAGTATGAGTTTATTCCTGATGTCATAGATTAAATAATAGTTAATACTCCACTGACGGGGCTAGTGTCCGTAGAGAAAAGAGACGTAACATGATTCGTCGAAGGACTGGGCTGGGGCTGGGAGCCCCTGACGAAGCATCTATCTCTTTCCAGCACGCACGACAGATGGCGATACCGCACCTGGCGCTATTGTCATCTGGTAGAATCTTGCACATGTCGGATACGATTGAGCTTTTTACATGTTTTTTTATATGTCGTACTTCACGATTATTTATTGGTATGTTATGGGATGAATCCGTTTTACGCAACATCTAGATTAGGTATGGTAAGCATTAAAATTTATACTTACCTATAGCTATTCTATCAATTTCATTCAGAATGTAGGTACGCGACAAATCAGAAGTCTTTTGGAGAGCAAAGCCTCACACGTAAATTGTTTATTTGTTTATTTATTATTATATTAAGTTCTTTCGTTGTACTATAACCTTTTGTAAACTGAAAGCCACCGTCCTTGTTGTTCATCATCTGGGTTGTCTGGAAGAGATCGCTTTAAACGATAAGACCGCTCATTGTGACACTTAGTTATAAGATTTCCCTCTAAATTTTCGTGCAATATGGTGTTTTCAATAAAGAGTTATCTATCAATCTTATCTATCTATTTATTGTTGTCTTCTACGACCACCTAGTATTTCCAAAGCAGCAACAATAATAATTCGTTTTAGTTCGGTCCGGTGCGCTTTTGGGGAAAATTATTATTCCTATTTGGCCAAAGCATACATTTGACAGTGCTACGTCGAATATGTACGTGGTCATTTATACTTGTGTGTACAACTGTTATTTTTCTGCCATATAACTAATCTGTCGAATCCAAGAACCTGCCCAATCTACGAATCTGTCGAATAAAGAATCTGCCATATAACGAATCTATCCAACACCAAACAATCGGATAGCGCTTGACTAGATACTACGTAACAAAGTGAGTTTAATTATTTTATAAGTAGGTACTAGATTACTTACTTACTTAGGTACATCTCCGCTTCTTCTTACCTATGAATCTCTATACTGAAACCACAAACAAGGTGTTATGTTACGCCCTACTAACCGACAGCAGAGACGGGTGCCATTATGATGTTATTGTGGCCATGTTTCATGTCGACTTGTTTATGTACTGTAATTTAATACGCTATTATGTCAGCAAATGAGCCATTTCGCTACTATAATGTTGAGCAATCGATTTATGGAATAGCGCAGCGAAATCGACTTAAGTAGGCAAGTAAACTTATGTACACGCAGGCTTGACGCACTCTGCATTTTAGGCTCGAAACTACAAGTATATGGGGCCTTTTAAAGTACTCCACGCACGATGCAATCTGCCACGCGCTAAAATGCTTAAAATGACTTAGCATGAGGCAGTGTCCTTTCAACAATATTGCAACAATGACTTCGAAATTAAGATATCGTAAAGTTCAGGACTAATGCTACTGCAAATGTATAGTGAAAACACGAATTAATAAACTTTTCTCGATAGAAAAAAATTACAAAGTTGCCTCCAAACCGTACAAATAAACAGCGATTATTCAAATAATCTACACCACTATTATAAAGAGGAAAAATTAGTATTTTTGTATGTTTGTAATGAATAAACTCAAAAACTACTGTGCCGATTTCAAAAATTCTTTCACCATTGGAAAACTACATTCACCCTGAGTAACATAGGCTACACACACCACTACACGTGCGAAGCCGGGGCGAGCCGCTAGTACTTTATATAAGAACTAAATATAATGGAGGCCTTTGTATAGTGCTTCTTTAAAATTCCTATTATATTCAGTGTAATAATAAATTACCTAAATTATTGCGCGTTGGAACCATTCTAAATTAGACCGCCCCTGCCGCTCGGCCTCCGACTCATCCCCGCTTTGGCCTAGTACTATATATCTGTTGTGTGGCTTTGACTTGGCCTAGACTAAGCCCTTACTGCCGGATGGGAGCCGCAACGCGCCTCCTCACGATACAATTCGCTGGATGGTCGAGCAAAACATGCACGCATAATTTGACCGGTTGAGTCAACAAATCGCGTGGCAGATGGAATCGTGTGTAGAGTACTTTAGTTTTGAACGGTCAAATGCTGTTGGTCTCTACTGACATTTACACCGTCACACATTGAGCCGGCCGGTGTTAAATAATACACATAATAATTATAGGCCCTTCTGTAACTCATAGCTCGAGCATTGCTATAAAAGACATGACATTATTTAGTTAGGGTAGCCTTCATTATTTATTTTATTTTTTTTTTCATGTAGCGTTGTGCAAGATGAACAGCACTGTATTGCGTTGCAACAAGAGTCACTATTTTCATTAGGTTTACAGCCATTCCCATATTTCTTTTTTAGTTTTTAGCTTGGTTAAATTAGTTCCCCTAGCACTGTTTTCAAACTCATTATCTAACCTTAATTTTTCTTACTAAATCTGTAACAGGACAGCCCGTCGGGACCAATCTTGATTAATATTACCTGTAACAAAGAAATTAATGGTAAGTGACAAGATACCGCTTTTATATCTATACCGGTCATTTATCATGCTGACATGGCGGAATTATTCTATGGGTTCCATGTCATAACCGCCAGTGGTTCGGGAGCTGTATGCCTTTTTGATCAGGGTGGTTTTGAGAACATGTTCTTATATTTTTATAAGTAAACATGCTGGTTTGTACTGGAATACTTACAGAAAATGAAAATAATATCTTCCACTTCACAAATTCACACTAAACGAAGAAATAACAATAATGAATAAAAAAGTAACTAACACTTAAAACACTTGAGGATAACCAAGTCTTTTTCTTGTCAATGGCTGAAGAGCCACTTCAACTCATAAGAATGCAATGCCTTTGGTGTCTATAGGCGGCGGTGACCACTTACCATCAGGCCACCTGCTTGTTTGCCACTCTTCTCATAAAAAAAGAAACCATTAAGTGGTTTTAGAAACGACCTTAGTCGCAGCAACTGCCAGCGTTCCCCGCTCCCAACTAATGAGAAACCAAAAATTGGTTCTACAAGCAACCTTAACCGTATCAACCACCAGCTCTCCTTCCACACTTCAATAGGGTTTTGGCAACGGCTTCGCAACATAAATACGGAATGTCCGCTTCGATCCATAAATATGGAGCTTTTTCACTGACCGACATTAGTGATACATTGAGGGTAGTACCAGAATATATCATGTTACCCATATCCGATGGCGACTCAAAAATGGAGGACTTATTTTTTGTGACATAATGCGCCCGCTTTAGAGTTGAATGGGGGACATTAGTCACATACGAGGGTGAAGGCAAGTAGGATTGTGTAGAAGAGAGCCTTATAATATTATATATATATATATATAGCAAAGCTTACAATAAAGAAATTAAATTGAGTGTCAGGTGAAAGGAGCTGAACGATTTCTAAGTCATATTATATCTGTAATTTTACTGACTACTGACTGCTTCACACAACTTCGCACTCGTGGACAACTGTGCAAGAATATTCTTCTCCTGGACACAGAACGACTAAGTAATAGTAAAGTACTCTACACACCATACAATCTGCCACATGGTTTGTCAACTCAATCAGTCAAAAGTCAAGTCGCACCGTGTGCAGGCGTCTTGCGGCTCCCTTTTAGCTGATTGGGGCGACAAGTTAAGTGACGGAGTCATGGTATGTAAAGGGCTTAAAAGCCCAGAGTTTAAACTATCTTCGTACCAAGGCTTCATGCTTCCACGAGTGGCGTGACGAGCTTGTCGTTCTCAAGATTTTAATCTTCTTCTTCTTCTCGTGTAGGCAAGTGGTCAGCCCTGGTGTCAGAATTTTTAGGCCGCCTAAAGGCTTCTGACTTGACTTAACGACTATTGTTTTACGACAACAGCCGGGACCGACGCGACCGCTTAGCGTGCCTTCCGAAGTACGGTAGCGCTCAGTTGTAAACCACTTTTTGCTGTAGCGGTCATCCATAGATAGATAGATAGATAGAAAATGCTTTATTGCACAAGATAATCAAGTACATAGGCGAACTTAATGCTAAGTAGCATTTTCTTCCAGTTAACCTTTGTGTAGTGTGGAACGAGTGGTAGTGCTGGTTGAAAAAAGAAAAAGAAAAGATTACCCAAAATAAAAAAATAATAATAAGAGGTAGATAACATTAATAGTTTAGATATTATAAGGTTTTAAATAATAATACAATATAATACATACAATATCTTACATATTACATTTACTTATATAAAGTTTTATGATATATATATAAATATATACATATATATTACAAATCTATATCAAATAAATAAAAACAAGTACATATTTAATAACTATTTTAAGTGCTCAATTATGCTGACTATTTTGAATGGATATAAAGTGTTGGTAAAGTTTGGATTTGAAGATTCCCATTGAAGTGGCTTTCCGTACTTCTACTGGTAATGAGTTCCAGAGACGAATAGCAGTGACAGTGAAGGAGTCTGTGTAAAAGGTAGTATTATGCTGAGGGATGATTAGATCAAGGTGATAGCAACTGCGCATAGGGCGCAATCCATAGTGACCGCAGCGAACGTTGCTTAACTTTACCGATCGGTTACAAACGGCTAGCCGTGCTTTGCTATGAGCCGAGATGTAATGAAATAAATGGAAAAAACCGTAGGAAAATAGCAGACAAATCATAAAAACCAGCTCCCATTTAATCAGAATACAATTCTTCTCTCCCCAGCCATTTCACGTTACCAGAAATCGAAGACGCCATCTCGACCAGAGATAACAAATAAAGAGATACAAAATGGCCGCAGCAATATTCGACGTCTAGCAATGATGAGGCAGTTTGAATTCAATAAGAAGTTGTCGAGGTTATACGGTTGCAATATAGGGTGAACGGGTTGCTGTATCCAATGTGTACTGTTCGGAGGGAAAGTGTTCGATCAATATCTCTATTTAAGGTGAAACTTTTCACTAGCGCGGCAAATTCAAATTTTCTTGCGTTCTTTTGCCAATTACTTAATAGCTTAATTACTCAACGTGATTACATGAAAACTAATTTTGCGCAAATAAATTACAATTAAAAGTATCACCTACATATCATTGGTTTAGCGACAAATGGCAATAGACTGAAAAACTAAGACGAAATTTGTTTATTGCCATTTGTCGCTAAACCAATGATATCTAGGAGATGCTTTTAATCGTAATTCGTTGATGCATTCTAATTCTTTACGTTAAATCAGTTTTAATGTAATCACGTTGAGTAATTAAGCTATTATTGGCAAAAGAACGCAGGAAATTTTGAATTTGCCGCGCTAGTGAAACGTTCCACGTTAATATTGCTTTTCTTATTAGCACGAATGACATGTGACGGTCTAGTCGTTCGCGGGATGCTAAGCGTCTCGCTCGGAACTCTAAAATATTAAACTTCGCGTGATAATGCGTTATGTTAGCGTCATATTAATACATCAGCACGATCTAGTAATAATATTAATTAGATTACTAGACTAAGATCAGGTCATTAAGTCTTATTTGCGTAGTAATTCCACTAGCTACTAGCTATAGGGCCCTTCAATCCGGAACACAGGAGTGCTTGCACACTACTGCTTGGCGGCAGAACTACTGGCATATATACCACCTAGTGAAAGCATCCACGCCATTCTATTTCAAGACATAAGTACGGGTACAGTAAATACAAAATGAAAAACAAAAAATAATTTACCAACTTCCGTTAAATAAAACTTCGATTTAAGTAGTTGTAATTTTAAAATTTCGGTGTTTCCCTGCGAGATAAGCTCCGGAATGAGGAGATCCGCAGGAGAACTAAAGTGACCGATATAGCTCTTAGAGTTAGTAAGTTAAAGTGGCAATGGGCAGGCCACATCGCTCGTAGAACTGACAACCGATGGGGAAGAAAGGTTCTCGAGTGGCGACCACGAACCGGAAGACGCAGCGTAGGCCGGCCCCCCACTCGGTGGACCGACGACCTGGTGAATGGATGCAGGAGGCGAGCAGCCGCTCAAGGTGGCGTGCTCTGGGGGAGGCCTATGTTCAGCAGTGGACGTCTTCAGGCTGTTAATGATGATGATGATGAATTTTAAAATAAGCCCAAGATATATTAAGTGAAATTTGAAATCTAAATCTTTTCATCTCGACTGTATCCAATAATAACTTGATTACCATATCCACCAAGACTGAATTAAATAGCGTTTATAAAGCAAACGATAAATTATAATACCCTTTGTGTGTGGTCATAAACTAATAAACAATCTGGTTATTCAGTTCTATCGATAACCCGCTGATCTTACGAAGTATTCCCGATTACGTTTGAAGTAATCTTTGGGAAACGATTGTGCCGTTGGGAATTTATATTTCAATCTATTTGACTAAACTACTTTGACTAGTATACCCGTGTTATATATATCTAACTGGCTAGAATTTGATGACACATTTATGCGTATTGTATGTAGATCATTTATAAAATCCTCTACGCAAAAACAGCTTTAAAAAAACCATTCTTCCGTTTTGGCTACGATGGCACAGACACACAGCTAAACACGTTGAACTTATAACATCCCTCCATTTGCGTCAGAGATTAAAATAATCTACGAGAATCCGCCTCAACTGGAATCGAACCTGGTTAGCATCAGGTAATAATCCCTCTATGATATGACGTGTGATACCTGCCGCAAAAATAATCTGTCCAAAAACGAATTAGCTATGTTGTTTTTCCTTATGGAAGAAAGAAGCACGTCAAACGCGGCAGAAACATTTTTTCTCTAATCTGTGGGCAGAAACGAAAATAGGATCGCCGATCGCAGCTCATCGATTTAAAAAAAATACGGATAAGATTTGAACAGGAAAATATTAAGTAAAAAATATATTAATTTACCATCGAAACCGGAAGTTGAAATAATTAAAATTTGTTGAGCCGGAATACGATTCTATTGTGCGAAGTTGGTAATTTAAATTGGTAAGAAGAAGCAATGGAGGTATGTATATACATAAACATCAAAATAATTGAATTTCCGTGAATTCAAGACAAACAGAAAAGACGTAATACGTACACACACCACACCACATTTTGTAGCGCTCATAGCGAAGCACGATCGGTTCGGTAACATTCAAGACAAATTTGCAAATGGAGATAGAGTAGCTCCATAGCTACTCTATCTCCATTAGCAAAAAGAAATGATCCGCTGGCTAATAACGTAAATCGCAACAAGTTTTCAACAGGCGTAAATTTCGCAATCATTGCTATCAAACATCCCGTCTGTCGGACAATCGATGAACTAAAAAGTGCATTATTTTGTTTCCATTTAAGTACTGTTTCTGTTGCTAGTCGCGCTACCAAAGGCCAAACAGACAGGCGAGCAACAGGCGACCGATTTTTTAGTGTTTATTGTCGCTTTGCTACTGCTGTTGTAACTTTTACATAATACGGCTGCCGTATGGCGACTGGATACACATCATCAGCCGGAAGATGTCCACTTTTAGACTGGACCATATGTGTAATAAATACTAATAGTGGGTCAACTCCTTTGTTATACCGCAAAATACCTACAAGACCGTCTCGACGTCTAGTCCCTAAAAATAAGCAAGGGTTGTCAGAAAACATTTTCTTAGATAGTCATTTTTGCTTCGTAATAATTTATTTTTCGTCACAGTTGCTCGCACAGTGGCGCTTATCACACCGCTTTTAAGTTCATAATCCAAGATATTACGGACGCGTGCTTTTTTTACTTTACATTACCGCACTACTGTTATTTTTCCATAGCCGACATTACAGAAATATTAAAACTATTAATATCTTCCTTAAATACATTGTCATCAGTTCGCTTTTCAAGCCGTCGCATTTCTAACTTCAGAGTTCACAGCTTCGACACGCAAATGGTTTCATTGAATAAGTACTCGAGTACCGTACCTCAGTTACTTTCTTCGTACCTGCATTTTCACGTTTCGTCTCGCGACAAGCGAATTTATTTAAAAGGTTTTGTAATTTGTTGGTTTCGTGTGCCGGGTAGGTAGGAATGTTTACAGGATGTTTTATATGAGAACAATGTGCATTATCTAAATTGGTGTGGTTGTGTCTGTTTGATTAGTCTGTTGGTACTCGCGATTTAATTAAACATGTAAGTATGTTTATAATGTCAAGTCTATCCGTTCATTCCAATGGTTTCCTTGCCTAATCTTTAAAGCGAAAAGGCTCAAGATCTAATCGAATACGGTTTATGGCACAGAACAAGAAAAAAGTAACGGATTGGGATGTGACGTTCGTCTACGCAGCAACTTCGCTCCATATACAACTTCACACCGGCCGCCGGCGGCGCGGTGGCAATCCGACGCTTGGCTTTCTACCATCGAAGGGGCAACACTTCCCAGTATACGCTCCATGTTGCTGTTCCTAAAGAATTGCACTTTTTATCGGGTATTAGATCCCGCTTCCTATAAGGAAAGATGTTTTGTGTTTACTGAAAAAATAGTTTAACGGTGTCTCTAATACGGAGAACTATCCTTCAGTGGCCCAAGATGGGTTTGTCGACCTCAAATTCACATAAACTAATCATTGAGCTTATGATGAGTATTTGTAACAAAACATAATGTTCATGACCTAATATAATCATAGTCAAAGTTTCTTGTGTGATATATAATGAAAATGATTTAAATATCTTAACTACTCATAATATAGAGAAGGTGAAATATTATACGTGAAATCACCTTTCTAAATTGTACTTAAAACTCAGTCCCACAAAATTATTACAGTTTATGCCTTCAATTATTCTCTGTTCCGCCGAAACGGTCCATAAAACTTTTAATAACTAACTCTGGATGGCAAAACTGCATAGACGCGCTGCAGCCTCTTTTTGCCGGTAGTAGTTTCGCGATATATTATATTGCGAGGCGCTTTTACGCTTTATTGTAGTCCTTTGTAGGGGAAATCCCGCTGTGAAAGGGGATTATCGCAAAGTGCTTATGGAAATAAAATTGTGCTGCTGAAGGATGCTTGTGCTTTAGATCACGTGCGGAAACTCAATAAGTTTGAAGAGGAAATAGTTTGCACCACAGACCTGGAATATATTTTCGTTGTATCCTAGGTCTATGGTTCGCACAAATAATACATTTCACCTGCAAGGATTTTGTCAATCATAGACAAGGATTATGTCTTCGGGCCAAGTGCAGCTGCCAAGACATATCGGTTTGTGTCTGATGATAAGAGTTTAGGCTTCTGACTTGGCTTAGTGACTGTTATAGTCACTAAAAGAAATCAGAAGCCTTCGATCCTGAACTATATGAGAACAAATGATTGCTATGCATTACGGTGCTTATCTAGATTGGATTCCAAGGCAATCACTACAATTTCAGCGGTTTTCGCAAATGGCAACTTAGACTTAAACGAGTCCTTCCACAAACTCCACAACACAAGTAAACAAATTCTAAAAAGACATTTCCAAGCTAAGCCAACAAAATACAAAAGAAAACGAGTTCCCATAAGCTAAGGTCCCAACGAGTAACGAACTTCAATACTAATAAAAAGTTGTTTCGAAACATTCATCTATCTCCATAACTTTGCAACAAAGCCTTTCAATTTTGAACTCCAGTTCCGATCAAGTTGGGAACCTCTTAAAACTTGCATAAATAATGCACATTCCTCCACGAAATGAAACTGTGGGGACGATATTAAATTCTTCGGAACAGTTCACCTTAACGTAAGCCTGTTGCGTTTCGATTGTGTTGTACTGCAGGGTTACCAACGTACCATACCTTCCAGAATGCTATAACAAGAATTCGATCAGCCTGAACAGCCATGCGTGTGGAATGTGGATAGTCCAGTATGAACAGTGGACATGGCTGGCTATTCTAAAATCGATGGACGACTTTTATCTAAACTCTCTAGACTAGACAAGGTTTACTTTACAAGATGATCCATGGAATAGCGAAGCAATTGTATTAGTTACCCACCATTGGGATTTTAGACATATCAGCCAGAAATCATTCCTAAGATTCTTTGATCAAAAAACGTCAACAATTCTAAACATTCTTGCAACCCCGTGAATAAAGCTTTCAAGTCCCTAATGCTTAGGCAGGAAATGTTTAATATTTTCATCATCATCATCAGCCTGAAGACGTCCACTGCTGAACATAGGTCTCCTCCAAAGAGCGCCACTTTGAGCAGCTGCTCGCATCCTGCATCCATCGGCTCCCCGCTGTTCTGACCAGGTCGTCGGTCTACCTAGTGGGGAGCCGGCCTACGCTGCGTCCCCAATACCCCAATCAAACTTAAGGACTTCAACTGCTGCAGCACTTAAAAACGTTTCTCTAAGTTTCCAGCCCTAGCAGAAGACATAAGCCCTCAATGGCCCAAGCTTAGCCATTTGTCTCCAAGATGGGGAAAGTTTATAAATAAAACAATGTGGCCAAAGCATTTCGCTTTCAAAACGCCACTTATTTCAACTTTTAATATGCGTACGGCAAAATTGAATTCTCAGGTAAAGTTCCCGAGGTTCATTGCATGTTTTTGATATTATACTTGCCTTGGCATCTAATGCCCTTACGATACCGGCGGAGTACTCTTTGAAATAGCTTTTGTTGCAGAGTTGTTTTTCCAGTGAATTAAACTTCTATGAAAACCTGGTTCGTTGTTGTTCATGTCAAATATCAATGAGACGTTTTATTAAAAAAAAGAAATGGTGTTTTATGTATGACCCAATAGATGGCGCCAAATGTGGTTTTACCAAAATCTGTCACTGTCACTGTTTCAAGCGTAGACCACAGGTTATAGGAAATGTGTCACGATACTGACTGACAACTCTAAACCTTTTCGTTTGTTTTATTTCCGTTGCGCGATAGCTCAGCTTAATTTTGGATCATAATATTAATGTTTATCTGTCTCGCAGTTCTGTTGTACTTCAATTTACTTAAGAAGAATGCACCACAGACTACTTAGGAGATACTACAGACAATGTACTCGTGGTCCACTCAACTGAATTTGACATTTCTTTGTAGGCAGGCTAAGCATTTTCTTATGTTTAAACTACTCTGTGGTTTGAAAGGTTTAAACTATGTACTTACAGCGCCATCTAGAAAAGAAGCGGAACTAGCGTTTTTTTTTAAATAAAAAGCCTCATTGCTGAGCCTTATATGTCGATACTTCTTTCTCTTTTTTTTCTTTGTTTCTTTTTTTTATGCGAACCTGCACTTTCCTCTTCAGAAACATTAAGCTTTATTACGTTTTTAGCTGTCGTTTCTAATCTAAAACGTCAATAAAAGCTAATGTATTAATTAACAGGTAGCTTTGTAATGAAGTTGATGGGCGGCGATCAATTTTAATTCATCACTACCGGCTCCCCAGTGTTTTACTTCAATTAACCTGTAAAATTAAATCGAGTTATACCTGTATCATCTTATTTCACTCCAAAAACAGAAAACAATGAATGGAAATTTGTACATTAATTTGGAAGGCCGTCTAAAACATCCGCTCTTTCATCTGTTTCCTCGTGAATTATTTAGAATTCTTGTTTATGCCTCATTTCGGAGTCTGGCTGAGAAACTTTTATGAAAACTCAAGTCTTGAAATAAAATTTGTTTAGCCGTTGCTAGAGATGCACACTAAACTTGATGATGTTTATGCCGGAAATAATAATCTGGGACCTTGTTTCTAGTTAACTATAGCCGATGCGTTGGTGGAAGCTAAACTCCACATTTTAGAGCACCGACGTAAAGTTGCCAGTTTATCGGTTTTTAATAGACTGCATTTTGGAGAGTGTGCGAAGGAATTACACGATCTTATTTCTCCATCTCCCTTCTTTCACCGGACATCAAGGCGAACAAAAACACGGCACCCATATATGGTTGAAATTCCATAAACCCGCACTAAGCGTTTTGCTATGCACTTTATAGTGCGAACAGCCAATGAGTGGAACACCTTGCCGGCGTACTTATTTCCAGCTAACTATGATCTGGGTGTCTTCAAGTCGAGAGTGAACAGGTATCTTCTAGGCAAGCATGTACCATCGTAGACTGCATCACCGGTTTCCACCAGGTGAGACAGTGGTTAAATGCTTTGCCTATAAATAATATTTTAAAAAAAACCTGGGTGTCTTCAAGTCAAGAATGAACAGGTATCTTCTGGGCAAGCATGCTGCATGCACCACAGTAGGCCGCGTCATCGCTTACCATCAGGTGAGACAGTGATTTTATAATTTTAGCGCTTCCTTCTTTTTTTTATAATTTATAGGCATAGCAATGCTATTGATTTATAAATTATAAAAAAAGAAGGAAGCGCTAAAATGTGGCTGGGATCACGGTCATTGTCTTCACTCATCCCCAGCCCAGCCCCAGCATGCCAGCATGCAGCATGCATGTCAGATAGCCCTTCATGCTGCGTCAATAGCCCACGATAATATAACTGCTGCTGACATGGACAGACAAAAATCTAATAGCCTGCCTGTTTGTAAGCACAAGCACTAGTCTGCTGTTATTAGATACCTAATTTAATATTAAGATTTTTTATTATTGCAATGATTTATATGGCACGTGCTTGTGCTGACCAACACGCGGGGCGGGTCATTAGAATTTTGTCCATCCATGTCTCTGAATACTTTTGTCACTATAGGAAATTTAATTTAATTTAATTTAAATTTGGAGAAAAACATGAGCTTTACCTAGACTGCGGGTATTATAAATGCCGAGCGTTTTTGGTCAATCGTTAGAACGCGTTAGTTTAATACACCAATCAATCAATCAATCTTTTCACAAACAAACTTTATTGTTTTAGGTAAAATCGGAATGTCTTTGATAGAAATCCGTGTTGAAAATAAAATGACCTGGGCCACCCGTAGGTGAGGATTTGATCGTATTGAAAAACAAACAAATGACGAATACACCTAACGGTTACTTTATTATGTAACTTCATATTTAAAAAGCAGAAACTTCAATACGAAAACAATACAATACGGCCGAGCGCGCAAGAACAATAGAACACGTAACCGGCGGCGGAAACGTGTTTGAAAATTATGACGAATACTGAAAGAGATTATTTTATAACCGCGATAGAGATGTACTAGTGCGAGAGTTTAACGGTACGGTGTTGCAATTTTCATTTAATGTACTGTGTAGTGTACCTAAACTAGTTATCAATGCTATTGATCGTAAGAGAACCATTAGAAGACTTCTCATTTACATAAAGACTGAAAACCTCTAAGGGTAAATTCAGGCAGACCAGCAAAATGCTCGAGCACATTGTGCTATTGGAATATCAACCTTATTTAATTTAAACAAAGCTGAAAATAGTATGCAACATTAAATCTTACCTATTTTAATGTTGCATACTATTTTCAGCCTTGTCTAAATTAAATAAGGATGACATTCTACTAGCATTTAAAAAGTGCTCGAGCATTTTGCTGCTCTGTCTGAAATAGTCCGAATTGACCGAAGGGTAAAAAATGAGTTTTAAACCACTGGTTACCTTAACTAAGTATCGAAAAACTTACCCTAAGTATCTAATCTACTGTTTTGACTCCTCGACCCCCATCTGTTGTAGGTGCAGCAACCGAATAAAGATGAGATGTCAAAAGCATTTTAGCCGGATAACAACAACGAAACAACAACAACAACAACAAAAGAACAACGAAATTAGCCGGATAGATGAATAGCGACATCTCTAGATTCATTAAAACCAGCTCATCTTGGTAATAGCGAATAAAAATTATAGTTTTAAATAAACCGAGGTACTTACGTCAACTTTAATGAGAAATACTGTTTACAAGCAGTTTAATAAGACCCGTTAACTTCCGTCATTAACTGTTAACGGGTTAAAATAAGTGTAAGTTAGGCCGGTTTAACGAGGATGTTTCTTTCAGTTAGTTTAAATAGAGTAAAACGGTTGTAAAATATCACTATCGCATATAAATATAAAAGAGATGGCTAGCCGCTAGTAGGCATAATTAAATAACACCCAGCGTTCACATTCATAGATCCCGGACCCTTACTAGGATTTCCTGTATCTAGGGACCCAGGAACTAAGAGGACCATGCTCCCACAACACCCAGACACAGAACAAGTATTAGCGCTTTTTTTCTGTTCACAAATACTTGTCCTGTCGCGGGAATCGAACCCGCCGCCTCCAGGTTATGAGCCGACCTGCTCAACCACCACACCACAGAGGCTGTCCTATAGTATATTATGTCCTACCCCAGTGTTCAAAATATCTACAAATAAAATTACATACACAACGTTTCAGCTGTGAAAATGTAACAAACAGATAAAGAGCCGGAAATAATAGACCTAATAGCTGATGATGATGATGGTGAATAAATATCTCAAACCAAGTTTGATCATAACAAACTACCCACAGCCAAAGCTCTCATCTTACATAATAGGTACAAACTTACACAAAAGTGATAATATTTTATTAAAACCACAAATGAACAGCCATTATAAAAAAATGTCATGAATCCAAACAGCTTTTTTGTCTTTCTCCGTATCAACAAGTTAAATATACGTCATTAGATCTGAATCTATTGAGGTATAACATGTTGATACGGGATCCAATGAACATTATAATCGGATGATGAGTCGGCTCCTTACAAGTCAGTTCCTGACTCGTAGCTCCGAGTCGTGAGCCAATAAACTGACAACTCGGATCTTGAGTCGTAGCCGCAGCGGAAATTTAATTCCCGCTTACAGAAACTGGGATGTCTGACCACACCGCATTTAAATAAGGTCAGGATTCCAGAAGGAATGAAGTGAACGGTACCTGCGGTTGGATCTTCATTCACCATCGTTCGTTCACTCACCTTTTGCACGTTTTTGAACTGGAGAATAAAGGTAAAAAACAAAATAGCCCGTTCGTTCATAAAAGCAAGATTCCATCAATAGACTCAAAAAACTCAACTTGCTTGCAACTAAATACTTTCCAGTGCGCTACGAAGACCAAGACCTAATCTCTAAAAGGTCTGGTTGGTTAAGAATGGAAATAGATTTAAAAAAAAAATCACGATTAGCCCGCCCAAGATAAACAAAAAGCAAGATGCCAACCAAAATCGTTAAAAACCTAAAAAGCCTTGGACGAATCATGTAGACCACGTGAAACCTTATATCATAGTTACAGCACAATATGACAGAAGACATTTCTACATCGTTAGGATTTGTATGAGCCTCACGTAGTTTCTTCAAGCGCCGGACATTTGGGAGGTCGTGTCCCTTATAATCTCTGGCATTCGGAGAAAAAAATCTTGTATTTTGGTACATTGTTGGTAGGAATAGTAACATAACGTCTCGAGGGGCATATTTTCGGTGTTTGGTGCGCATACAAAGCGTGCTATCGGGAATATAAATGCTCAATTTGCACTTGCTCTTAAAACATTGTGAGGAAACCGGCATGTTCAAGCAAGACTCTCGAAATTCGAGAATATCTGTCATCTACCAACCCGCACTTGGCCAGCGTGATGGGTTATGGCCTACACTCTCTCCCTGTGAGGAAAGACTCGCAGACTCGTATAACTGGGAACGTATTTTGCTGACGACGCAACTTTAAACTCACAAATTCACTAACTAGGATGGCGCAGTGACCCAGAATGAGTCTTGGCCTCCGATTCAAAGGCCTCCACGGATTCAGACAACATACAATATTTATATTCGTATAGGCGCTCTGCCACACTGGCTACAAAAAAATTTCAAAGTAGGCAGATTTTCCTGTAAATTTGCAGTACACGACATTTAAACTTAAAACTTGGTGCAAAATTTCCGCCAAAAGTACCAATATCCAAACCATAACACTTCAAGGAGAACAAAAGGGAACTGGCTCATCTTTGCTCCGTGGCCACGTAATAGAAAACAAAAGGTCCGCAATTTGCAAACTACACATCGGTTTTTGCTGCGAACTCGAAATAGATGTACCATGCCGCAGCGGGAAAAGCCTGCGGGCAGCAATCGCCGTCCTACAGAGTACAGACTGCACGACTCTAACTTTACGGGATAACCACCCTTACGCTCTCGACATTACAATCTACAATCCCAGCATTGAAAACTGGTCCCGTTCTCTCTGATACTTCACGCAAGATTACGCCTTACTTCGACACCCCAAGAACGGTATTCGCGTTTGTTACAGCAGGTTGTAAGTCCTTTTAGGTCTGGGTTGTCGAAAACCGGTACAACCAGTGTCTGCCCGGTCAGTTGAGCAGTTGCTCTGCATAGCAAAAAATAACCACAATGCTTGGATATCAGGATAATGGTGGGTTTTGATTTGAGAGGTCGAGCTTTTGTTAAACTGTAGAGAAATGAACATTAGTTGAATTTTTGGCGCGCCAGTTTGTTTTAACCTATTTGGTTAGGTGAGCATCGTAAGCGAATTTGTTCAGGGCTCCCTTTTGCAAAGATACTGTTTAGTACACAATAGGTAAAGTACACAGTGCAACCCTTAGTAAAGTATACTATGTTACTATTTAACTTCGAAATAGTAATAAGGCCGGACGATCACGTTTACACATTAACCTTACTAATAAATAATGTATAACAGTGGAATAACTACTCGGTGTTTCTCTGTTTTATCTTTTGCCTATTTCAAGGATAGATAGAAACCAAAAACAAAATAACTATACGCTACACAATTTATACATTAGCAAAGACTAATGTATAATAGTTTTTGCTATTAGGAGTAATAAATTACTGAGAAGCGAAGTTGATCGTCAAAAAAGCTAACTTTTCTAATAAAAGTTATAAAGCAATTTACAAAATAGAGCCTTGACAAAGAGAACTGTAGACTCTGTACCCAAAAATGATAAGCTGTAAAGACCTTGAGAAGTTCCGCAAAGTATTCAAAAACATGCTCAAAATTGGCTGCCATAATTCACCGTCATTGTTTCACAAACAATGGCCATAGTTTTGAAGATTTCTAAGGGACTGCAAGGGTACCCGTTCACAGGTGTTGATAACAAGCACGTTAACACTGGGGAAACCAAAATCACAATAACTTTAAATTATGAAAAATTTCAGTCTTGAGTAAAATACAAAAATAACATAATATTAAAAAAACATCAAAGACAATGTGGTCCGCTTTTAATTTTTTATCTATTATTATGCAAAGTGGCATCCGACCACTTTTACTAAACTAGAATATGGTTATAGGATGAGTTTTGGTCTAAAACCAAAACGCCACCAGGCCAAAACATCATTTGATCAAAAACATCTCAAATGAATTTCGCTTCAATAATGGTGAAAGCGCTTTGCATTTTACTACTCACGTCTAAATTTAACACTTCTAAGAAACTGATAAAGATGTCTCACAAAAAAGCGGCGTTACAAACACGAGTGTAAGCGGTCCCCTTCAGTCACAGAATAACTAACAGTATGCTTCAGTAGGTAAACTTTCAAAATAACTGAGGGCCCGGCATGTGAGGCAATTAACTCCTCAATGGTATTGGAGATAAAATATTGGGAACGTGAGCCAGGGAAGGAGAGGGCGCGATTTATTGATGGGGAATTCCTATACTCGAATGAGATCCTGTTATGTTCGTTAATTTTGAGACGATGATATATGTATATTTTGTCTCGAGAGGCCGGCCCCCCACTCGGTGGACCGAAAGATCTGGTGAATGCCGCGGGGAGCCGATGGATGCAGAAGGCGAGCAGCCGCTCGAACTAGCGCTCTCTGGGGGAGGCCTATGTTGAGCAGTGGACGTCTTCAGGATGTTGATGATGATATGTCTTTAACCAATTGCTCTAAAATCTTGTCTGAGATTATCTTTATGAACTATTTAGATGACTTACCTTGAGAATTCAATGTCGATTACTAACTTGAAATGTTTGGAAAGCGTTCACGTTTCGAGTTGAACTGTTCATCTAGTAACTAGATTCTAGTTTTACCTGTAACAAAAGAAATCATAGATAAGTCAACATTATTGAAATATAACTTTTCTCGTTCCCCGACTTAAATTTTTTTGATTACTTTTAGCCATAAGTAATGTTATTCAAACACGGAACCGAAAACTTAGCACTAAATTACTTAATGGATTTGTAAATGGAAAAACTTTGCACGGATGTGGAACGGACTTCTCTAAGCCTCACCAGCAACACAAATAAATAAAACTTTGACCTAACTCCGGACTGCCAAGCTCTCTATCTGTCGAATTCGTTTGAGGATTTTGTCCAAGCCCCTATCAACGGATTTGATCTTACTGGAGAACCGAAAAATGAACGAAACAATTCTCCACTTAAAAAAACAATTTCTCCCGACCGTAAAAGAAGATTTTATATCGGGGAACAATGAAATTGGTATGAATTTTATTAAAATTCTGACCCTAATAAAATAAGATTCGTATGATGCAAAAATAAGAAACCACACCTGCGAGAAAGTGGCAAAATAAGGGTTCCCACGAAATAAGTTGTTCAGGAAAAGGTATGAGGATTCACACCTGATACACGCGGGTGGAATACTGAAGGAGGAATAAAAAAACCATGACAATGATCTGCCCCGAGGGTAGGACGCGATACACATTAGGGGCGCAATTCGATCTCTTTTTCCCGGACAGTGGTATCACCTTCGGATTAAATGAAGTGATAAATATAATAATCAAAGTACGACCTGGAATAGCTAGTGAAATAAAGAATGTCTGAGCCTAAAATACGAGCGCCACTTTTATTTTATTTTTTATTTTTTTATTTTATTTTCAAAGGAAAACTTACAGCTAGTTATATATACACATTAATACTACACTATAACAGAAGGCTAATTAAAAGTTTTCACAAATATCATCAACAGAATAGCCGAAACAACAAAAGTACAATAGAAAGACGGACGTGCACAAACTATTAGATATTGAGAAAAATACGGTATAGCAACAATGTTCGATACATACAATTTTACAATAAAATACTTAACAAAATAGATATAAAAAAACAAAATTATACAAAAATCGAAAATTATAGGTACTATAAAAAAAAAACGTTTATAAAAAGTACTTATCGCCCACAATTCTTTTTAATTTGGACACCGCCGTGTTAAACAGGTCCAAGTCAACGTCTTTGGACATGGTGTTGTAACTACTGCATGCTCTTCTAAGGTAGCTGTTTTGTCTATAATTGTATATCTATATCACTTATGATATAGATGATTTATCTCCACCTCTCGTTCTCTCTCACTCTCCCTCCCCCCATTAAAAAATAAAGCAGTACTGCTACATTTATTAAATTAAGTAATTTGTAGTAAGATGTACTTGTATACAAAAATGGTAATATGCCAATAAAATGCTAAATGTACTTCCAAGAACCTACCAGAGTTTCTTGAAGTGCGCCGAGTAAAACTATCCAAATCCATAACACGACCCAGATAACTTGCTTTAACTGTAAACTAAGTACTTATTTCAAGCGGACAGAGTCGTAGGAGCATGCTAGTCTAAAATATGGCGAGTCCACAAACAAAGTTCCTTATAGGTCCCGATGTAGAGTTGGAAATTTAGTGCGGGTAGTTGGAAAGTTCTCGAATTTTCGGGCCGGGAACTAGACTTAAGAGCTGTTTAGACGTAAAAGTTAGATAATTAGACTATTTACGAAGTGGCCGAGCGGACCGTACTATGTTTTAATTGAAGGTAAAATAGACTTAACCTTTTTTCTACATAACATAAGGTACCTGAGGGAGATTAAACCTTTTGTCTGAAATTAACAGCTATGTTGCTCTAAGCTGAGACTTTATGAGAACTGCTACTTAGTTTCTCGACGGTTAATCTGAGGTCTTCAAAAGAAGGTTTCTTTGTCATTCAACATAAGTCATCAACGTCACTGACGATCACGATTTTCACGAGCAAAGTGATCATTGGGAAAGATCAAGAGAAGAACGCTAAAAAAGAATAGAAGAGAAAACGAGACAGTTTAGGTTTTACCCGAGCTTTGCAAAGCTAACAATGACCAGCCTAAACGTTCAAAGTTATTAACCTTCGGGTCTAAATAAAATAAAAAGAGTAAATAAACACCAGTTTTTCAAAAAGAAAGAATCAATTATTACAAAAGAATACCCGTAAGTAAATGAAATAAAAGCCGACTTTTCTCCGTCCTTTCAGAGTCTTTATTTGTCTTATCTCAATTAATCCTAGAACAGTACAATTGAAACAATAATTGTCGATAGTAAATTAGTAAACTAAGGTAAGGTCGTAAGTTTGTACCTTTGCAAGCTGTACGTTTTGCTTTGGTACTTTCTTTGCCGTTATCTTTGGATTGCGTACCAACTTTGGCTATAACTAAACTGAACCATAAAGAGTCTTAGTAGGTCTAGGTAGATTTCTGTATTTAACATTTTTAAAACAACACAGAAAATTAAAAACACTAGAATGAAATGGATCCCTACTTTGTGCTTAGCGATTTCTTTCACAATCTCGATAGATCCTAGATCGTAAATTCAACTTTTTTGAAGTCCTTATCGTTCGAATCGAATACATTTTGGAATATGAACGAAAAGGACGAAATGTAAGAACAGCGTAACTACTCTAGTTCTGTGTTGCCAGCTGTCGAGATATGGACGGGAATCGCTAATTAGCTATGCAGAGGTTACGTTCCAACAAGGTGAATTGGTGACGCAAAATTATTTCTTGGGATCCGGCTTAAAAACCTGCTAGAACACGCTGTTCTTGATAGATCATTCACTTGAAAAGCAATATAGTCTACAAAGTAGGTAAATTTATACAATCTGAGTTTGAATTGGTATATTATCCCGAAAGGGAAAAAAATCTACAAATAAATCTACTCCCCAAGGTAGACAATGTTTCCTCTACGACTTTTCTAAATTAATAGTTTTTCATTGAAGAAATGCCGTGTTAAGTTTACGTTGCAACCTTGCGATCATCAAATCGAGAGTGAACAGGTATCTTCTAGGCAAGCGTGTTACATCCTAGACCGCATCGTCACTTCCCATCAGGTGAGATAGTGGTCAAACGCAAGCCTATCAATAAAAAAAAAGTTATAATTTTACCCAAACGTTTCGAAGAAAGCCCTAGCGCAGCTGGGTGTAGTTGAACTTCGTCCTTGACCGAATGCACTTAAAAGAGTTCGACGACCTGTGTTTAGAAACTCTCGTAGAGATCACACGTGCAATTTTGTGGGTGGATTTATTTTTTAGTATGGAGGTTTGGAAACACACAGTTTCAAGTAAGGCTCTCACAACTTGTGGGCTATCATGGTCCCAGTCTACCCCTTTCGGGATAACATACCAATTCAAATAGGTAGGTACTCTACAAAGAATATATTATACACTACAAACCTACACTATTGCACACCTGACGGCAGTTAAGAAAATCCTAATACCACCTAAGTTTGATTATGATTTTCCTTCACAGATAGCTCAAGATCTTGACTTGTCGATGTATTGTTTCTAAAACCCTATAAATACGGTCGTTGAAAGAAAAGAAAGAAAGAAAAAGTATTTATTATCAAGACTAAGTATTCGTTCGATCAGAAGCACCAGCTATTGTTTTGAACTACCCGAGGTAAGTATCCTTTTTTCCCTTCCACTACTATCAAAAACAAAAGCAAAAACAAAGATAACATAACCCATAGCTTTTTCATTTATTTTATTCCGCGTAGTAAAAATCTACCAAAAACAAAATACGCCAACGCCATAACCCCGTCCCGCTGCCAAGGTGATATCTTAGCATAGAAATATCTCTTGGAGTCAGATTATACCACGATCTCTCCTGAAATTCAGAATAGGCTCTGGAAATGGTAAAAGGGAGATACCAAGCAAGAAAATTGTCAAAAGAACGTTAAAAGATGAGCGAGATGATACTAAATTTGATTTTATTCTGTGTTTATTTTAGTAAGTTTGAGGCTTTCCCTTGAAATAATATTTCGCTAGGCAAATATTTTTCCAACTATTTCACTGAATTATCTATATATTCTTTCTATCTACTATTTAACTGTAATTAAGTTTGTTTGACTGACTTGGTAGGTCAGTCGGTACTAGCTCTGCGTTCTGAACTGTAGGTTGTGAGTTCGATTCCTACCCAGGATAAACATTTGTGTGATGAACATCGATGTTTGTTCTGTGTCTGGGTGTTATCTTGTATTCTATATATATGTATTGACAAACAAAAATAAGTATGTATTCTATCAGTTATCTGGTTCCCATAGTACAAGCTATGCTTAGTTTGAGGCTAGATGGCGCTGTGTGAAATGTCCACACATATTTATTTATTCATTATTTAGATAATCATTGTGTATGTGTCATGTCATGATCATGTTACGGCCTTTAATTAGTGGCATCATTAATAATTCGTGATGGGACTTTAGAGCCAAAATTACTTTTTATTTTTACTTACATTTAAAAGTAAGCTAATTTAATTTATATTTTGACGTTTTTATGAATATTTAGCAACTGAGCATCTACCTATTTTTTTGTTACTACAGTAACCAGAACCACGGGGAGCCGATGGATGCAGGAGGCAAGCAGCGGCTCAAAGTGTCGCTCTGGGGGGGAGGTGTATGTTCAGCAGTGGACGTTTTCGGGCTGATGATGAGAGTAACCTAGCATAAAACAGAATTCATTTATTTTGCCATTTCTTTGCATAATATTGTCTTATGCTGCAATTACATTAGACTAAACTGAGAGAGGCTGAATGACTAATTCGATTTACATTGCTGGTTGGAGTAAGGGAATTGGATGGAAGTAACACCAAGCTAGCAATGTATATTGATTTAGCCTGTCTAAATCCAGCCAAATGTAATACCCGCATTACCTACATTCGGTATGACCATGATAATATGGCGGCATTTTGTATTAAAGCACTAAATTATTATTTTATTTATGTATACATACGATAAGTCAAAAAAGCTTAATACTTAGTCCAAAAAAATTGCTTTAACCTAGCAAAAACATGCAGTCTGAGGAGCCTCATAAGTCATAAGTAGATCCCCCGTTATCAGAGCCCACCAAAAAATACTACAAATAGAATGCCAACTTAAATCTCTCCGCAAAAGGGCTGGAATAATGCCTGTTCCATCACGATACCGGTTTTAGGAAGCTGGAAAAAGTGAGAAAGGTCGAAAGGTCGGGGGGGGGGGGGGGGGGGGGGGGAATCGCGCATATTTGAACGTAAGCTAAGTACTTGTAGCAACGCATCAGTTATAGTGTGTTACAAAGTCAATGAGTGACAGATGTCCATAGGCTACAGTGACCTCGTTCCGCCAGGAAGGCCGTACGCTTGTTTGTTGCTACCTATAGCATAAATAACCGGCCAAGTGCGAGTCGGACTCGCGCACGAAGGGTTTCGTACCATTATTTATAAAAACGAGCAAAAAATCACGTTCATCACGGTCACGAACAAACGTGATTTTTTGCTCGTTTTACCCATACGAGAGGGAGTCCCCTTAAATATTTATTTTACTCCGTTTTTTAGTATTTGTTGTTATGGCGGCAACAGAAATACATCATCTGTGAAAATTTCTGCTGTCTAACTATCACGGTTCAGGAGATACAGCCTGGTGACAGACGGACAGCGGAGCCTTGGTAATAGGGTCCGTTTTACCCTTTGGGTACGGACCCCTAAAAACGTATAGTAAGTCTCCTTTCTATTCTGAAACTGCCAATCCGTTTTTTTTTTATGATTTCTAATAACAAAAATATTTGAACAATACCCGCTGTTGACACTGCAGGTACTTTAGATGCGGTATTCGCAATTTCAGCACAAGATTTTGAGTTCATACTAGAAAATAAATACCAAGCTCTACTTGCGCACAGTCAACCGTATAAACATTAAAATTGCCATGAAAATAACAATAACTCCACAAAAACCTGACATTACCACAATAAGCGACACTACAAGTCCAACATTCCCAACAATGTGGCCAGTTTTTTCCCCGAGTCCCCACTATTTATTATCCATTGTGCTCGACGTTATTACAATGTAATTGGGAGACGGTGAATAAGGTAGACACAAAAGAGCCGATTTGACGTAGGTACTCAACTCTCGAAGCGGAAGACGCAGCGTAGACCGTACTAGGTGGACCGACTGGACCGACTGGACCGACCGGACCGACAACCCGGTGAAAACCCTGAGGAGCCGTTGGTGCAATAGGAAAGTAAACTGGCACTCTACGGCGAAAGTCCATGTTTACGAGTGGATATCTTCAGGCTGATGATGCGATGCCATGCCTTTCCAAGAATACCCTTTTTTATGTAAACGAATGACGTGACGAGCTAGTCGTTCCGCGTTCGCCTGGTGTTAAGCGCAACGGCCGCCCATAACAGATTGCAGTGGCATTCGGAACTCTATATCTAAGTCTTGCGTGACATTGCGCACTGCGCGCTTCATCCTGAAACACCACACAGTCTAAAAAAGATTTCTAGACTGTGAGATCACTTCAATAGTCTCATTTGCCCAGTAATTTCACTAGCTACAATGCCTTTCAAACCAGAACACTGTAGTTCTTGCACACTACTGCTTGGTGGCACCCTAATCATAGACCGAAATAGGCATCTCGTTCCGCATTTTACAGAGGTTAGTGTCATGTCAATGTGTTTTTGTCGGTAGGGGTTTGCGAAGCTTTTTGAAAGGAACATTACGCAGCAGGGACTGATCTCTGCTGCGTAATATTTCTTCTGATCAGGTAAAAAAGGTTTTGGGAACCAACATTCGGGAGCAGGGATCAGGTAAAAAGTCTCTTCAGATGCTGAGTGGTTGTTGTTTGTTGGAAAGTTTGAGATCTTCGACTTTCTTTACGTAGCGCGTGCCGATTATTATTGAAGTTTTGAAATGATTCCAAAACAAAAAGAGAACTATGAAGCACAAAACAGAATCTGAAGCCTTTATTTATGTAAAGACCACCAACTGTCTTCCAACTGCTGTGACCAACCACTACTATATGGTCACTGTGGCGGTTCTTTGTTGTAGATATTGAGCTAATAATTCAGTACCCCGCTTAATATCTTTTGTCTAGTGGGTGAAGGGATGCTGCGGGGCCTGGTGTGAGAATATTCTTTAGATATATTAAGATCGTAATAGGATAATATTACTAGAATATATTTTAAGACGCTCTTGTTATGACTTTGGCTGGGGTATTGAGAGGAGATAAATAAATTGTACCTATTATATTAATTATGTGGGTATGGTATTTGCCGTCTGATCCCGACTTAAGAATAGATCCGCCTCATCTCTTCCCATGGGTACCGTAAGGGCGGGCTAAGGGAACATTCAGGTAATGGACAGCATTATATTCCTTAAGCAATAAAAAGGTTAAATTACAATCTTGCCCGCTGGGATTCGAATCTGCGAGCTCCTAAACACCTGAGCTGATTTAACTTAGTAAGTAGGTAGGAGCGGTTTTCTTAACTGATCTCAACTGTACTTTAAGTGGTTTAGAAGTTTTGTAATTTAAAAGGTTCCTAAGTGAAGAGGAACGTTAATGTTTTGGGAAGGCGACAACCGTGACGTTTCTAAATTAAATAAGGAAAAAAACGAATGGATTCCGCAAATCCCTAACCATTTGCAGAAACATTTGGAAGACTGTTTTAGAAACAAATGAAAAACGGCGGGACAGTCCGCATAGGAAAACAGTCAGCCAGTGTTTATAGCGTAACCCAGTTGTTAAATTAATAATGGCCAGTAAGTTATTAGAGGTAGGTATATACTAGGTGGTAGGACTTTTCTGCAAAGTTCGTGTGAAGTCTCAGGATGACGTGCGCAGTGCAGTGTCACGCAAAACTATATCAATTTAGAGTTCCGAGTGATACTGCAATCTGTTATGGGCAGCCGTGACGCTTAACATCAGGCGAATGACTAGCACGTCACATCATTCATTTAAATTTAAAAAAATATACTGTTATTAGGACACTTTTTACAATGCCTGGAATGCGCGCCTGATTTATCGCCTTATAATTTTCTAATCCTCTTATTACTTTTCTCTTGCATTTTTACCAATAAAAGTTCAATATCAAATCAAAATGTCAAAGCTACCGAGCCAAGTATATTCTTTGTGAAAGCGCGGTAATTTATTCCGTATTATCTTAAGGATATACGAAGTTTTTCAAAGAAAAAGACTTAAAACTTCTGAAGAAAAAAGGAACTCTGTCCTTAAAATTGAATAACTTGGCAGGTAGATGTTGGAATAATTAATAATTTGCGAGTCCTCGAGAGTGTCTTGAAAATGTAAGCGGAAAGAATACTTTGTTTAATTATGATTTAATCAAAGTCAAAATCTACCTAGAAAAGTTCTCATGCTTATTGAATATAACCACACACAGGTACCTATAAAAAAATAATTTTATGGTTGCAGACATACCTACTTTAACAACTGAATCTATAATAGGTCAACTGGTAGGTTGTGGCTTCGATTCCTACCCAGGACAAACATTTGTGTGATGAACGTAGGTGTTTGTTCTGTGTCTGGGTGTTATATTGTATTCTATGTATGTATTTACAAACAAAAATTTATTTAAGTATTGTATCAGTTATCTAGTTCCCATGGTACAAGCTTTGCTTAGTTTGGAGCTAGATGGCGCTGTGTGAAACGTCCACACATATTTATTTCTTTTATATAATAATTAATTTTTACGATAGCCGTCATTACCACTAAGTTATTGATCACTGATAACGCGTGGCACGAGGTCACGAGGTGTACACGAGGTCAAACCGGCGCGGTCACAAAATACATAGCACAGATTAAAAAACATGACTTCAGCTATGTAACAAGCATCACATGTTTCCAGTATATCTTATATTATAGGTAATGATGAACTAAATAGTACTCTCATCTCATCATCATTAACAGCCTGAAGACGTCCACTGCTGAAGATAGGCCTCCCCCTCAGACTGCTACTTTGAACGGCGGCTCGCCTCCTGCATCCATCGGTTCCCCGCTGTTTTCACCAGATCGTCGGTCCCCCTAGTAAGGGCTACGCTGCGTCTTCCGGTTCGTGGTCGCCACTCAAGAACCTTTCTTCTCCATCGGTTGTCATCTATGAGCGATGACCTACCCATTGTCATTTCAACTTGCTAATTCTAAGAGCTATATCGGTCACTGTTCTGCTGTAGATCTCGTCATTACGGATCTTATCTCGCAGAGAAACACTCTCCTCTCAAAGTTTATAAACTTGTTAATTTATCAAAATGCGGGTACATTTTATACAGAGAGAGTTGAAGAAGTTAACGAAGTTCAAGTACCAGGTTAATGAATCTTTATTGATATAGTTTCCATTTAACCTCTGTTAATTGCTGACTTGCCATTTATTGATTAATTAATGAATAGGAGTTTGATTAAATAGACCGATTAGTTAAGCAAAGAGGTAACAGTTTAATCTGGCATCATTATGGTGACGGTTATGATGAAAATGCTTTACTAAAGTTCGGTAGAACTGTAGGACCAAAACGGAAACCACAAAAAAGGAAACTACATTAACAAGAGGATGTTCAAAACTCATTATCAACAGCCTGAAGACGTCCACTGCTGAACATAGGCCTCCCCAGAGAGCGCCACTTTGAGCGGCTGGTCGCCTCCTGCATGCATCGGCATGTTGAAAATTACATCTATTCTATTTAAAAATTCATCATTCTGAATTTCTGATCATCACACTATTAATGCTGTAAATCTAATCATCACCAACAAGTGAGCGTCATGTCCCATCTGGCGTCAAGTTTGAAAATCTTCAGCTTTATTTTAATGTTAAAATGGCAACGTTTGATAACATCTCACCTAATGGTAAGTCGAAGCTGTCTTAGGTAGATCACGTTTGCCCATGAGATGCCCATTCACTCTTGACTTAAAAAGACCCAGGTTATACCCAGAATGAAATACTGTTGCTGGAAGAGCATTCCATTCCTTGGCCGTTCGGACTATGAATGACTCAGCAAAACGCTTTGTCGCCCCGGGAGTACTGCTCACTGCTTGGATTTTGACAGGTGATGCTGCAGAGACCGCAAAGCTAAGAATATAAATAAAAACTTTTTCTACATAATATTAACAGAAAGAAATGAAAGCAGCGTCGTAGGACGTTGCTGTATTAGCCGGCGATTACAACAACGAAAATTCACAAAGCGTAACAAGAATATTATTGCTGGCTACAACAAAGTGCTAGCAGTAATATATATGTTTTGAATAGGCAAAACGCCAACAAATGAGCCGAGATCATACAAAATTATACAACAGAGCTGTACATTACTTGGTTCTTGAACTGTGATATTAGTGAAGTTGCTTGTACCGCCTGAAATATGTCCTGTTTTAGTATTGCCCGGAAGCGGTCATTCGTAATTTTATACATTTTGCCTTGGTTTTCCTTTTCTGTATGCTTTTCTATTCTACATTCGAGTGACATAAAAACCTCTTTCAGAAGCCTTTCTTAAGATGTTTAGCTGCAAAGAAAGCTAAAATTCAGACACGACAAATTGAATAGCTGGAACACCTAATACTACTACAACTACAACTATATACATTTTTTCCCATATGACTTATACCTACTTTATAAATTATACTTTCGATAATTCTCTGCTATTATCAATTTATACATTATATAAAAACTCACTTCCAAGGTCTTACACATTACATTATCTGAAACTGCCTCGTCTATTGTTTGCATATCGTCTTCCTTGGCAATGATCTCTTGACCTTTGAGCCTAAGGTTATTGGCTTCGTTCTTGTCTATACCTACTTGCTGTTGTCTGACCTTCCTGCTGTTATCTTTAAATTCCGTTACCATTTCATACTCGCCAAGCGGAATCTTACCCTGTTTCCTAACCTGTGGTCAGAGTACTGATTTATTATGATTACTTTACAGTCTTCAAATTCTACAAGAAATTATGTTGGATTCCAAAATCCAGTGACTTTTAACTGGATCCCAAGATAATAAATATTTAAAAAGAGGTATACGATATGAAACACTTGATGGTTCAACATTGAATTTAAAGCCAAGGCCAAGAGAATTTTACGGTAGGTACATTGAAATGTTGACTAGAGTAACCATGCCGGCCAGTAGATCATGTCCAGCAGTGGACTTGAGTGGGTTGATAATGATAATTGTAATCGTGACGTGACCTTAAATTTCTAGAAGTTATGAATATAATAGACCAGTTGACAAGAAAGCGTGCTAAATTATACCTACATATTGTGAAAAGATAATCTGTAAATTCCGAGGCACATCCCAATCTCGCAAAGAATTAATTACAGGCACAACTTTAGTCCTGTTCTCGCAAGTCAAACGTCTTTTTAACTCATCCTGACCTGTTAGCTGATGTTACAGAGTTATCAGACGTTAAATTGCTCGGCATTAATTTTCCGGGATTATTTAACTTTGGTTGTGTGCTCAGCTTATTTTGTTCAATAAATACTTGAACTGTTCAGCCGAAACTTTGAAAGTCAAAGGAATCAACAGATTACTGGAAGCGGAACAAAAGATTTTGTAATAATCAGATCAATAAAACTTCAAAATCTTTGAAAACTCAAAATTGAAGGTAACAAATAAAACTCGGTGTAAAATATGTTTTTTAACAACTAGGCTAGTTTTTAAGTAAATCGAATATAGCTAGTCGAGCTAGCTATCTTCGATTTACTCAAACGTGACCTCGCTGGAGTACAAATTTTAAAAATACAGAATGACATAAAAATCGCGATTAAGTCGAGGCTATCGATCGACTGAATATCTTGAGTGCTAGCCGTTTACTAGCTGTAATTTTTTTTTTAATACTTTTCACTTTAGTTTCTGTAACATAATATTATATTATAGTGTATCTCCTACACACTATAAACATTCTAGTTACCATAGATATTCTTGAATCATTTTGTAACTAGTTATATTATATGCTTTGCCATCTGCCACCAAATCGCGTGGGCAAGCTACTGTTCCGGTTTCTCTCTGGATCGGAATCAGACGCAACGCATGCATCAGTCGATCACTTTTATTGATGAATGAATTGAAGTACCGCTTTAGTAGTAAGTTATGATATACCGATATTTTTTTCTCTTCCACCAACGATTTTTCTGAGATGGGTCAGCCAATTAATTATCCTGAAAGGCTGATGATAGCTGGACAATGCTCGAGCTTTCCAAATATATAAAAATTTAGCCACTAATATGATACATGCTCCATAATAAAACCGGGAGATGAGATATCATGATCCATTTACGACGTAATGGAGGATGTCGTATCTCTAATTAGTTACTTACACGGTTGTAGGCTGGAGGCGAGAGATTGCCGGATTTGGGATAGCCGTAATAATGTTAGGTACATGTTGGCTATCTTTGTGGTCTTCTGAGAATATCCCTGTCCGAAATGATAACAATCTATCAAGAACAGCCACTGTTCCGCTTAAATACTTCTGTCAGTATATTTGACTTTGGACTTAGATTAGGACATAAATGAGCAGAGCACATTGAGCATTGTTTAATACTTTCTATCGGAGTAGGTACCTAATCTATATGTTGGGTAGGCCTCACCGATCTCTCCATAGTGTTCGCCAGCCAAGCAGTAGTGAATAAACATACACAGACAGGAATCAAAAGTGCGAATTAACTCATCGTAGTTTTATCTACTAGAGATTGCATTAGGATTTGGGGACAAATGCGCATCTCGCAGTGATACGAATACCTTGCAACTTCATATTCTATTGTTTTGTGCAGGCAACGCAACATTATTGCAGATAAACAATTCCAAAGAATAAAATCGATTCATACATTCATTGCATCGTACAATTTTACGATATATTCCGGCGACGCCGTCACTATCGACTGATAAACGTTATCACGTCGACGTATGATAGCGATATTTACTCAGATACTCCTATGGGTGCGGCCACGGCTATCAGATTATTGCAAAACTTCGTTGGAATTGCAACGCTGCATTTGGTTTATCTGATAATCCTGTAAGCTGGTTGCATATGCAGACAATGGGCGAATGGTATTGGTCGTAGTTTCATTGCATTTCGGTTGATTGGCAATTTGTTCGGATGTGTTAATAATAGGTATTATAATATTATCACCGGCCCCTAAGTATTCATTCTGGGACACGGTGTCATGGAGAGCCATTACGCCGGTCAAGTGCAGGTTGGCGGATGACACGTGTCCTCGAATCTTGAATATGAGTATTGCTCACTATATTATCAACCTCTTTTTCTTCTTTGTTCTTCATCATCATTTGAAACGTCTACTGCTGTACATAGGCCTTCCCCAGAGAGCGCTACTTTGAGCGGCTGCTAGGCGAGCAGACCGATGCTTGACCGATGGATGCAGGAGGCCCTGCATCTATCGGCTCCCGGCGGCTTTCACCAGATCGTCGGTCCACCGAGTGGGGAGCCGGCCTTCGCTGCGTTTTCCGGTTCGTCTTCGGATCTTAACCACTGTAAAAGCGAGAGCAGATTCCGCAGTAACTTCAGTGTAAGGCAGAGCGGGATTCGAATCAGGTGCGTCAGTGTGAAAATCGCATGACAAAGTGGCTGAGTCACACTGGCTAATAAGCTTGGATGTCTCCATCATATGAAGCAATCCATAATTTTTAAACAATCAGCGGAAAAGCGCAGGTGAAAACCGCGGGGAGCCGATGGATGCAGGAGGCAAGCAGCCGCTCAAAGTGGCGCTCTGTGGGGGAGACCTATGTTCAGAAGTGGACGTCTTCAGGCTGTTGATAATGATGAGCAGGAAAGCGACCTTCGGAAACCTTCACGTCACATTACGAATTACGGGTCATGACTTGACCATAACTGTGTGTTTACTGTTTAGTTTCCGGGACATCATAAAACTTGGACATAAACATCCAAGGAAATCCATCTTACTGCTCTAACCTACCATTTCCAAGTATCTTATCAGTTCCGAATCCGAAATACCGCTTGGTCACTTATCTCTGAAGATATAAAAATGTTTTGCACTAAAATCACCTAATATCCTTTGAGCTGTGTGTTTTTACTAAAATCATAAGATTTTATTATGGTTATGAAATGCTTTAGACCATTTACCGCGTCGGTATCTATCCAGGTGCATTGAGGAAGGTTATTGCTTTAATTAAAAGATTAAAAGACTTAAATCTTTGTGGGATTGAGTACTTTGAGTATACATTGCATATTTATTTATTTGAATGTAAACTATTAGTAATTTAGAAAATTATGCCAACCAGCTCAAGAATCCAGAACTGTATATCGAAATGTCCGCGCACCTTCTAAATTACTTTTATACAGTAGGTAGTTTATTTGTTCTCCCGTGGCGTGGTGATATCAAGTTAAAACTTACAAAAACATAGAAAAACTGTAAAGTACAACAGAAACTGAGTCTTATAAAAATAAAACAGGAGCTAAAATAGCTAAAAACCATGAACAAAAAGTACCCTTTCTAAAGTTTCCCAAGCCCTGTTAAAACTTTAACAATTTTGTTTAATTTAAACAAGGGTACTACGCTCCACGAAAAGAAACACCCAAAACAATTGGGTCAACTAGCCTTACTATTAATCCTGGAGTCCTGTATATTTGGGACATGGATTTCTGTCTTGAATTCCAAGGATTAGGATACGGGACGGGGATTTAAAGGCATCGTCCTATCGTCCCCTACTTCTTTGGTTATTGACACCTTGAAGGAGGATTATTTCAAGAAGTTATTTTAGATGGAACTGATGCACAACCTGCCTCCTATGGTTCAGGTCCCTATCGTAAGGTCTCCCTTTTGTGGGCAAGTAGTAGCCCTAGAGTCAGAAGTTTTATGCTCAGCAATACACGGCTCCTGCAATAGTTTCCAAGTCTTTCCTGAGTTCGCTCCAGCTTGTTTATTTGAACGGTCTAAAACTACTTTATTACGTAAGTACTATTGTCTATTTGGTGTCTTTTGTGTTTATCTTTACAGCGTTACCGTTCAGTCATTGACACAAATATGTGCCGAGGACTCCTCGGAGTATAATCATGCATGCAAAATATGACATGAACTCTTGAGTAAGGGTAAAAATAATTGGGTAATTCCAAAAAAATAATGCCTTAGTACCCTTCTAGTTATGATATCGCTAGGGGTGGCGCCACCCTGTCTGTGATACGCCTATCTTTCTTGAAGCCAAGTGCTCTCTAAGGCCGACGTGCTCAAGTGCCGATATGGAGTCACTTCCTCGCCACTTGAGAAGCTTCTATGCCCGAAACTTCAAATTTGCATTTTTCAAGCTCCCTAATATTTTAGCGACGTTACGCTCAAAAAAGAGGTTACAAGACGAGTTCAGAGATCAGCTACAATACTTACAACATTACACGTTTTTAATAATGTACTCTTATATAGAATACCTGTCTTTTAAGACATCGCATTTACATATTTCGGATTCAGCTATACTATATTCATGTTAGAATCGTAAGCTTCTTTAAGCCGTGAACCTTCTTGTTATTACATTTCGTCGGCTTCAGCCGCGTTTGTACATCTGATACGGCCATTAGTCTTTTGGTGTTTAGATTTATTCTGTGGTCAAACGCCTGGTGTCTTTGATCTCCTGACTCCTGACCGTACCCAGTCCAGTGTCATAATAACACTGTCCTGTTAATGATCATATAATGATGTGACGGGCTAATTAGACATCACGGTCGCCATCCCCACATAGTAGCGGCAGTGCCACTCGGAACTCTTAGATTCCGCGTGATACTGTACACGTCATCCTGAGACATAGGTTTAGTTATAACATAAAGTAGTCTGCGAGTTTTTTTTACATCAGACTTATCGCTCATTTGGGCACGCTCTCGCCTGACGCGAAGTGACGTGACGATGCGATCGAAGGTATAGCATGCTAGCAATGCTAGAGATGACGTCATAAAGTCTCATACTACACGCATACTACTTTAAAATCAACGTTGATGTATTATAGCTCGCACCTACAATAGGATTTTGATTAAATTCCAACCTATTGGGATTCCAGAGGCGTCAAATAATTGGAATTCGATTTAATGAAGTTGAAATAAGGTCTCGCTTTCGCAGATTTCATATTTTTTTCACTTCTACTTTCGTTATTAATGCGCAGAAAGGTCTGTGATGAAAATTGAGATCATATTTTAAGATTAGGGTTGGTGGATTTCATTGCGCTTTGAAAGAGACTTCGAGTTTTATAGTTTGGTTGATGTCCTGTCGAAAATTGCTCGTATTTTTCAATACAAATTTAAAAAACTGTCGTTTGAACTATAAAATGTCTAGAGTCTAGTCTAGACACACTTTCTAAGTGTGGTTCTATAATCACCTCTCCCTCCCTACTAATATAAGTTGAAATTTTTTGTTTGTTTGTATGTTTGTTGGTAATAATTTGTGTGGATTCAACGCCAAAACGGCGAAACGGATTTGGATGAAATTGTGCACACCAATTACTACAACAATGAACAAAAAATTTTTTTTTAAATATAATTTTTATGAACCACAAAAACAGCAATTTTTCGTTTTTTTTATTTTAGTTTCTTTTGTTTTTGATTTTTTCATTGTTTTTTTTATAAATAGTATATTTGATATTATTATTTTTATTAGTAAGTACCTACTTATTTGGAATTATCAATTTCCATTCACAAGTAGGTACCGAAACATCGTTATCAGATCTTGAACTTCTTCAGAAACTTCCGTTTCATCTTTGAACCGTTAACACAACTTAATTAACTTACCCCGCGCTTAACTTTATCACATAAACCACCTTGTAAAAACAGATGAACCAAGTCATGTTTTCAACAGTAAGTCAGCCAAGTTGTAGTTAAGTTAGGAGTTTCGAGAGAACAGGTTTGTTAGAAGGAGTGGTGAACCGTCTTACTTGAAAAGGTAATAAGATCCCTTCCTAATTACAATATTATCCAATGAAGATATGGATAACAGTTTGGATAACAGTTTATTAGCACATAACGCCACGGAAATACACTTCACATAGCAATAATTGTTCCTTGCGCCCACGTGATCCGTTTCGGCCGCGCCTGTGTAGCTTCCAGGCTAGCAGATCGAGCGATATGTGATAAAGTGGACCTATCAGCAAAGATCTTTTCTAATCCAGCCACAGAATTTATGGCATCTCATTCCAAAGATCCATAAAACGTACTGAAGTAACCCTAAAGGTCTTAATAACTTTTTAAAGCGACATGGTTACCAAAACACTGTTGAATAATAATTAGGTCTGAATTCGCAACTTTTGTACAACTCTGTTACTGTTTTGCCCAAATTCCTGACATCGCTGACCTTTCTGGACGATCCCTGTCACTTTCTGGGATAAAAACGGTCGGATGGCAGCCCTAGTTGCAGCAAGTTTGGAATGCCGAACGCGAACTTTAGATACCGCTGTAGTACCTACTGTAATTTATTTTGCGGTACTGCTACCGGGTCCACGACTCACGTCACGAGCCTTCCTTTATGTTTTGAGCACAGCGCAGGGACGGCGACTTGTTTCAATGTGTTTTACACTTATCTCTGTGAAAGATTGTTTTAAGAGTAGTGAAAATATCTGTTTTGAGCTCATTGCCTAAAATAAAATTTGCCACTGCAGTATCTTGGGCCTATAACGCCAATTGACAAGAAGCAAATTGCCTAACCGTCAATGGCTAAGTTGTAATTGCCTACGAAGGTGATTGTCTATAAATCGAAATGCCTAAACAACACTTTGACAAGAGCGCCATCATAGCAACGGAGCGTAAATAGCCAATATGCCTTGCGATTCCAGCCGTCTAGCGTGGAACGTTGAGCAATCAACTGGCAAGTACTAAAACGTCACAATAAACATTCACAATACATGTAAAACAGCCTACGTAAGTGTGGTAATATGATTAGGTTGTTTTGTGGGTTGTTTTACGGTAGTGTCTGTTCTGTGACGTTATCGATAAGTTTAAAACCCACACATTGTGTGCGACCCTTTATTTTGCACGTTTCGCACGTTTAAAAAAGGCAGAACTATTGTTATTTAATCGTCAGGTTAAGTGGAGGACTGTGCCAAAAAATACTTGCACAAAACCAAGGCTCCGGAAAGATCACATGCAAATTGGTGAAGCATGTTAAAAACGAGTGTGGCTTCGAAACCGAATAGTAGCATAGTTCGAATCCCGTTCCGCACCGTAACAATACATTTCCAGCTTAAGCTTAGAATTTGCACTTTCAACGGTAAAAGAAAACTAAAACAAATGAGGAAACCAGCATAATATGTGCAAGAATCACAAAATTC
This sequence comes from Ennomos quercinarius, assembly GCA_910589525.2. Classification (NCBI taxonomy): domain Eukaryota; kingdom Metazoa; phylum Arthropoda; class Insecta; order Lepidoptera; family Geometridae; genus Ennomos; species Ennomos quercinarius. The sequence continues at coordinate 13,355,357 of OU342505.1, read as the reverse complement.
GATGAAATGAACCGTCATCCACCAACCTCCATACTTGGCTAACATGATGGATTATGGTGTGCACCTTAGAATAATAATCTATATTCTAAAGCCTAACACTCTTACACTCTACCTGTAAAAAAAGGCGGCGTATCTTACCAGAAGGAACTAATGAAAAAAGTGTATTATTATTTTACGAGACGCAGGATATGTCGGAAGCTTGTTGGTACACTTTGAAGCCCTCTACTCACGAGCGAAGACACGTAAGTATTTCTATTCCTATTTGTCATCATCATTGCAACACTGTAGCCAAGGAATTTAAGTGATACCAAGAAGTCTGGTGTTATGTTCACGTAGCAACATTTTTATCACCGGAAGAGAAGCTATAACGCTTTCGACGGCATTCCAAGACCGCTTGCCAAGAAGGAACCTATTCAATTTCCTAGATTACAGCTTCGGGAAATAGATAGCTATGGAATGGTGCTGAGAATGTGGAAGCGAAGGGATTGAAAAAATAATTAGCTTTGTAGGCTACTGTGTGTCATCTGCACTAAAATAGTTCCATTACGTATTAATACCGATGGGGAAGAAAGTTTCTCGAGTGGCGACCACGAACGGAAGACGCAGCGTAGGCCGGCCCCCTACTAGATGGACCAGCGATCTGGTGAAAACCGCGGGAGCCGATGGATGCAGGATGCGAGCAGCTGCTCAAGTGGAACTCTCTGGGGGAGGCCTATGTTCAGCAGTGGACGTCTTCAAGCTGTTGATGATGTTGATGACGTATTGATAGCTGTAGTGGAAATCCTCTCAATTTTTTTAATGTTATAATGGGCATATAATGTGTGACAACATCTCCCCTGATGGTAAGAGACGAAGTTGTCTAAAGTGGAGCACGTTTGCCCATGAGATGCCCATCCACTCTTGACATGAATAGACCCAGGTTATATCCAGGAGGAAATACTGTTGCTGGAAGAGCATTCCATTCCTTGGCCGTTCGGGCCATGAATGACTCAGCAAAACACTTAGTGCGAACTGGTGGTACATTTACGACGTAACGATTTAAAGAATCACCAAGCCTTGTAGTTCTATGATGGAATTGATCCCGTATACCTATTATAATATTAACAAAGTGTAGAGGATGTAGAAAAAAATTTTGCTGATATACGCGCGATCGCGTCAAAAATTCTACCCCGAACATTAATCACCAGAAACGCGCTGACAATCCCATTAAAAGTGCATTTTTAACGGCACCACTGAAACAGGTTTCGTACCCGGGTTTAATTGAAGGGATCCGTGTTATTTTCTGACATCACATAATTCTAAATTGCTCCGTTGTTTACATTCCTCAAAACCCTCGAAGGTATCTTTTATAATTACAACAGGTGGGACCTTACCCGGAGGTATGTATGCCTCCGTGACTACACAGTGCGTGACGTAGGCACAATGGTACATACAAATAATGTGCACTATTGCTTAGGTGCTAAGGTCTAGTTTAGATCGACATCAGCCCAATATGTTCGACGGACCTTCTCTCACATGGAGAGTGTAAGCCATAACCCACCACGCAGGCCAAGTGCGGGTTGGTGGATTACACAATAGTTATTCTCGAATTTTTGTGATTCATAAACATGGTTTCCTGATGGTGTTTTCTTTAGGCATACAGTAAGTAACTTATGATTATTTACCATGTTATACCACATGGTAAAGTTGAGCAACGTTCGCTGCGGTTAGTACTTTAATGGGTGACCGCTACAACAAAAAGTGGTATTTACAACTGAGCGCTACCGTGCTTCGGAGGGCAAGTTAAGCCGTCGGTCCCGGCTGTTGTCGTAAGACAATAGTCGTTAAGCCAAGTCAGAAGCCTTTGGGCGGCCTAAAAATTCTGACACCAGGGCTTTTTTGCGTAGGCAAATGGACAGCCCTGGTGACGAAAAGGAGAAGAAGACTTGTCAATGAGGTAATGCGTTCGATTACCTGTCATCATTATTATCAACAGGCTGAAGACGTCCAGTGCTGAACATAGGCCACTCATAGAACGCCCATTTGAGCGGCTGCTTTCCTCTTGCATCCATCGGCTCCCCGCTTTCGTTTACCCAAATAGGTACCCATAAATATTGAACGCAATCATAGCTCTGCTAAATACTTTGGACAGAGATGCCTTCTGAATGACATTCTTCCATTATCGATTATTAAGTTCGCACAAGGTGATTAAATACAGAGACCCCGTTCGGTAGTGCATCAATTTAATTAAAACGATATATTAATCATGTAATGAAAAGATATTTTAGAATAATGATTATTATTTTGTTATAATATTGTTTAGTATATTATATATATCTTACCTAGATACAAACTTCGTAACATTTTTCTGAAAATAAAAACATAGATTAATAGACTTAAAAAATTTATATTGAGTAAATATCACGCTGTTCAATAAATTATTTTGACGCCAAATCTTCAGCCACTCCCTTACTCACTTACTTCAGCAGCTGTTTTCGTCACTCAGCATCACGGGGTCTAGCAAAGGTGCATTTCAATTAGCGTTAACGCCAAACGCTAACTCCAAAATGTATGGGAATTACACTAGCTGCGGAAAAGTTTTTCGCAGGCAATGTCATTCCCATACATTTTGAGTTAGCGTGAGGCGTTAACGCTAATGGAAAGGCATCTTTGCTAGACTCCGTGATCAGTCAACGCATTAAACGGTAGGTTATTCATCAGATATAGACAGAACTGACAGAAAAACCTAATCGTGTAATCCGACCACCATTGAAGTGTGTATCCTACCTCAATGCCGACCACACGTAAAATAACACAGATTGTAAGGACCATAGCCGTCAAAAAAACATAAATTTTCTATTTAACGCCATTATTTTCGTGTAAAACTAACCTCAAACTGGGTATAATTTAGCGAGGTTTTATCACTGTTGTTTGACAGTAAAACCTTGGGATGATTTATTTAAGCCACCTTTCTAGCAGAAAATCTGGGGCGCCATTAAAGTGTTTGTTAGCTCAGTGCCCCTAAAGTTGTTTCCACTAAGGTGTAATTTTAATATAATTAATGTATGCTAATGATAATTCTAATTATTATAAACATCAGTATTTTAGATATTAGAGGTACTTATTTATAAATTTATTATATTAAGAGTAAGGTTTTTACAATATTTATGCCTATAATTCATTACGTGTATTGGTGAGCGATGGTGACCGAGCGGTAGCATGTGCACTTCGCAATCTTACGGCACCGGGCTCGATCCTCAGCCCTGTACCAATGACTTATCTAGTAAGTTATGTGTAGTTTTCGATGCCATCGCTCCGTGCCTCGGAGAGCACGTTATGCCGTCGGTCCCGGTTTTCATAAGAACATCTATTGGCAGTCGTTACGAGTTACGAGTAGTCAGAATCTGACGCCTGGTCTAACCATTCCTGTTACTGGTTCCTTATGGGTTACGAGGTCAGATGGCAGTCACTCGTGTAATTCTGGTAGCTCACCGCTACAGGTTAGATTGGGAGCCGACCCCAATAACAAAATGGGAAAAAGGCAAAGAGGATGATGATGATGATGATGATGATTCATTACGTGTATTGTACACAAGGTAAAACAAAGTAAATATAGTAACTATATAATTAGCACTACAATAAATAAGTAGCTACACTGTGCATTCAGTCAGTAAATTCAATCAATGACAAAACTTTAGTGATGTTTGTAACCGGTAAGAACCGAACCGGTATTACCGGTATTATAAAAACTCGCCCTACCTATAACGTACAGGGGGCATACCGTGAGCTCTTAGCGCGATGCAAAACAGAGCCTATATTGGATTGCTTTTTTTTTGTATGGGTATTTTGACAAGCGATCCAGTGTAGGCTCTGTTTTGATTCGCGCTAAGAGCTCACGGTACGCCCCCAGATAGTAAAAAAAGCGATTGTCGGTCTTATACTAAATCCATATTTTTAAATTATAAATCCATGGATAATTAATTATAAAATTTCCGCCGTAATTTTAAATGAAATAATGTGTGTGTAGGTACACGTAATTTAGGAATTAGGAAGACCTGTTTTATTTAGCATTAGTAATAGTTTATGGCTGAAATTGTTTTTCGATCGAACCCGAGCCGTTGTTATTAAAAACTGCAACTTACTCGCTCGAGAACCTTAGCACGATGCTCAACGACCTCAGTAGAGTCTCCCAGCAGGTAGGGCTTAAGATGAATATGGAAAAGATGAAGACCATGTCTAATGCTCATGTTCCACCTATACCGGTAATTGTTGGGAACGATACTCTCGAAGTTGTCGACATGTCTACCTAGGACAGACTGTCCAATTAGGTAGGCCCAACTTCACAGACCTCATCTAGGGTAAAATAGCAACCGGTAGCAACAGTTTTTCGCAAAAAAAAAACTAACAAGCCCTTAGAATATTAATCTGACAGCGTCGTCGTCGGAGAAGGGAAATACCTAGCTGGCTCGAGACGACACTAAGCTAAAAATAAAATTTTAGACTGAAAGCTAGCGGTCGTGTTTATTACGATAAGCTAGTATTTCTACTGATGCACTTTTAAGTGTGATGAGCAAGATACAATCATGTATGCCGTTTCCTTTCCTCCTGAAAGCATAGTAATAATAATTAGTAAGTTTGTAAGAGAAATGATATTTGTTTTAATAAAGCAGCTCTATAGTAGCATCATTTCAGCATAATCATAAAAGTCTGGTTTTCGTCATAATTGCCTAATTTAATTATTAATAGACAGTTTAATTAATTAATGAGTTATGACATTGGAATGACTAAAATGTAATCATTAATGATCTAATGTAAATCTAATAATAATTAAACTAATAATAGAGTCAGTTTGATACTAACAAAAAAATGGATAATATTTGTCTGAATTAAATAAATTTGATTTGATTAATAATTTCAATTAGAAACTGGATTTGTCTTCAAAGCAGTTTGATTTTAGTAACGAAAATTAGTTCGATCTATAATTATATTATATTTTTTTATCAGCATGTTTGAAGTAAATGTATTTTAAATTTTAATAAACAACCCGGGCATGCGCGTGACTAACATCTTCATTATCTCCAAACCTATTGTTGGAATACGATTGGATAGTCAAGTTTAACTCGACACCGAGCTGAATCGATATCCAACTATAGAAAGTTAACTTTGTACCTACTTAGTGGAACGAGGTTCATTCCACAATATTGACTTCACTTGAAGATATCGAGATGGCTCATTATATATTTACCTACCTAACTAATTACATAGACGTAGTTTTATTTTTTGACAACGAGAAGATTTACAATTGATAACTTTGATAAACTAAGTGATGAATGTTTATCTTCTATCTCACTCACACATTGCGTCATTTTTGAGGATATCTTCATAACTGTCTAGATAACAATTATCAGCATTACTATTAAACACGTTAATTAAATTTAATCACGCTTAAATGCCCTGTCAACTTTTCGCTAACGTAAAATACCGCGAGCGAAAACGAGATCTAGCATTATTTAATTAAAGCATTGTAAACTAAACCTTCAAGACAACTTACTCTCAGAAGTAAAGCAAAAACTTGTTTATCAAAGCCCACGCAATTCATTATCATTCTTTATAATACAAAGGCGAGAATTCGGCCCTCTTATTTTAATTGTTTACCCCGGAAACTGTTTGGGGATCATTGTAAACAAAATAATCCTTTGTGGATATTATACACCGCCGTACCCTTCGCAGCAGCCAATTATTTTGAAATGAAAATTATTAAGCAGTTGTAATGATTTTGGCGAATCGGTAAACGGAGCGGCCCAGTTCCATTATTATTGTTATCATTGCCAATAACGCCAATAGTAGTTAAGATATTGGAGAAACACTATTCAAAAATTTGATTTTCAATAAAATATTTTAAACCAGCTTTTTTAAATTTATTGTAGCTATACCGGTTCTCATGCAAGAATAATAAAGCAAGAATCTTAAGACAGGCATAATACTTGTCTATTAAAAACTAAAGGCAGCCTAAGGTTTCACCAGTACACCAGTTTCTTCAATTGATACACAATCTTTCTACCCCCTCTGAAAAAATACCCATACGGCATAAAAGGCAGAAACCCTCAAAATATCAAATCTTTAGGTCCAACGGTTTGGGCTGTACGGTCTCTGTCAGTCATTCAGAACAAGCCTTTTATCTATAATCTATAACAATATTATAAAGAGGAAAGATTTATTTGTTTTTTTGTTTGTATTGAATAGGCTTCGAAAGAACTGAACAGATTTGAAAAATTATTTCACTGTTGGGAAGCTACACTATCCCCGGGTGACATAGGCTATATTATATTTCCAAAAAAAAGAGGGATCCTTATTAAAACTCCAATAATGTAACCCAAGGTGTAAAAAAATTACCTATAATAATCTTTAAATCACGTGCGCTGTGAAAAGTTGAAAACTATTATACCCGTGCGAAGCCGGGGCGAGCCGCTAGTTAATAATATAGATAGGTACGACATTACAGCCAAAACCTCATATCATTTTAATGCGGAAAATCATCCATTATTTTTCACAGGTTATAGGCAACTGTATTTTTTCACCTGAAATAATATTGCTTATTCAATCAACGTCAGAACTGTCTGTGTTGCTAGAAGTTTCCTACTTCTCCTCCGAAATACGGAACGGGTATTATTTTATTTGTACAGGCAACTAAAACAAAAAACAAAAAAAAAACTATTAAAAAAACTATTTGTAGGAAAAAGTTAAACTTGGTGGCAATAAAAGTTTATAAACATAACATCACATAAAATTGCATTAAAGATTTTACGTTATGAAAGATGTAATATATTAAAAGTTTCTTTGTAGGAACAATTTAACATCTAAAGCAAAATTAATTTTAATTTCAAATTTTTCATATTTTTGGTAGTAACATGAGTAACGATGCAGTTCCGACATGTTAAAGTGAAATTAAAGTTGGAAATATTTAATACCGGTATTTTTTTTCCATAATTATAGTATTGTAAAAAAAAGTAAAATATCGGGATCTTTGTTATTCGTATATTTTACGACAAGGATCATAAAAATATACTATTATTAATGAATTATGTTAATATCGTGATAATTATACGTGTTAACATAACTTTAACGCTGTGATATGTACGTGTAACAAAAATAACACAACACGTTTACACAGAATAACACGAAACCAATTTACTACATTTAAACTATCCAGTATCTACACGATATCCGATAATATTGCTTCAGATGCAATTTTGTATGACGGCAAAGTTGTGTTGCACGCGTAAACAGAATTCAACAGAATTCACAAACATTGTATTTCACACGTTTAAAATCCAATAAATCTACACAGATGCAGTGCAGCCGCGCTACACTGCCGGCTCGGCAAAGATGCGACGCGACAACGGAGCTAGACTAGAACATCATAGAACATAATTATCAATGACACGGGTACATTGTTACCCTAGGGACTAAATAAGTTTTTAACTCGAGTTAAACACTGTGCTTTTCATTACGAGTACAAGGAAAGTAAAAATATAAACATGAATTAGCTAAAGAAAAAATGAGTGATCTCTGCTATACGGAAGTAGGATGTATTTAATAAACAAAACTCTACAACTTGAAAAAACAAATGAAGATTTGAAGATCGAATTGCCGCTTTCCCGCCTATTTTGTTTTTTTTTTTGGCCAGCCAGCTATTCAGCCATTATTTTTCATTTTCATCATTGAAAAAATGGTAAATATTATGCCCAACTATCTTATTTCAAAGAAATAGTTGAAACTAAATTATAATAAAGTCATTTAAAAAAAATGATTTAATTAATAATTATAACTTTATGTTATTTCAATTTTACATCGCACTGTAATTGAGTGGCTGAACTAATTTTTTTTTAAATTTTAAAACGACTATCCTCCCTAGGGCTGAAAAGTTATATTATTACTTTCAACCCCCTCCTCAGGCAATTACAGACTTACTTTCCGAGTATGAGTAATCAAAAATAAATACTACAACTTGACACCAACAGTTCGTCGACAACTCGGCAGTCGACATGACGTGCTGTTTGTGTATGTATAGTCTTCTGAAATGAGTGGTGCAAGCCAATTCGCCGGAAAAACATTCCCCGTTGAACAGTCAGTACTGGGTCTCTAAATGTCAATTCGTTTTAAGAAAGGAAGAGGTCCCCAACTTTCCATTACTTGGCAAAGGCTACGTGTTCGAAAGGATTGCAGCACTTCTTGAGATCCAACCGGAAATAAGGGTCGAAAGTAACACGGTTACTGCTCCGCGCGATTGAACCGTCTCTTAGAGAATTCTGGAAGATGGTTTGACCTTTCCACTGGTCCGGGGAAACTTACCAATTATTTTGAATTGCCAATTTTGTGAAATTCGAGCGCGTAATTTTAACTAGCTCATTACAGGAATTTCGGAGATCATTACGGCGCTCATGATGTGGTTTGAAATATTTACGTCCATTATTCTAGCTAGGGTTCTTTTTGTGATGTTAAATGGTTTACGTAAGCACCTACTTATGTTCTTGTAAAAAAAGAATTTCTTGTAAAGAATTTCTTAGTGCAGTTTATCAAAACATTTTGTGATAGGTATTAACATCAACTTTATAGCTAGATTTTTTAGACTTTTTTAAAAGGCTTGAATCAATTTGATTATGTATTTGACTTGGTACATGAAAATTGACATTAAGATAAACGTAATAATTATAATATTTACCTATAAATACGTACCTATATATTGTAGACTGATCTGAAGAGAAAATTATGTTGTACAATTTAATTAATAATTTCACATCATCCGAATTAGGGTTTGATAAATTACATTGCAATCAACGGAGCTTTTTAAAATGTGATTGCACTTAGCAATTAAAAATAATTAAACTGAGTATGTATTATGATAATTTATAATTATTTATGATGATCTAATAGAGATTTAGAGATAGTTAGTTCGAGTAAGGATACAATATGTTTTATTTTAGCTGTAAGTAATTTAGTAGTTAATCTTTTTTAGTCTTGTTAATTAAACCAAATGTTTCAATAAATAAATCTATTACCAAAATAGTAGGAATGGTAATAAAACCATAAAATAAAACAGACCATTTCTAAAAAAAGATGTTCTTGTTATATTTTCAGTTGGAAAAATGCGTAGTGTTACTTATATTATATGACTTGTCGTGTATGTTACAGTTTTTTTTCTTCGTTCTTCGTACGAGGAAATGCACAGTTTATATTTTTATCAAAGTTATGATATCAACTCACAGATTAGCGAAAAACAGTGGATTTAGACTAGATAGTTATCTGTGCAGTGGATCAACTTCTACTTTTTTTGTGGTTTACCACAAATTCGCCAATTTGGCGTAGGCAGAACGGAGAACAAGTAATGGAGAATAATAACTTAACTATAACAAAATTGATATGTGCACTTAAGACTTCATTTAAGTATCTGATGCATTGTAACATTTGTTTTGAAGAGCGAGCTCGTTACATTACCCAATAATAGAATGCATTCAGTTCAGTAGCATTCTGCCTGGCTAAATACAAACACTGTTCAGCCAACTTAATATCTCTGGATCTAAACATTGTTTACAATGATAATTATCAGTTCCTGACTAAATAAGATTCACCACAAATGTGAACTTGTACAGTAATTATGTTTTTAAAACATATTAAGAACTTTATTTACAGCATAGGTACTCTATCTAGTTAAATTCTGATCTAATCCATTTCATTTGCTGGAACAAAGCCCTTTCATTGTTCACTAACATTGTAGCCTTACGAATACAATGTTGTTTGACAGCACAAAGTTCACTAAACAACTGACCTATTGTGAATACTTAATACTTGGTAACAAAACTTAGGTGAGAAAGGTTAAGTAAAGATTAATCCTACAAAGCGTCTAACAACCTCTTCTAATGACTAATCAATACAGTGCCTCTGAAAATAGTTTCTAATCTGATAGATTATCCTTATGCGAGTGCCGTAACTGAGTTATCGGACACAGACCCTTATTAAATTACGAAGGGGAGCTATTTTAAGAAGACGATGTAGGAGCTACTTGGAACCAGACACCGGCAGACAGGGCTTTATGGCCTAGCTACTTACAGAAGGTACGGCGTGTGTGGTTTGCCATTACCTTGCAAAGTTAATCGTATTCCCTAGGACACGCTAGGTAACCATGCTTGTAAATGTAGTCCGACGACCTCATACATAGTCTAACGAAATGGGAGGCTGAGATCTCATTTATGCGGAGTCTGAAATTTTGGTTAAACATCTCAGTACAACGATGCCTAAGGCTAACAATGAGGTAAGATACTGTATGAGAGCGATGGTAGTCGAGCGGTAGCATGTGCGCTTCGCAATCTTACGGCACCGAGTTTGATCCTCGGCTCTGCTCCTATGACTAAATCTAGTATGTTATGTGCAGTTTTCGATGCTATCGCTCCGCGCCTCGGAGAGCACGTTAAGCCGTCGGTCCCGATTGTCATAAGAACATCTAAGGCAATCGTTACGAGTACTCGGACGCCTGATAGAATCTGACGCCTGATCTAACCATCCCTGTTACTGGTTCTTTATGGGTTGCGAGGTCAGATGGCAGTCGCTCGTGTAGTTCTGGTAGCTCGCCGCTACAGGTTAGATTAGGAGCCGACCCCAATAACAAATGGGAAAAGGCAAAGAGGATGATGACTGTATGAGTGTATGCTAAGCCATGTATTTTGTATTATAAATATGTTCATCAAAGACAAAACATTAACAGATTTTTGACATCACAGCACATTACAGATTTGCAAATGGTCTTAAGCCTATTTAATTGGATTCCCTTCGCTGTTACCGCGTTTTCAAAACCAGTTGGAGCTCATATTAATAAGTCACGTAAAACCAGCATAGCAGAAATAATTGAGGCAAAATGCCGTCTGCAGCCTATTACTCCCATTAAACATGCATAACGTAAGCCTCAAGACGTCAGGCAAATACTCAGCAACAGGTTTCCTTTTGCGATTCGCGACTTATCCATTTTACAATGAAGCAATGTTGTATTTGATGCCATTGTCAGCTTAATAATTGAAAAATTGCTTTTTTATCTACAGGATATGGATATTGTGATGGTGGAGTGGGGTTGTCCTTTTACTTCGAAGAATGTTTTCTAAGGCGAGGAATCTGGGATAGTAAAATTATTTCACGAGCTATCGCTGTTTTTACCTAGCAGATTTTTTTCACTGGAGAACGAAACTTTGCAACATCGTAAACCATGTCGTCACTCTTAACATTAGGTGAGACAGGGGTCAAATGCTATGCCATTATCTAAGAAAAAAGTTTTTTTACCATTTGACTCTTGTTTCTTGATCCATCGGTAGGCAGTGTGTTTCTTGGTAGCACATCATCAGCTTGAAGACGTTCACTCCTAAACATAGCCTTCCCCCCAACAGAGCGGCTTTTTTTTCCTGCATCCATCGGCTCCCCGCGGTTCTGACCAGATCGTCGGTCCATGTTTAGTGGGAGGCCAGCCTACGCTGCGTGTTCAGGTTGTGGTCGACCTTCCTTCCTTCTTTCTTCTTGGTACATACCTTCGTTTAATATCTAGTATCACTACATAGCATTATCAAACCCCCAATCAGTGTTCAATGATTGGTAGGTCTTCCAGGTAACCAACCATGTTAATAGACCACAGACATTTATTATCTAGCTAGATTAACAGTGGCACGTATGACCTAATAGATGGCGCCAGTTGTGGTTTTACCAAAATCTGTCACTGTCACTGTTTCAAGCATAGACCACAGGTTAGAGGAAATGTGTCACGATACTGACTGACGACTCTAAACTCTAACGTTTTTCTTTATTTTCATTGCGCCATAGCATATTTGTAATAAATACTAATAGTGGGTCAACTCCTTTGTTATACCGCAAAATACCTACAAGACCGTCTCGACGTCTAGTCCCTAAAAATAAGCAAGGGTTGTCAGAAAAACATTTTCTTAGATAATAATTTTGTGTTTCGTAATAATTTATTTTTGTCACAGTTGTTCGTACAGTGGCTCTTATCACACCGCTTTTAGGTTCATAATCCAAGATATTACGGACGCGTGCTTTTTACTTTACATTACCGCACTACTGTATAATGATGATATCTCGATTCAGTTAAGTTCTCAGTATTTTACTGCAAGTTATACGTAGACTACGTAGTATCATCATGATCAGCCTGAATACGCCCACTGCTGAACATAGGACTCCCCCACAGAGCGCCACTTTGAGCGGCTACTCGCCTGTATCTATCGGCTCCCCGCAGTTTTCACCAGATTCTTCGAGCGATGTGGGTTGTCATTTCCATTTCAACTTGCTAATTTTAAGAGATATAGCGGTCACTTTAGTTCTCCTGTATATCTCCTCTTTACGTCACGATCTCATCTCGCAGGGAAACACCGAGCATACATGCTCACTGCGCATCTTTGAGCTTAGGTATTAATGAGGCCAATAGTAAGAGACCATGTCTCAGTTCCATAAGTCATCACTGGCAACACACACTGATAGAAAACCTTCGTCATATAGTTATTCGTATTTTGAACGAAAAGATAGGTCGAAGTATTCTTCTTCTATTCACGTAGTACGTTCAGGATACGTATAATAGAAGAATTCTTAATTCACTGATTTAGTATTATACTAACAAAGAATTTTTATTCGGCTAAAATCGATACATAAGTACATACGCATTTTCTTGAAGTAGGATCTAGGTAGGTATAAGGTAAGAGTACTTCTTTGTAAACATTCAATTTTATCAAATTATATGCAAACAATGTAGTTCCATAGTAAATTCTATACTAACGGATCGCAAGAGTAGCTTGACACAATCCATGCAACTTGTTCTATGTAAGCGACATGCCTGAACGGGCGTACCGACACGCAAGCGAAGCCGGTCGGTACTACCGCAGACGTCGCGGGCAGGGGGGGGACCTCCGCTCTCCTTCATACCGCATCCCATCGTTGCTCTGTCTAGCCGCCAAGTTGACTCACTATTAGTATTTATTACACATATGGCCATCTCGGCTTTATTTTGGATCATAATATTAACGTTTCTCTATCTCGTAGCTACAGACAATGTACTCGTGGTCCACTAAAATGAATTTGACAATTCTTTGTAGTCTAAGCATTTTCTTATGTTTAAGCTACTCTGTGGTTTGAAAGGTTTGAACTATGTACTTACTGCGTCATCTAGTAAAAGAAGCGGAACTAGTTTTTTTTAAAAAATAAAACGCCTCATTGCCGGCGGTTGCGTCGAACGGTACAGTGGACGCGTTGTCAAAAACTAATCCTTGATGCGATGGATTGGGTGCGAAAGACGTCATGCATTAAAAGCAGTATGCGATCTACATTGTAGTGTCACATCATTCATAGAATTCCATACATTACTAGTCCTTATGTTACTGCACCCGCAACGGGCACGGACTCCAACTGGGCTTGGTGTGAAGCCTACGATGCAGTCATGTAGACGGTTACCTATTCGTGTTGGACATTTGCATTAGGTACCCGCCGGTACTTGTACCCTGGCACATTAGGGGAGTGGGCTGCCATTTTAAAGGCTTCCGTACCCAACGGGTAAAACGGACCCTATTACTAAGGCTCCGCTGTCCGTCCGTCTGTCTGTCTATGCGTCTGTCACCAGGCTGTATCTCATGAACCGTAATAGTTGGACAGTTGAAATTTTCACAGATGATGTATTTCTGTTGCCGCTATAACAACAAATACTAAAAAACAGAATAAAATAAATATTTAAGGGGACTCCCATACAACAAACGTGATTTTTTTTTGCTCTTTTTTATAGATAATCGTACGGAACCCTTCATGCGCTAGTCCGACTCGCACATGGTCGGTTTTTTATCTTTATCCGTCTCAAGTTTCCGGGGTAGCTAACCATTACCAAATGACCGGGACTTTCGACTTGCCCGTCCTAGTTCCCTAAATTACGTTAACCCTAACCCGATTAAATTATTCTGGCGGAGAAGAATTATGTTTTTACCGCACCCTCTTCAAAAAGCCTGTTTTAAGCGATAGGCTGACCATAATGACCATCCACGAAGTAAAAATAAATTATATTAAAAAAATTACAAAATGCAAACGAGGTGCGGAACTGCATCAAAACTGCTGCAGGCTTGACTACAAAGATTATAAAGCCCTGGATTTATAGTCAATGCTTGACTAGGTAGGACCTTACCTACCTAACCTAAAGATAGTCAATTTCGCCACAGACTACGGTTTTTTTTTATCAACGATAGGGTAACATTTGACCACGGTCTCAGGCTTTGTGAGCTTGGCACCCGACTTTGGAAAAACTATTTCAATTGGTAAGTGACGACGCGGTCGACGATGGGGCATGCTTGCCTAGAAGATACCGGTTCACTATTATTACGCAGAATAAAATAGGTAATGGTTTATCTTCAGCTCTACTATAATATCTGTGTACATGTATACTACCTGATTGTACCGTAATGATACCTAGCTGTAAGTTTATATCTCGTGGTCCTCCGGGACGGGGGCCTCGGGGACCTACCTACCAGAGCAGCACTGCAAGCAGCAGTTGTTGTAGCTCAGCCAGGACTCATTTGTAAGGTAAGTGGTAGGAACTAGGTGGTAGGACTTTTTTGCAAAGTTCGTCTAGGTAGGTACCACCGCTTTGCCAGTTATTCTGCCGCCAAGCAGTAATGTGCAAGCACTGCTGTGTTCCGGTTTGAAGGGCATTGTAGCTAGGGAAATTACTGGGCAAATGATGCTTTATGATCTGATCACTCAGTCTAGTAATCTGATTACTAGACTGGGTGATGTCTCAGGATGGGTTCACTGTCGAAACTTATAAAATCGTTTGTCATAATTTTGTTCCAAATAAAAATGTTACTTATAATCATCATTTCACATAATGTGATTTATTATACTTTCACTACATCTAATTTTCTTTATTATAAATCAAAATTAATAATAATCCAAATTTATAAAAATGAAACTCATAAGGCGTATATAACATAACATTACAAATTTATAATGTTCTTTTACCATAACTAACTTTAAGCATAAAACAAAATATCAATAATACTGTAAATTAATGTGACTGGAACTGTTGATTGTTATATATATCCTAATCAGTTATAAAAACGTAGTACGGCAAGCCAATTTGCTCTTCAATCTATGCAGGCACTTCATCCAGTCAAAACAAACAAAATTAACGTGTGGACTGTGGGTAATTGTAAAATAACTTATATTTTCTCATGTTATGTTGATTTTGGTGTTGTTGGTGAACTTTGTGCATTATTTTAATAAATAACTTGAAATGTCTAATAAAAACACGTGTAAAATATTTAAATCAAATAAAGGTAACCTGAAACTTAATATAGATGGTGTTTGTAAATTTTTAATATAAGCATAAGTGACTTCTGGCACTTCGCCGGCCGCTGCCGCGGCACGCTCGCTACGCTTCGCTTCGCTCGCTCGGCTCGTGCGTCGTGTGGTCACAGTTAACCTAACGCTCCTCCTCGCTTCGCTCGTCGTCGCACCTATTTATGACTTTGCCTTAGACTGGTATCTTAGTATCTTTAGGGTATACATGCATATGTATATAATGATTTAACTACCTCAAAATTATTATTATGTTAACTAAAAAATATGAAAAAGTCATTATGAACAATATAATTATGAATGCTGATTATTATGAAATTATAAGTAATGAAATTTATAATAAAAAAAAGTATGATAAAAAAATTCTTAACATTAAGATTATAACATAAAATTTTATAAATTTAAACATTATTTGGATAAATTGTATAAGAAAAGATCAATATAAAAAGTAACTATTATGAACAAAGTTATTTATAAATAACCACCATTATAAATTTCATCATTATTAAAAATGAGGTATGTGAAATGAAATTATGAATAATGAAATTATTAGTACAGACGGTATCCCCTCAGGATGACGTGCGCAGTGCAGTGTCAGTGTCAGTGGCGAAACTTTATTGTTTTAAAGTTCCGGGTGACACTGCAACTGTTATGGGCGGCCGTGTCACTTAACATCAGATGAACGACTTGCTCGTCACGTCATTCAATCACATAAAAAAAAAATGTAGGTAATTCAGTAGGTCAGTAAGTAATGTAAAATCATAAGCACCTACCTACGTATCAGTAGCAGTGAATAGATTTAGGTTTGTACGTAGTACTATTTACCTAACTATTGTGTGCTTTTAGC
Organism: Ennomos quercinarius; assembly: GCA_910589525.2. Taxonomy (NCBI): domain Eukaryota; kingdom Metazoa; phylum Arthropoda; class Insecta; order Lepidoptera; family Geometridae; genus Ennomos; species Ennomos quercinarius. The sequence goes on along the minus strand of OU342505.1, from coordinate 13,339,153 downwards.
TTTTAGTCCAGGGCCGGCCTACGCTGCGTCTTCCGCTTCGTGGTCGCCACTCGAGAACCTTTCTTCGAGCGATGTGGCCTGCCCATTGCCATTTCAACTTGCTAATTCTAAGAGCTATATAGGTCACTTTAGTCCTCCTGCGGATCTCCTCGTTCCGGAACTTATCTCGCACGGAAACACCGAGCTCTCTCCATAGCTCGTTCTAAAAAGAATAACTAAAAAATAAGGCCAATTCCTACCAGATACCTACAGTAGGTTAGTCCCCGCTAGGTAGGTATACTGTATGTCACGGTGGCTGTGTGCCACAGATAACCCCCAATAGATACCGCATGAAAGACGACGACCGCGCACCACGCATTGGCGTAAATGGGTCTATATAAATTGCCGCTTGACAGCACGGCCTTGGTTTCGACCAATTATTAGAGTTCATTATTAGGGCGTCACTCGAAACAGCCAATAATTTGGTGAGCTAGGATCCGAACAAAAATCCCGTAATGCGGTATCTATTGGGGGTTATCTGTGCTGTGTGCACAACTGTGTGTTTTTACAGATGATACCTATATTACCTACCTAGGTACTTACTTACTTTTACCTAAATAAATAACTAGGTACATACCTACCTTAGGGACCCATTTTACCTCTAGGTACGACGAAAACTACCATCACAAAACGTGATAGGAACCTTGCCTACATATCGAAGACTGAAGAACAATCTCTCATTCCCCGGGAGACTTGTTTTTGTCGTTATATCCACCAAAGATTATAAATGATATCCCCTACCTTACCTATGCCTATTACCATGGAACAAGAAGGAGAGGAATGCCAATACACCAAGAAAACAGCGTTGATCAGAAATATGCCAAAACCCGTTATAAACCTAGATGGCGCTACAATATGAGCGGGCTATAAGTTGAGCGTAGATCGGAAATATGCCAAAAGACCACTAGCCATCTTCATTTTTTATCTACAGATAAAATAATAAATAATGTGCGTTCACAACATTTGAGCTTGCTACACAAAGCGTCAGTATTCCTCTCTCTTTCTAATGATAACCATCAAGTTACAGCTTACGTGGTAACAAACATAGATACCTATTTTAGTAATCTGTGTTACTACTATGGTAAAATGGTAGGTACCTAGGTAGGTAGGTATATCCCGTGAGACACCGTGAAACCGGTTTTGGATGCACATCACTATTTTTTCTTATGATACAAAACCGGTCCGGTAGGTACCTAAGTAGGTACTATTGCTTGTAGGTAATAAAACTATAATTTAGACCACTGACCACAACTTTTTGAGGTACTCTGAACTGCAGTCATGACATGATGGTCATGCATGCATGACATAGATTTTAGAAAAAAATACAGTCAGCCAAAGTAAGCAAAGCAAAAAATTTTGAATGAAAATTTTATGTTAATATTATGTATACCTATTTTATTTCGTGTAGGAAGCCCGGTCTTGTGAGTTACCGTAGTATCTGTAGGTACTCAAACTACGTAGGTACCTAGTACCTACCTAACCTAGTATACTATAGTACGTATTTGGTAATTTATTCTTTACCCAAACTGCAGTTGGCCTCAGAGATTTTTGATCACAGTAAGAAATAGCATCGTTTGGCAACAAAAAATACTTCGATTTGATAATCGTGTATGGGTTAATTTTTTGGCGATTTCTGACATTTCTAGTACTCATTTATGACCATGACTATTCTAGTACTCACTAACCTATATAGTATGACTTATACCTACGACACTCCTAATATAGGTACCTACAATAAACGGTCCTATGAATATTTTGATCCCTACATGCAATGCGATCGATTGGCGTATTTTTATTATAGGTAGGTATAGGGTATATTTTAGCTTTTTTTGCTGACGGTACATTTTTCCCAAACTCTGTGAACTGCAGTTCAGAATGCCCTAAAAAAGTTATGGATGGTCTCATATGAACGTTTTGCTGTAACTATAACTGTTAAGGTACCTACTAATAGGTACCTACCTGCCCTTACAGCCCTTAATGTCCCATCATAAAAATCCACTTTGTAGGTTTATAGAAACTAAATGAAGTAGGTACAGTAGGTACGTAGGTACCTACATGATAAATAATAATTTATTAGGTACCTAAATGTGTTTTTATTTCTATAAGTAATAATAATTATAATATGAAATAAACATAGTAGTCATAATTTACAAATCGGGCGAGTCAAAAGACGTGCAACGCAGGAAAGGCAAGGCATTCCTCAAGCAAAAAAAGGTAAAATAGGTACTAACCTTTGTCTAAAAAGGCCCGTTATCGCTCCGCATTCTCAAATCTCAAGTCAAGAATCCAAAAAAACCACAGCACACTACTGATACCACATACCTAATATTATTATATGAGCAATACATAGGTACACTGCGACAACAATTTCTTGTTCAACGGACCACGAGATGAATCACCGAAGAATGCACATTAAAACACTCACAGAAAGCCTAGTTGAAACACTTTTACGCACAGAAACAACACTTAGTCGAGTTTATTTCGTATTTCGAATCGATTTCGCGACTTTTATCCGTAATTTTCGATTTAAAAGTTTTCAAGTATATTACCGCGCGCAGCACGGGGACACGCTATACCACCCAGCGTATGACTGAGCGATTGACGTTCAAGTATAACCTGGCGGATTCAAAGAAGCCCACGCTGCCAAGGCGCCCCAAGAAAACTGTTGCGCTCCTGTACTTAGCATGGTTACCGCGCCAATTTATAAACAAACTCTAACTAAAACTTTTCTTGTAGCATATTGTTTAGGGTTGTGTAGACTAAATTACGGGGCTGTGCGTGTTTTAAAGTTAGTTGGGAACGTCAATAAAGGTTTCTGTTTAATTTTAAGTCACGCACCGTGCCTTTATTTCGACAAGTTAAGTTTGGTACAACTAGGTACACCACCGTCCACACTACCTACACAGTACACACACACACAGTGCGTGCAGGCAGTGCATCACTGCAGTGCAGCCCTTGACTTAATGATAATAACAGGTAATAACACAGACCTAGGATAGTTTCGTTACTCTCAAAAGACTCACGAACCGTGGAAGCGAGAAGTACCTACACACTGCCCGAGAGGAAAGAAGATAGCTATGGCGGATGTGATTTCTCATTCATTATTTTGGGTGAGTATAGCATAAGATTAGCACATACTATCACCACAATCTGTTTCACGACGAAGAGCAGTTTTGTGATCATGTACCATAATCCCGTTATCAATGTGCAATATACCATTTTGTGCAGCTTTACATCTTATTTTGAGAGTGAATGATACGTTGCAAAACATAACCCGTACGATACCACACGAACTAAAGCAAAGGAGAGGGTTATAAGTGGGTGTTAAATAAGTTGCAATTAATCATAATGATAATAGTGGCTTATGATACAGGGTCATACATAAAGTTACTCCGTAATGATTTTAGATTTTTTTAAACCTCCAATTTAGATTTGCAATATTAGAGCACTATATTTTACTGCGTCAATAGAAATGTACCTAATACGAGTTAGAAAACCACAGAAAATACTTGACATTGACAAACATTAATCACAATCACTGCTTTCTACAGCCAGGAATGCACGACCAAATAATGTACGTACCCAGTATTTCAAAGCTATGTACAGATGTACACGATTCCTGCTGTACATTCCGGGTCGTGCATTACTGCCTGTAGCAATTTTGAACACGCAATATTAAGAGTTACATACTGTACGATCTGTATTGTACAGCCCAATATTTGGAAGCCATACACACCAATTATGGGCCATACATTCCTGCTGGTCATACAATACAAGCTGTGCAATACTTTGGTTGTGTATTCCTGCCTCCCATACCAGCATACTACAGATAATGTAAAACATTCAATTTGCCAACTCCAGACTTGCAAGCATTAAATATTCTTCGTTTTGTTTGAAACCAAATATAAATAACATATTGGAGGGGTCTTTGAAGAAAATCCGACAATGGCGGTTGTAAATTTTGAATTTTTTACCAAAGCCTGTGTATTTTTGAATTTTAATGTGTAATAAGGGTGGATTATTATTCGTTAAGTGTTCGTGAACGTACACGAGTGTTGGCAAATGGTTCCAAGTTTATATAACCATGCATTTTCGTTTTCTCTTCAACGGCTTTTTAGAGCCTTCAGTAAAATAGCCACCATCTTACTGTTGGCATTTTGACTGACAAAATAGGACTTTGACGTGACATAACCGTACAAATTTTTACTTACTTGACATTGGCAGAATTATCGCTAAAAAACGATAGAAAGCCATAAACGAAGAAGAAGAAGAACATATTGGAGGTGTACATTAAAAAAGTTATAACGTTACTATAAATACATCGTTATTAATCTTTCATTTTACATTCACTGTGCGCTGATCAATGGCACTCTGAATAAACACCCAAGGTCCATACAAGAAAAGTCCTGTCCTTTATCACAAATTTGACAAAACGCTTAGTGCGGACTTGTGGTGCACTAACGACGTGAGGATGTGAAGAATCACCAAACCTTGTAGAGTTCTAATATGGAAAGGGGATGACGGAATGAGCTGATGAAGGGCATTTGAATCCATTCAATAGTTTCAGCGTGATGTTCAGCAAAGATACAGACAGACAGACAAAAATGAATAAACTATAGTTTTAGCTTCAGCATCGATTATAAAGAGCCCTCCAAAAAAATTTCAATAGTATAGTATTATAATATCTGTGGTGTTAGTATCTTCAATGTACATTTGGACCTGTTACAGTTTTATTATAAGTACTAGTTGACGCGCCCCAGCTTTGCACGCGCTAATTAGTTTTACGTTCTAACTCTGTTCATGGAAAAAGGGGAGGCGAAAGGGAAAATATAGGGGAAAAGGATGAATGTATGGGCCGGCGAACGAAGGCAGGCTTTGCTTTTGCCGTCCCATCCATTCATCCTTTCCCTTCTTTCTTCCCTTCGACAGGATGAGTTTATTAAATAAATAGCTAAATAAAAAAATAACAATACAAATAAACAAATCTACATTCTTTTTTCTTCGTGCCACCCTAAGGGAGGAGACGGAAGAGATGGCATAAAGTGTAGAAGATGGTGGAGAAGGGCATGGAAGGTGGTAAATAAAATAAAAAAAACTACATTGGCATCCTAAAGCAGTTTTCCTAATGTCATTTATTTATCTCTCGCTAGATGGCATTGGCGACAGTTTTGGAAACAGTACTGTAGTATGACCACAGAGGATTTTTTATTTTTTTATCTATATGCATTGGCTGTGGCTAAACGAAGTTCGCCACTGCCATGATAAAGTTTAAAAAGTAAATGCCGAAATATATGCGAGCGCCATCTCTTGGCGATGAGAGAACTAAACCGACAACGCCTAAAAGAAAACTGCTCAGGCGCACGTAGCAATAATCGCATTGAAAATAGGTAACCTCGTTTTCTATTTATTACTTATGTTTTAGAACTCCGCTAGTACTTATTTAGATTGTAGGCAGCTGTGCGTTAATTCGAACGCCTGACAAAACTACCATAGCAATACGCTGTCACGCAGTATTTGGTTACGAAAATAGCAGGCACTCCGTCACGTCACGCGCGACGATCGCATACGAATATCCAGTTCCAGTGCTTCTGTACGTGACAGTCGTGACACGATACAATATTAAACTAGGTATAGGTAATAATGTACCGGATAGCTGATGAAAATTGTTTCACAATGTACCTATTACTTTCCGTACCTACTCTAAATTATACTGTATGTCTCTATTGTAATGTAATATTGTGTGATATCCTGAATAAATGTCTTTTCTTTCTATCTTCTACTTACACAGAATAGAAAAAACGAAACGGTTAGTTTAATATCTCCGAAATTCAAGCAATTTTTGTGGCGCGGAATCGTGTTAATGGTAGCAACATGGTAATACTACAACTCTGTAAAATTATACAGATTACATTTATGCCTAAACTTAATAAATATAAAGTTGCCTGTTGAAAGGAATTTCGGCGGGCTCGGCGTAAGAATAAGATCACTCCATCCATAGTATATCTCTTCCCTTCTTTGGTGCTGTAAAAGCCGGTTAAGGATATCCAGGGAATGGGCATTGGGCAGCAGCGTTCTACCTTGGCAAGCACCCTGGTGATCGTAATGCAGACATTACGATCATCGATCACCAGGGCGCTTGCCACGCCTGGTGATTATGGCAACCCCTAATGGGGGAGGCCTATGTTCAGCAGTGGACGTCTTCTGACTGATGAAATGAGCGGTTACTATATAGGTACCTGAGGGTCTAGCAAAGATACCTTTCCATTAGCGTTAACGCCAAACGATACCGCAAAAGGTATGCGAATGACATTGCGATACATTTCGGAGTTATGGTGCGAGAGCCCACTGCAAAAATACCTACGTCATCGAGTACCCCAATAGGCTATTTTTAAATCGTTAACCGACACTTAAACATGTAAAAAAAAAGGTCTGCCAGTTCCGATCCTGCCGGGTCATGGAAATAATCCACCTACACCAACTTCAAATGCCTTAAATACAGGTTTCGCCAAGTTTAGACCTGGCAGACCTTTTAATCTATTATCAGGGTCACCTTGGCTATTATTAGGCGTAGGTTTCATCGGGGTATTCGCTAGGGTAGGTAAAGGGTGTGACGGGCACATTCTTAGGGGTCTGCCAGGTACTTCCGGCAGGGTGCACAATGGCAGACCAATTTTTTTTTACATAATTAATCAATGGTTAACTGTTGCCAGAACATTCATTCGGGTAAAATTTGTCAAAAAAAAAATACGTCAAAAAATTTCAATTATTTCCATGACCCGGTAGGACCGGAACTGGCAGACCTGATTTTTTTTACATATTTAGATGTCGGTTAACGATCTAAAGATAGCCTATTGGACGTATTTTACGTAGGTATTTGTGCAGTGGGCTCTCGCACCGTTATAGCGTTTGGCAGAAAGGCATCTTTGCTAGACCCCCTGTACTATTATATTCTGAGCTTGCGATTACGCCCGACAGCTTACATACAACAACGTATAGTTATTGAATTTTTAAATTTGTACCTACTTATATAAAACTAAAAACATATTGTACCTACTTTACATGGACCGTTTGCAGTAGTCCTAGTTGGACCACGGGGATAGGTACGTATACTGAAAGATAAATTGTTTAGTACTTTGGTTGGTCGGTCGGTACATATTTGTTACTCTTTCACACTCTAACAGCTGGACGGATTTGGATGAAATTTGGTATGAAGGTAGTTTATACCTTGGATTAAACATAGGCTACTTTTTATCTCGAAAACAGGAACGGTTCCTGTAGGAACGCAAGTGAAACTGCGGGGCCCTGCTAGTTAAAATAATAAAAACAATGTCAAAATAATTAACATAATATATGTTTTATGTTTGCGACCTTAATTTACGTACGGTATAATTATCGTCGAATGAATTGATAAGAGTTGTTAAAAATTATCGGTTATGCAAAGTGTTTAATATTTGGGAACATTGTTATGTATTAATATTTAAAGACTCAGCACCGGACTTGTTTCTATCAGTTAGAAATTCTCAGTAGGTACCTACATATACAAAATAAAGAATACCTATCTATAGCTACTGCTAAAGCCGCATCGTCACTTTCCATGTGAGATTGCGGTCAAATGCGGGCCTAATTGTGCCAGTAGCCAATAACATGGCCTTTCGGATGAATCGATGGATACAATATAAGTAGGTTTTTTTACTTACCTACTTTCTGTCAAGTCTATTTCGGTTTTTTACTCAATATTGATAAAAAATTGATAGGTCCGGGTGATCATGTAACTTTGATAGCAATGCAACAAAAGAAATTTTAATCCAAATTTGAAAATTTCCATAGTAACTATGTACATAAGCTGCGTACTGCAACTGTCAAATCCATACATTTTTGTGTTTCTATCGGTTGCCAATAAGTTACATGATCGCCTAGCTGATGTAGATATCGGACCTAGCACGGTTCCTCCCTATTTCATTTCAGCCCAGTTTAGAGAAACAAAATATCTTGACCTCTGAACCGGAAGAGCGACATGCGCCAGTACCCAATCACCCATAGTGATTTCAGCTCAGTTTAGTCTGTGTAACTCCCAGGACCGCTTTCAGTATATTTATTTAGATGAGTGCGACTTTTCAGTGGGTTTTATATTTACGACTTTACACCATGCTCTCGCCTGGTGAGTTCACCGTTTTTATTATTAACTGATAATCACTATAAAACCGGTATGCGAGAAAAAGTTAAGGCTTCTTATTTAACTCCACCGATTCTGGACCTTGTGATTGATCTTGAATCTTGATCCTTTGGATAAAGGTGTGGTTATGCTAAGACAGCGAGCGATTTAACAACAGCTCAGTAACGTAACGAGTAGAAGTGGAACAGTATAGGGTTCTTGAGATATCAATCTTGAACTATGTTATAATTGCTACCTAAACTAAAGATAATAAGAATACGCTTTCTTTCTTGCTCTTTGTAACTCCGTAAAAGCTAGTTTTAGTTTTAGTTCTGGCTGGGTGGATGCATCTATAAAATACTATAAAAGTGATGTATCTTAGAAACATGACATTTATTCTGATCTGGCTTGAATCAGGAACGGTTTGATTTGTAGGTACCTATATATAGAGGGTTCCTATAGTTACCTAATAATTAAGGAATAGAGATTAAAGTAATTCAACTAAATATGAACAGGGAAATGGCAATTAAAACAATTTTGTCTAAATACTTATAGACATTCTGTTTTGTACCTTCCCAAGTAAAGTTGGATCGAAGTTATATTATAAAACCACTATAGTCCCACAATAAAATACAATAGTACAAAAGTTATCATGTTATTTCCCGCCCATCGCTCCGCCTCACAGCAAAACCGTAGTTTTACCAGGGATCCAGGGAATTGTCAGATCGTAATTTAGGCGCTCCCAAATTGTAGATTTTTCCCATAATTTACGCCTCTGCCCAACTAAATCGAAGCTTCGAAACATAAGGGCTGTCTTTATATGCAAGGGTTTTAATTAATGTTGTTTTGGGGTGTTAAGGCGAAATATTCAGAGGCGATCTCACAAAATGGATGTACGTAGTAAATACAGTCTTTATATAACAAGGTTTGGACTCAAGCACCTGGGGTAGAGAATTTAAAATATTACCTAAATAATAACCTAATTATAATAGTACCTAAGTATTTTTAAGTGTTTTTTTCCTAAGTATTTGCGCCTGTGTGTATTTATTTCGTAACGGTCCACCTATCCCCACTACGTTACGTCTTCCGGTTCGTGGTCGCCACTCAATAACTTTCTTACCCCTTTTTATAGGTCTAGTACTTAGCTACTTATTTTTTTAGAAAAATCTTTTCCTTCTTAACAGTTTTGAGCACATTTAGGACTTCGATGCCCCGTTTGAAGATCTAAATGTGGAGTAAAGTGAATCGCTTCTACAAAATTTTGTACTTTTGGTCTTCATTATATTATGATAAGGCCCTTGATTGGTTGAAGGTAACGCTAGACATGAGAGCCTCTGAATAAGGCGCTAGGTAGCTGGTACCTATATATACATATACAAAAATACTTCGTTTATTCCCAGAAGTTAGCCAGTCGAACTGAGCTCAGACCATATACCAAGCTATATAGCTAACCAAAACGTAAATGTTAAAACGGTGCTGTTTCCGCATTTCACGTGATTTTCCAAAAAACATTTACCAAGATTATTTAAAAGGCTTTATTTGTTTAACCAAAATCTGACGAGGGAGTGCCGGATTACCTGTCTCATTTTTTTAAGAGCGCTTTGTGTATTAGGGTTGCTGCGTTGTCAGACACCTCCATACATCATTAACCGGAACTCCGGAAGATTTCCATTGCTGACCATACATAGACTTCCCCCTTAGAGCGCCACTGCTGCCAGCTACATGCATCGGCTGATAGGTCCTCGCGGGTACATAACCAGCTCCCCTACTGCGTAACCATTCTGGCATAAGACATCGCTTGCTAACCTGCACGCACCAATTTACATGTTCGTGAGTGCAAAAGAGCAGCACACGAGCACCATCTCCATCAGACGATAAGGCCCCAGGTCGTCAGTCCACCTAGTTGGGAGCCGGCCTACGCAGCAGTGCAGTATATACCTGTGGCGGGTATTGCGGAGTGAATATTTCAGCACTGCTGTGGTACCCAGCTGTGTACCAAACCAGGAAAAGGTTGATAAAATGCTACAGAATTATAAAGCAGTATAGATATTATGTCTTACAAATATGGACCGTTAGAAACTGTTGGGAAAACATCAATTTAAAAATACTATTATTATGATGGTAAATGACAATAATAATGATAATTTGTTATTATTAATTGCGCAAAAATATATGTTTAACTAATTTAGAAGAAAAAATATGGTACAGCATGAATGTTTTTATTATTTTCAACTATAGATGTCCATATCACATCACTATTAGTCATTGGTATTGTTTAATTTTAAAAGACCCACCGTACCACCAGGGGTATGGCAAGGGTAGGTACGGCGGGTCTGAAATGTGGTGATAATGATTATGATCATGATGGTTCATGGAATAAGGCAGGCACAGAGAATTAAATCGCAGATTTTGTTAATGTTACAGAAAAATCTGAAAGAGCGCAAACTTTTGCCGTCTCATTCACTTTAATATTGTGGTAGGAGTGGAGAAACAATAATGTTTACAGCGTTAGTTCAGCGTTCATCAGGACCGGATTTTACCTCCCATCCCGACGCAAACAGAGGGGCAACTGTATCACTGATAGATCATCATCATCATCAACACTCTATGGTTGTCCACTGCTGGACATAGCATAGGCCTCTCCAATAGCACGCCCCTGAGTTCGGTCTTCAGCTCCCTGCGTCCAGATGCACACGTTAAAATCTGGAAACAAAAGTTGATTCCGCTCGGCCACGCAAAACTTAAGGCCAGCGAGGTCCCCGTAAACCCTCCCCCCTCCCTCCCGTAGGTTAGCTAGAACGGTAGCTAATGATTTCCCATGCCAGTTGGTACGACAGTGTTTGGCGGAGTCTGTATTATGGCCAAAGTCAAGCTTCTCTCCTCAACACCGCCTTGGTTTTGCGCCACGCATAAGTATTCGCCGTTGTCCGAGCTTCCCGCATCGATGATGGTTAGGTTCACCCACTTGCTGTTATCTCCGCTGCTTTGCATAATGTAGTACTTGATTTTTCCTTGATATCTGTATGAGCCATCAATGATTTGAGTGTTCAGAACCCAGTTCACTTCAGGCTCGGGGTTGCCGTTCACTTGGCATGATAAAGTGACGTTTGAGTCGGAAGTTCTAAGGGTAGTACTGGTTGATGGGTAGACAATACTGGGTCGACAGGCGAAATCACTGGAGTCGAGTTCCTTCCAGAGCTTTCCGTGAACTTTTGGCGGTTCAGCGCAAGATATCGGTGAAGTGTAGAAGTTTTTGCTAATCACCCAATTTCTGAAAGGTTGTAAATAGCAATCGCATCTCCAAGGATTATCGTGAACATCTAAGTTCGATAAAGAGGTCAGCGCACTCAGCGTGTCAATTTTCATATGCTCAAGTTTATTACCGTCTAACCTGAGTATGTTCAATTTAGGAACATTCATAAAAGTCTTCATTCCCAAAGTTACTATACGGTTATTGCTAAGATCGACTTTCTGCAGAAACGGCAAATTGTTGAAAAGTCCATCTTCTAACTTCTCGAGCTTGTTATCGTTGAGAAGAATCCATCGTATCTTAACAGTTTCTTTAAAAGTGTCCGAGTGTAATGTTTTTAGGTCGTTCTTTGATAAGTCCAGCTCGATCATGATGGCGAGACCGCTGAGTCCATTCCTTTGGATCGTTATTAGTTTGCAGTCTCTAAGCACGAGTTTCTTAAGATTAATGAGATTAACGTCTTGAAAAGCGAGCCTCGTGATTTCGTACAGATTATTTCCAGATAGATCTACGTTTTGTATCTCAGCGCTTAGAGTTTTCGGAATGTGTTGTAACTGGGAGTTAGAGCAGTCCGCCAGTTTGTTGCCGCTGGCCCAAACACATTTGCATTCTTGTGGACAGTTACTCGTGAAGTCGCCAAAAGTCACCAGGACCATGTTTATCAGAAAAATCAGCCGCAACGTTGTTCTCTCCATGTTGTCACGGTATCTGAAACGAACAAGACACACATTGTAGTTAGTTTCCCTTGCAACAAAAGCTTTGAATGCTTTAAATATAGTGAGTAAAGTAACGTTACCAATAAGTAGTTTCCATTACGCGCGATATAATAAAAGTTAGTAATGGCGTTAGGAGTGCAGGCTGAATTGTTTTATAAAGAAACAGTGTAAAGTAGAGTATACGGAATGGTTTAAGATGTGTAAAGCCTTCTGTTGTTGCATTTATGGATGTAGAACTGACAACCGATGGGGAAGAAAGTTTCTCGAGTGGCGACCACGAACCGGAAGACGCAGCGCAGGCCGGCCCCCCACTCGGTGGACCGACGATCTGGTGAAAGCCGCGAGGAGCCGGATGGAAGATACCGGGAAAGAAATAATCGGTTACCTTAAGGCGCATATAGGAGCTGATTGAAATTGAGATTTCGCGTTTTTAGCCACGCCTCATGCTAGCTCTCGATAAAGTGGCGCCCTAATAACATTGCGGGTAAGATAGGAAACAACTTTCGCGGCTGTGTTGCCAGCAGTAAAATAAAAAGCATAATTTTGAATAATATGATTTAAAAAAAAATGAGCAAAACGGATAACACGCGCAGAGATTTGAATCCGCGCTACTATTGCGAGTGGTGATTGTCCCGCTGCATAGACCGATGAGCCACGGAACTCTTTTTGGATTCGACGAAATTCTTTATAACTATCTATGTCCATGAATCAAAGTACGTATCTTTAGTGCGCCCGAAAAAGGCGCCAGTTTATTTATTATTATACAAAGTAAATTAGTAAAAAGTAAATATTTGTTTAGTACTTACTTCATAAGTTCCATCATTCGTTTTTGAAATTTTTGTTTATTACGGCTAGGCTTTCTTCTGTTGTCTTTATTACCCATATTTGTAATATTCGCACAATTTGGTATGTTTTTTATTTGTACTAATGTTCTATGTATATTTACAAAACTTAAACTAAAACTTATAATAATAACACACTGGAATATAATTAATTATAAAGTTTTTAAGTAACAACAACAAAATTAAAACATGCGTTACGAAACTAGCAGCGCGGAGCAAAGCGGCACACGTCCATTCAGCAGCACGCCTGAGCGGTCTCTGTCTGGCGGCGTAGATATGAGAAAGAAAGCTAGATTTGGATGGAGTGGCGTTTCGTTTATTTTAGATTTTATTCATTATAAAAGAAATACTTAATGTTATAAAAAAAAAAAATCGGCAGACGGATTCATTGATACATAAATTATCACTATGAGTTACTTAAATGGAGTATCTTATTATAAAGTACAACTTTGTGAGCGTTTGAAATTTTTTTTAGAGGTCACTTTACGATTTTTTTCTATCGAGAAAACTTTTCGTAAACGTGTTTTGATTTCGGCAGTCGGAAAGAAGATACGACCAGTATTAACATGCATTTTTTTCAATTCTGTAAATGGTACACGTTTTGAGAAAATGACGTTCAAGTTAGGTCGATTTGGGAGCCTTCACCACCTTAACCCGTAGCTGTAATGTAACCGCACCGCGACGACACTGAACCGGCCCCAACGGAAGACCAGCGCTGGTCTCATGACTAGCATTAAGCTGAGTTGGGACCGATTTGTGGCAAATGGCAATTTAATCTCAATCGTATTTGTACTGTTTGTTGTGTTCTTTTGTCACAAATAAATTATTTTTCTTTCTTTCTTTCTTTCTTTCTTAAGTACGGATCAAAAAACCCACCCTTAGACGTAAATACTATCAATATAATATTATCAATCACATACCTGGCTAATAATATTTAAGTGCTTATCGCTGGTGTTAAAACCGCAACAAATTTTAGCGATGGTCCAGCCGACTGAAGTATATGAAGTGGTCGTAAAAGCACGAGAGCACCTATCTTTCTTAAAAAAACATGTAACTTCACTTCGAACATACATATTCATACGAATATTATCAATTCAAAAGTAGTCTGTCTGTCTGTTAAATCGTTATGGTTCCACTGAGCCGATTACGCTGAAATTTTGCAGATGAAGGTTGGAAGCTGAGGAAGTACTTGAGCCACAATTTGTCATCATTATCACCGTTCGTGTTATCCATCCAAAATGTTTATAGTAAAATCATTTGTCTCTTCATCGGTCTCTATGGTAAGTTTTATAAAAAAACCACGGAAACAGATCATAACAAAACCCCCCGTTGTGCCCTACGTGCCTTTTTATATCCAAGTACTTTTATAATTTTTAAGATTTTTTTCTTTTAATGGCAGTAAAAACTTCATAAAAATGCCCTTAAAAGTTTATGGGTATCGACAAAGGAAAAAGATAAAAAACACAAAGATATTGTTTTCCGATAACTCATTGCAATAAACTCTGGAGTTTCAGCGGCATAGGTATACTTAATTGACATTTCATATTTAGGTCATTCTCAACTTTTAATGATCAACCAGTTGATTTCATCGGAAGAGAAGGCTTCATCAAGATCCAATCTGCACAACTATACTTGTTATTCTCGTCTACGGTAGTCATATCACCACATGACATAACAACCACCAGCCTCACATAACATCAGCTGGAAGACGTCTACTGCTAAACTGTTTAGCAGCCTTTAAGACCGCTCATTCAGCTACAGCTGAAAAACGCGTAGACGACGCGGACGCGCCCCGCATTAGGCACTTAGGAAAACAATTTTTGTATTCCAAACACATACATTTGGCTCCCTCTACAGCTGCCAGGCCTGGCTAAGCATAGGCCTCCCCCCATGAAACTCTTCTTATTCAAAGGTTGGCAAGCGTCATGGCGACCGCGATCGCAGAAGATTTGAATGACCGAAAGGAATTCTGCTGCATATTTGCCGACTCTCACAGCACCCGCAGGAAGAGATGGGGTGGCCTTATTCGCACACGGACCACAGGGCGACGGTTTACGCTTGCTTCCCTTCCCTTCGATTTCGTAACAGAACAATTGAGACTTAAAAATAACGGTGAAGGAGTGGACACAAGTGACCTACGAAGTAAATCAAATAAAAGTCGATATTAAGAAGCTGTTATTATCATTTATTATATTAATTTGTCCTTATGCCTAAGCAATTAAAATTAGAATAAGACCTTACTTCTACTGGATTTGGTCTTAATTACTAAAAATAAAAAATATACAGTAACTAAAATACAATTACATAAACTTCTAGATTAAATTAAAAAAAGAGCTCTACTATGAGATTTTCCATAAATATTTTTTACTTACGTATTTATTTATTTTGAAAGTTAAACCCTATAACCAGGCAACCCTACGTCAGTCATACCATCATACCAACACCCTGCAATGTGGTATATTTTGTATTAAGATGCTGGCTGTATTGTTTGTATGAGCCAATCAGCGTGTAACCTAACTCTATAAAATAGTCTCGCGCGCTGCGCGACGTCCAATCAGGGACATTTGTATACGCGCCCAAAACAATAGCGAGCGCGGTTCCCCCCGCGCTTTTTGTCAGTCCGCCGTTATGTTCTGTGTGCCGTGACACGTTTTTTCTATATTTCGGAGAGTTGTGCATTTTATTACCCATGTTGTGACTGTTTTGCCTCTGTAGTTCTGTGTAAAATGTGACTGTACTGTGAAGAACACCAATAAACCCGGTATTTGTCAAGATAAAGGTTTTATTTAATCTGCACCTCGTCATCAGAAGGCCCGAACCCTATGCCCGTCGGCTACAACCCCTTAATGGGTAAATGAGGTGTTAAAAATTGTATGAAGAAACGCGGGTGAAACCACGGGCTGGGTAATTATTATTTAGTATTATTGTCATTACTTTATTTATCTGTTGTACAGATTAAGAAGGTTATATCAACATGACATGCACAAGCTGAACTGATTGGCTCTAACAAACAAATACCTATTAAAAAAAGAGGGTTATATGTGGGTGTTAAATAAGTCGCAATTAATCAAAATGATAATAGTGGCTTCTACTATCCAAAACATTATATACGTTAAAAGAATACTTGGATGATAATGACTACCGCAGTTTTACTTTATTGAAATCTGATTATGAGTGTGCTTGAGCTCTCTTTTATTTTTACATGAATTGCAATCAATTTATATTGCTTACCTATTGTTTTTTATATCAGTTTTAGTCTCATTAATTTATAATTATTATATAGTTAAATTAGAAGTCAATATTTATGACGAAGCCTCTATAGAGCGAATATTTTATTATATTTTATTAAATTTACAAGCCCTTCTACAGCTTTTAAATAAAGTTACAAACAACTAATGCTCGTAAACTAATAATGTACAATTTAAACAGCGATGACAATGCATCTCTGTCGATGATTAAAACTTTAAATAAGACAACCTAATGACGAGTCCATAAATGTACTTTCGTATAATTTGATTACATGTACCATTTATGCCAATAAATTATTTCATTTCATTTCATTTCATTATGATACAGGGTTATACATAAAGTTACTCCGTAATGATTTTAGATTTTTTAAAACCTCCGATTCGTCCTTTTTAGAATAGTATTCAAATAGATAACTTGTAACAAAAGTCTGAAAAGAAATCGTAGTTTATATAATTCCATGGTATCATGGGAATTGCTTCTAAATACTGTGATGTCTACTAATCGACCGCTCTGAAGTTAGGCGTTCCAACAAATAGCGCAAAATCTCGAATGAAGGATATGACGCCATTAATTTTCTTAATTTTAATGTAAATGTCAAGAAAAAAACCAAGGAACATTTATTTTTGGGGTTTGCCGTTACTTTAAAATGTATTAGTTGATTACGCAAAGTAGGCGATACTGTTATACCCAAATTATTTTTTTTCCAGTTTTTGTACAATTTTATGAAAAGATGCTACTGCCATCTTCCAGCCAAATTCAGAGTGATTCATGTCCCTCTACACTAAAGTTTGAAAGCTCCCTAAGATCGCACCTGTCAAACTTTAGTGCAAAGGACCATAGTTCGCACCTATCAAACTTTAGTGCAAAGGGCTTAGTTTGCACCTGTCAAACTTTAGTGCAAAGGGCCATATTTCACACCTGTCAAACTTTAGTGCAAATTGCCATAAGTTTGCTTGACCATCAATATTCGACTACAACTGTTCTATTGATTTAAGGTTTAATCCCCAGCATGTCAAGTACGCTATCAACTTCCTTCACCATATGTTGCCACTTATTGATGATGTCATCCCGGACAGTATCGTTGCTGTCGGGGCAGTCGGGGCGGCCTTCGATGCATGCCGACCGGTAGTGGTACAGCCTACAACACAAACACACACATCAGCTTTTTGTACAAAAGGCCAACGCTTGACTGCAACTCACCTGATGTTGAGCGATGATACAGTCGAAGGTGTAGCACGTTGGCCTATGAGTATCCTATTCACTCTTGTCTTAGAAACAAATTAAAAAAAAAATATTTACAGGAAACGAGGAGGGAGTTCCATTCGCTAGCAGTTCGCATGATACATTTTATTGCCCACTTCTGAACATAGGTCTCTTATTTTTATGCTGCCATGGAGTATGAGCCTCGCCTTTTTTCTTACCGTGCGATACTTTCGTTAGCATTTTTCCCCCAGCATCCGCGATTCAGGCCACACAACATCGGGTAGTGGTTGTGCATCGCCACGACTGAGGATATGTTGTGGAATGACTTGACGTTGAAGCCTGTAATACGACAATACTAACAACTCAAATGGTTTGGACCAACCGCTGTGACTATGTTTTTTACTTGGAGCTACGGTTAGTTACTCTCCAGAAACTGCAAGGGGTTGTAGAAAACTATGACTCTGAAACTTGCAGAAGTCTGAGCAAGAACACTTAAAGCATTTAAAACTTCTTTTTAATAGGTGAGGGTTATGGTAATAAAGCAGTGAAGCAAAATGAAGCAAAGTGAAGTGAAGGGAAGCCAAGTTAAGAAAAAAGAAGCAGAGGAAACCAAGGCAAAGGGAATGAAGCAAAGCTTTAGCATATAAAATACAATAGGCACATAATTATGTACGCGTACAACAAGTGTATAAAAGCTGTAAATGGGCACAGAGCTACAGGGTGCATAGTAGGTTAGGTAATTTACCTAAAGGGCTGGGTACCCTGGCGCGCCACAAATGGCCCAGTATGGTCATGTATGGCGGCGCCGCGAGGTCACGTTGTCCTTTGTCCAGGATGTAGTAGTTACGGAAAGTGATCGAGTCTAGCCCTCCGACCCCTTTCGTTACTTCAGCCACCACTTGCTGCCAAGTGTTATTGCTGAAACGTAAAAGGAAGGTTTGAAATTTTGAGGGGAGCTTCAGACTGTGCAGTAGGTGCACATGCTGTACTATATGCATATTCTGAATGACTTTTTACACTCTGTGGTACTAATTAAGTCTGTCAGTCATCATCTATTGTGGGCGATCTTCTTCTCGTGTAGGCAAGTGTAGGTTAGCCTTGGTCGGAATTTTTAGGTTGCCCAAAAACGATTGTCTTACGACAACAGACGGGAGCGACGGCTCAACGTGGGGTGGTAGCGTTCAACTGTAAGCATCATGTTTTTGTAGTCACCCATCAAGTAGTGACCGTAGTCAGGCTTCTTGAGCGTTCACTACTGTGGTCGATGGCCCGATAACTTGTCATTGTTACACGCTAAACCGTCAATGGTAAACACAAATAAAACGAAGTATCACCTGCGTGGAACGATAATCTCGTCGCTGTCGATGGCAGCCAGCCACTGGTACTTATTTATAGAGCGGTAAATACAATCGTTATAAGGCAGCAGCTCCCGACGGAAGTTGTGGAAATGCTGGTCCTGACGGCTGAAGTTCGATCGGAGTTGCGGAGGATGCGCCAGCTCGGTCACTTCAGCGAACCCTATCGCTTCGTAGTAGTCCAATGCTCGCCGAGTGTTACGGTGCGTCTGGAAAAAAGATTTTGATTCTAATGTATTTTCGTTCCGAAAACCAACTGTTTTCAATAATGTAAATCGTTTACAAACAAAATCATCAAAGGGCAAATATACTTAGCGTCAAAAATAGTGAATTCTATAATGACAAAACAAA
This sequence comes from Ennomos quercinarius, assembly GCA_910589525.2. Lineage (NCBI taxonomy): Eukaryota > Metazoa > Arthropoda > Insecta > Lepidoptera > Geometridae > Ennomos > Ennomos quercinarius. Next base: position 13,319,996 of record OU342505.1, on the reverse strand, counting down.
ACCTGCACAACATAGGCATAGAGCTTGTCGGCTCCAAACGCCTTGATCATTTCTATCCACTCTACGAGGCTCGCGGAGTTGTCCTCACGGAAATGTACCCACTTCAGCGTCACGCAGATTTTGGACGTATTGAGAGGACGACGTTTTTCGTTTATTGCAGGAGCACCCTGTATAATATAAACATGGTAAATAGCACTTACCAAAATACATGTGTATAGTAAAATAACTGTGTATAGTTATAAAGCTATGTAGTACAGAAGTTATAATTATATTGCTGGTTGTTACTACAAAAAATGTAAGGCGCACGGAATGGCAGGGGCTGCCTCAATGTGACTACTAATTATTTCATCGCCAAATTCCGTTCCAGCTGCTGGAAAGGAGAGAGTGACAATATGCCACAATTCACTGTGGCAAGTTGCAGGGTTGGTGGGTGACATCATGACAAGATAATCTCGAATTTTCATTCAAGTCATTGATATGGGTGGGATTCAAACCATATGGTGGGTAAGCATTGAAAATCGCACGAGCCACAATCACCGATCGACTTTCTTCAACTAAATGAATATCCTACCTGGATGTTAAGCACGTTAGTCGGCTTCCTGCATATTGGAACTCCTTGAATCACGCTTACGGCTGCAGGAGGTTGCTCTTCATCAGGCAGGTGACGTCGTGGACGGCACCCTAGTATGTAAGGTTCGTTGACACCATCCTTGGGGCCACCCCAACCTGGTTCCCACGCGTATACGGCAGTAACTGGTACAAAAACTGGAGCGTTCTCGTTTTCATACCTAGGAGGAACTCCCATAACACAAACTTTACAAAAATATTATAGATTAAAATCGGCACTAAAATATAGTCCGTAAGATTTTCTCAACCACTGGGGAATGCAACTACAGCTGAACTGTTTTTTATGCTTTAGTTAGCAAACAGACAACCGCCCTTTCTGATAGGAAGGGGTCACCGTAGCCTATGGGATTTAGTTTGAGGCTAGACGACACTGCGTGATAGTCCACTGGTTAATTAGCAATTTTGCATACCTCTTACCTACACCAAGCGTTTTCGTTCGACTTTTGTAATACGAAAGGCTAAGGCGTGGAGCTCCTCGAATCCATCTTGTTGCATTTGGATATTATAATTATTCTGGTGAAGGACTGAAGCTACCTAAATTGCCTACACTGCAGTCTACTTATACTAAATCGCGGGCAGTAGCTAATTTGACTGTAATGCACTGGCTGTTACTCACCAAAACATGCATGTCAGCATCGGCAGTGGCGTGACGTCACAATAGACCAGCACACGCACCAGTGGTTCACCAAACCGATCGTCCCAATACGCTCCATATAGATACATGCTTCCGTTCTCCACCTGCAAGTGCTGCCATGATGCCGCCGCGTAATTTATGTCTTCTAACTGAGGAAACTTGCTGCACGTTATTTGTTTATAATTTTCTGGGTAAAGGCGACGGTGCTCCCAATAACTGTACGGTAGTAACCTAGAAGTAGACAAAATACCCAAAAATAAATTGCAAATATCACCCCACAGAAATCGCACTGGAACAGATTTTGGCTGGCTGTAGTAGATGTTGGCAAGGGCAATTCACAATATGCCCCACGTGTGACGTCAGCAAGTCTCACCGCCCATAGAATCACAATAATCAACACGGCACTAGAAGTTCTGTGTGACATGTTATCATCATCTTCTCAGAACTTCAATTATTTGATTTTATGTGTTTTGTTCGTGAATTAATCACCATCGTCATCAACAGCCTAAAGACGTCTGATGCTGAACATAGACGTCCCCCAGAGAGCGCCGACTTGAGCGGCTGCTCGCCTCCTGTATCCATCGGCTCCCCGCAGTTTTCGCCAGATCGTCCGTCCACCTAGTGGAGGGCTGGCCTACACTGCATCTTCCAGTTGTGGTAGCCACTCGATTATTGCAGTGGTGATTGACCTACTTGTAGGTTAGGTTACTCTAGGTTTTTAAAGATTAGATTGTTAATTGGTATTTAGTTTCAACGATCCTCGCAGCCCAGGCTAGTTTCAAAATCAGTTTTGCTTTTAAATGTGATTTTCCCCTCTCTATTACCTTGAAGGAGGCTTCAAAACCCGATCAGTTGGTGGCAAACGCGGCATAGTTCTGGTTGGCCTGTGCTGTTGGAGCCATAGAACTGTAGCACCATATCCGATCGCTGCGAGGGTCATGATAGCCAGAAGTACGATCCGGTGGTGCTGTTGTGCAGTTACTACACGCTGTGAAATATATAGTAATTGTTAATAGAGCTGCTATCCGTAGATGGAGGCAACACAAGGTAGATGGGTAGTGAGTATGGCTTTCATCCCGGAAGTTTCGGTCTCGAAAATATCGAGTCTCAATAATTTTTCGTATTTGCTTTTAGAAAATAGCATGGGCGATATAGGTTTCTAGCATGGTTTTTAGTCTGAGGTTTGATACTTATAAGATGTTCAAAGAGTCTTAGGGTAATTCTGAAGATTACAGACCTACTTAATCTGAGGTCTGATCATCATCATCAACAGCCTGAAAACGTTCACTGCAGAACATAGGTCCGACCCCATCGAGCGCCACTATAGGCGGCTGTTTAAAAATAAGAGGTAATTTTGCAAGGGGTTTTTACTAAAGTCTTCTAACCATGGCTTTCATACAGAGAAGAAGCAAGCTAACAGCTGCAAGCTAATTTGGTGGCACATAATCTCGCAATCTTTACCCTTACTTTACCTGAAATGACTGAATCATACCTGAATTAGCATCAGCACGGGCCTTACAAGTCTCCTACGTGGCTTAAGCCTCTTCATCTTTAGGCCCTTCATGTATCTTGTCTTTTTTGGAGAAAATAAGGCTTTAATTTAAATGGAAATAAAGCAAATCAACGAAGTTTTCTAATTCTTCTTCTTCGTTTAATGGTTTTCTTTCCACTTTTTTAATGAACGTGAATGAAATTGAAAATACAAGAGTATGTCAAAGTCAAGTCAGTAAGTATATTTTTTTTTCTTTAGTCCGTTCTCGAAAAAGGTTGAGAAAATAATGTTATCTTATGACATAAGTACTGAATTCAAACTTCTATCTTCTATCTATACCACAGAATTCCCACTAGTAGAAATCTATTTCGCGTGGCCGCCTAGTTGTTTCTTGCTCCCACACGAGGTGCTGCCTGAATAAGAACGCGTCCCAAATTTTGGGTAGATAATGGGCGATTTCATTAGCTCTATCTATAGAGTAATTTACCTTGATACCTAGAATTTATGTTATACCAGTGTTCACTGCTTCTTTATTGTGAAAACTAAAATGTAAGGTCAGGTGGGGTAAGTGAAACGAAGGAGTACCTAAGTGAAACCCTATCGTAATCAATAAATCACGCAGTTTAGCTCTATGCTATGTGGCGAAATGGTTTCAATGCTCTAGTACACGCGTCACACAATCTTTCTGCTAGGTCATAAAATAAAAATAAATCTATCTTTAAGTTTACAAAACACAAGTCGGCCGATGCCATGAAGCAATTTAATATTGTTTATGTACATTTTTATACGAAAATAATGCATGAAACGGCGCGTAATATGGGGTAAGTATTTGCAGTCACAGACGACACAGGTAATAAAACCAATCAAATACCTACTACATTACAAATGTCATTGTAAATGTCCCATGGGCGAAAATCACGTATTTCACATCAACAGCTGGAAAACGTCTAGTGCCGAACACAGGCATGCCCATAAAACGCCATTTTAGACGCTGATTATAGGGAGGTTTGCCATAATCACCTCGCTTAGCAAGTAGCTTGTCATCGCAGAAGATTATAATGTACTGAGATGTAGCATATACTTAGTTCTACAATACATGTTATACCTATATTAATATCTAATTGTAACATTTATTATTTTCATATTCAATATAGCCAGTATTTAACCAGATCTCAGTAGTTTCACTTGTCTCCCAAAACACCCGTCCTCACATGGCGACCCTGCCAGTGACGCTGCGCGCGCGAATTTGATATCTACCAAATAAGGGAGTGCTTTATAAACATTCAGCGAGCTCGTGCATTTAATCTAGCTGTGATCATGTGCAATTTAATTGTGATCCCGGTCGTTTACCGTCGTAAGCAAGGATGGGTAAAACGCAATCCAAGGAAATTGTAATTGCCCAAAACGCGGCAGGAGGCGCGAACCACGTGTCCTTGGAGGACCTGCAGTATCACCTATCCACAACAAATATTTTGATGTTAATTATTACCATTTTGGCGGTGCTGGCGGTGTTTTACATTGCGTTCCGAATGTATCGGAAATGTCACCTGCGTTGGGTCAGGCAAGAGTTTGCGAATAACGCAAGTAGAGGATCATTTCTTCGACGACGTCAGATTTATCCCGATTTGAAGATTGACGACACCAGAGTATAAGGCGAAGATCTACTTATATGAAGTGAATGTTTGTGTATTGGTGATATTATAAGAAATGTGTTTTTTTTTTACAAGTAAGAAGAGATTTACCTACGGGGCGGTACTTAATGGAACAATGGACAATGGAAAACAATTTATATAAGATAATGATTGGTAACCAATATTCCAGGTACATATAAGTTTTATTTATACACTCATTATATTGTAAGCCAACCAGATTTAATAGTTTTATTAATGAATGGCAGAATATTTAAAAGAATTTTATACTGAACTATCAGAAGTTAGAACTTACTTGATTAAAATTGGCCCCTCTCGGAGGCAAGGTGCTGTATTAGATAAAAAGTTAAAAGAGGCTCAAATTATTATTGGACGGTATAATAATTATTTAGAAAACATAAGTAAAATTAAAAGAAGCGTAGAAGAAGAAAGGGATATAGCAGAATCTTGTGAGAATATTAAAAAAATATTTGCAGAGATAAGTAGCTTGTGTCAGCAAAAAGAGACTATAAGTTGTATATTAAACATGGCGTTTGACCTCAAAGTTGCTTTGAACTTATTACCGGTGATGACGGACGAAATCTCTAATACGAGACAATTAATAGATGGTATTGACTACTACGGTTCGGTTCTTGACACTACTTCACACAGAAAATTGATTAATTTTGTATTGAAAAGTAGGTTGTCACAGGGTGCTAAATTAAAATTAGCATCAGAATATGATACTGTCGAGATGCTTTTGACTGCCATGAAACAAATTTTACTGCCACAAAAATCGGCGAGTGCATTGCAAAAACAATTGCTCAATTTTAGGCAGAATGATTTGACTATAGATGAATTTGGGAAAAAACTTTCCGAAATATTTGTTGACCTTACGATAACACAATCCGAAGGTGACTCAAAAAAATACGATATATTAAAAACAGTCAATGAAAAACAAGCTATCAGACAGTTTAGTGATGGATTGCGCAATCGTAGGATCAGCACTATTATTGCTGCACAAAAATTTGGGTCTTTAAAGGACGCTGTACAGACTGCGGTCGATGAAGACACTACATTGTCAAACTCCACAGCTGAAATTCTATCGATGAGACGAAATAGTAATAATAACACGAACTATAATAACAATTTCAGGCAGCCAACGTATTATTACAACCAGAGAAGCCGCAGTAGAGGTGCGTACAGAGGTGCATTTCAGCAGCGTGGCTACAACCACGGATACCCGGCGCGCGGCCGAGGGTGGCAGACGAGCGCAGGCGCTACACCGGAGTTCCAGCAGCCTCAGAGTAGAGGCCATTATCGAGGTAACCTTTCTAATAGTACCTATAGGGGAAATAATTCCCATGGACATGTTCGTGTACTAACTGAGAGTGATGATCCGCAACCGCAAACAAGTGCCACAACACGGGATTATTCAGCAGAAGAATGCGAAAGTGAGTTTTTTCGGGCCTAAAAGTTGTAGTATATTAGCATGTGATAGTAGTTATTGCATAGAATTATTAGTAGGTGACTGCCAAACATTAAATTGGCTAATCGATACAGGCGCATCCATATCAGCCGTAAAGTATAAATATGTGCAAGAGTTCAATATCCCAATCTGTAAAGAGGACATAGTCATAAATGGAATAGGAGGCAAAGTCCATGCAATAGGATACGTAAATTTACAATTATCGACACATGAACAAAACATTGTCCATAAATGTTATGTGTTTGATTCGCTTCCATGTAAGGCGCATGGAATTCTGGGACAAGACTTTCTAAGCAAATATAGATCGGTTATTGACTTTAACAACAATCTTTTGTCATTATGGTGCAACGAGAAAGAGATTGTTTTACAACTATTTAACTCGAAGAATTATTTAATGACTTTACCTGCTAGGACAGAGTCTATACAATACATAAGTACGAACTTGACGGATGAGTGTGTGGTATGCGCTAAGGAAATATGTGAGGGAATATACGTAGCTAGTACATTAGCGAGTCCTGTGAAAGGTAGAATACCAATAAGAGTTTTAAATACAACCACTAATGACGTCACAATATCAGAATTAAATCTCGACATACAGAGTTCCAAAGAATACGATGTTTGTATTTTTGACAGAAATGCGAAAAATGCAGAACGAGTAAAGCAGTTGTTCTGTAAATTGAATTTAAAACATTTAAATAGGGAAGAGAAAATCAGCATCGAAAGTTTATGCGCAAAATATTCAGATATATTTTATTTGGACGGCGACAATTTATCAACCACAGATATTTATAAACACTCAATTACAATAAAGCAAGATACCCAACCAATCTATTCTAAACCATACAGATTACCTCATTCTTTGAAAAATGAAATTAAAAGTCAAATCGACTCAATGTTGAAGGATGAAATTATAGAACCATGTCAAAGTGAATGGTCAAGTCCTATTTTACTCGTACCAAAGAAATCGGACGGTAATGGGAACAAGAAATGGCGCTTAGTGATAGACTATAGGAAACTCAACAACGTTATACACGATGACAAATTCCCTCTTCCCAATATTACGGAAATATTAGACTCGTTATCTGGATGTATGTATTTTTCACATCTAGATTTACACCAAGGTTATTATAATGTCAGTTTAGAACCAGACAGCCGCAAGTATACAGCGTTTGATTCGGGAAGGTATCAAATGACCCGACTTCCACAGGGACTTAAAACCAGTCCCAGTTCTTTTTCTAGGATGATGACAATGGCAATGACAGGTTTGACTTATGAAAAGTGCCTAGTATACCAAGACGATCTGGTCTGCTTCAGCCGTGATTTACCATCGCACATTAGGAACTTACTGGATATTTTCGAACGATTGCGAAAAGTCAACTTGAAATTAAACGCTCAGAAATGTGATTTCTTGCAAAACGAAATGGCTCTTTTTGGGGCATGTTGTTACTTCAGAAGGTGTCATTCCCGATCCCAGTAAAATAAATGTTGTGAAGAATTATCCAGTTCCCACAAGTACAGACGAAGTTAAGCGATTCGTAGCTTTCGTAAATTATTACAGGAAATTTATTCCTAATTTTGCAGAGAATTTTGAAAAGAATGTCAAAAATCATTTGATTTACTGAAGCAAAGCGTAATTTCACACCCAGTATTACAGTATCCTGATTTTTCCGAGACTAATCAGTTTATTTTACAAACTGACGCATCCGGGTACTCCATTGGTTCAGTATTATATAATGGTAATGGTAGGCCAGTGGCATATGCAAGCAGGAGTTTGAATAAAGCAGAGAAAAGGTATCCAACTATAGAGAAAGAGTTACTGGCAATTGTTTGGTCAGTTAAACATTTTAGACCTTATTTATATGGGCGAAGGTTTACAGTTCAAACGGACCACAAACCTCTCATAGCTTTATTTGGAATGCGAGATCCTTCGAGTAGATTGATGAAGTTTAGATTGATTTTGGAAGAATATGATTTTATAGTGGAGTATTTGAAAGGGAAAAATAATGCAGCAGCTGATGCATTGTCGCGCTTGCATATAACGTCAGAGGATTTGAAAGAGATGAATAATAGTGTTACTAGTATAAATGTAATGACACGAGGTCAAAAGGCACGGCAACAAGCACAAGGTGTTATTACTTCTCACGCTGATCAGCCTGATAATCTGAAAATCGTAGAAATTCAAAATAAACCTAAACATTTAGTTGAATTACGTTTTATAAACAATAATGAATTGAAGCATTATCGTAACACGAATAGAATAAAATATGAAAACGACTGTTTTTGTTTTGTGCCATCGATAAATACAATTTTTATAAATCCAGCGTCTCGATCGCAACTATCGCCAGGCGAATTTGTGAGAGAGTTGGAAAAATTTTGCAGAAAATGTGAATTAGAAGAAATATATTTTATAAAGAGTAACAATAATAGTGATTTTATAGGAAAGGTAATAAATGAGGTACAGAAAATACGCATGTGGTCAGGACCACGATTGTGTGTACTAAAAGATGTAGAGAGAGTAGATAGAAAAGTCGACCAACGTGTTATTATAAATGACTTTCATCTTTTGCCCACCAGTGGTCACGCGGGCATACGACGAATGCTAAATAATATCAAAAAATATTATTTTTGGCCTGGTCTAGAAGTGGATGTCACAGAATTTGTTAAAAGATGCGATAAATGTCAGAGACAAAAACATTCCTCGCACCATACAAAAGAACCAATGGTCATAACCACTACGGCAACATCAGCATTCGAAAAAGTTTATTTAGATTTGGTAGGACCTTTGGATAGAGATTACAGTAACTATACATATATCTTGACCGTACAATGTGAACTGAGTAAGTATGTGGAAGCATATCCATTAATTTGTAAGAGTTCCAGTGAAGTAGCTAGAAATTTTGTTAATAATTTTATTCTCAGGTATGGAATCCCACGGGCTATAGCACACGACATGGGTACAGAATTTCTGTCAGCAACAATGAAAGAGGTATGTGAGCTTTTGCATATAAAACAATTACAGTCGACAGCGTATCATCATCGTAGAGCATCGGTGCATTGGAGAACTCACATAAACACTTGGGTAATTATTTAAGGTTACAAACCGAAAACCATGCAGAAGCGTGGAGCACATGGCTACCTTTCTGGTGTTTTTCGTACAATACATCAGTACACACTGCGACAAAATTCACCCCATATGAGCTTGTTTTTGGCAAAAAATGCACTTTACCGTCGAATTTCAATTCTGGTCAAGTTGATCCTCTGTACAACTTCGACAATTATCCCGCAGAATTAAAATTTAGAATACAAACTACACAAAAAGAAGCACGAGATAACTTGATCTCCAGTAAAATAAACAGGAAAATCAAATACGACCGTAATATCAACCCGGTGTCATACAAATCGAATGATTTAATTTTACTAAAAAACGAAACCGGTAATAAATTCCAATGCATCTACTCAGGTCCTTACACTGTAATCAGAGAATGTTCTCCGAATGTCGAAATCATGAAAAATAACAAAAGCTATTTAGTGCATAAGAACAGGACTAAAATGTATATGCCACCTGTTTCTTTATAATTAGTATTAGAAATCATAAATAATAGAATATTGAATACCTAATTAAAATAATATTACTTACGTATGTACATTAAGAATGGAACGTAGTATATTATGATCTTGTAATAAAAAAAAAAATATAGCTTACTTTCTATCTAAACTATTATTAGGATGTAAAAAAAAAACCTATGCGTGCGCAACCATTATGTAATCAATTAGTACCTATTATTATTATTATTATTCAACGAAAAAAAAAAAAAAAAAAAAAAAAGGTAGAAAACTTTAGCTTAAAAATAAAATATATTAACATATATTTTATTTTTCAATTGCGGTGAAGATGAGATGTAGCATATACTTAGTTCTACAATACATGTTATACCTATATTAATATCTAATTGTAACATTTATTATTTTCATATTCAATATAGCCAGTATTTAACCAGATCTCAGTAGTTTCACTTGTCTCCCAAAACACCCGTCCTCACAGTACCAAGGAGAATGCTACTGCCCATTCTCTGGATAGTCCCTTAGTCTGCTCTTATACAGCACCCAAAGAAAGAGATGGAGATTCTGCGCTAATAAAGTGATACCTGGCAGCTATTATTATATAAGTAGGTACCCAATATAATGACTGCGGGTAACAGATAATAAAAACAAAACTGTCAATATAGTCAACTGCAAAATAGTCAAATGCCAATGTCAACCTACCGTCAGAATATTGAATCGGAACGTTTCTGCCAAAACCGTGAACCATTTTTGAAGTGATGTTTCGTTCACGCAAAATGAATTTTCAAAAATTATTTTCGTGAAAAGTATTTATTGCCGTCATTTGTCATTTCAGATTTAGGCTTTCTATGTGTAAAAAAATTTGCGACCTAGCAGAATTCACAAAGTGGATAGATGTGCAAGTATGTTTCACTTACCCCACCTGACCTTAAATATAAAATGATATATTTTACAAAGTTAAATCAAGGAAATAATTAGCTAATATACCTATAAAAGGATTTTTTTCCGACTTATAAACATTTGCAAATCAACATGGTAGCTAGCTGGTTTTATGGGAAATTAAAAATCATAAACTGGCAGTACCTTGACAATGAAATTTTTTGGTTAGGTATGGTTATTTTATCCATTAATTAATCATTTAGCTGTTTTTCTGTTTAGCTGAGGACTTGTTATAACATAAAATGTAACGCTGTATTTATATTTTTCACAATAAACACTTCTAAAAAGGGAAAATAGACAAAACAATGGCTACTTACTTGTGAAATGTTATTCCTTCATATCTACGCCTCAGTGCGACTTCTGTTGCTTAAAATACTGCAACCACCCACTGCACACACATTATTTCTCAAATATTTATTGCCTAGATCACCATTTAAATAGGATTATTTCACAAAAAACAACAATTTCAAAAAATTGTTAACCTGTTTGGCTTAGATCAAACGAAGCCAAATAAAAAAACCCGGTAACGGTGACAAGGACCAAAGATATTACGTTCGTCTTTTTTTTGCTTAGTACCGAATGTATAGCGCTCTCCTTGTTGTCCATGAATGACGTCATATACTACGGTTCTACTCGTACATATTCAAAGATCTATACATATAATTTATTTATTTATTTATTTATTTATTTATTACCATTTAACATAAAACATAACATTACAGAGTAAGGTCTAATGCGTTACATTTTATCACTTATTAAATAACAAAACTAATCATTCTAAAATTATTATTTACACTTAAACTAGTTTAAAGAATTAATGCTAAAATGTTAGCCTACACATTACTTGCAAACAAACAAATAAAATCAAAACAAAACATCAGGTAACCAAAAAAGCTTTACAACTAATAAATAAAATATCTACCTATACTAAGTATATAGTAGGTACTTTAGTCTGTGATATTATAAACAAAAGTAACAATATATAACACTATAATAAGTTTAACACTAACCTAGTATCAATAAACTAATCAGTCTTGTTCACAATATTTAAGTAATATTGTTTCAACTGCCTTCCATTCATCCACAAATATGTCTAAGTATGGACATGTTACACTAAGGCCATTGAGATGGCGTTGTGCACGGCAGACGGGAGATTGCTGACGCGCTGCCGTGCGCGCTGGTGTAGGCGCGAATAGAGGGACTCGCCCGCTTCGGAACCTGGCACGCTGCTCCGGTACACATAGTCTGCTCACCTCACAAAGGAGCTCTGGGCTGTCCAGCCTGCCGCGCAGTATTTGTATTGCCATGATAATTTGGTCATACATCCTACGAGTTTGGAGCGACTGAAATCCCAGAGTGCCTTGTAGAAACTTTGTGGGATACATAAAAGGATAGTATGCGTACATTCTTTTATACAAAAAGCGTAAGAAACGTTTTTGTACCTTTTCCAGCATGACGGTGTAAGATGATTCATATGGATTCCATACGCAGGCGCTTGTTTCCATCTTCGACCTAACTAGTGCTGTATATAGAAGTTTGATTGCCATAATATTAGTGAACTGTTTACAGTTACGTGTGACAAACCCTAGCTTTCGAAAACATTCGGCTGCAAGGGCTCGCATATGGTCATGAAATGTAAGGCTGGGTTCGAACAGAACACCTAAATCTTTTACTGACTGACATCTAGTAATTTGTTCCCCGTTTAAATTATAATCGATAATTATCGGCCTGGTAGCACGAGTAAAACTCATTACTTGGCACTTGGACGTATTTAGTAATAACCTATTATTAATGCACCAAGTCAAAACTGTATTAAGATCACTTTGAAGGACATTGCCATCTTCAGGTGTTTTGATTTTTATAAAAAGTTTAAGATCGTCTGCATAGAGTAAACACTTGGCATACAGCAGGCACTCCGGTAAGTCATTTATCATGATAGAAAAAAGTAATGGCCCTAAAGAAGATCCCTGACTGACTCCAGAGCGTGTGTGATAGAGTACTGAATCAAAGCATCCTAGGCGTACAAACTGTGTTCGGTCGCGTAGGTAGTTAGCAAATAGGTTCACTAATTTTGGGGCACACCCGATGGAAGCAAGTTTTGTAAGAAGGACGTCATTATCAACTCGGTCAAATGCTTTTCGGAAATCAAGATATATTACATCCACTTGGGTACTTTGATCAAGACTTTTTGATACATAGTCCACGATGGTAAGTAAGTTGGTGTTTACTGAACGCCTTTTACGAAAAGCGTGTTGTGCGTTGTTTAGGTACGGCTCCAGTTGCCTATAAATTCCATCGTGTAATGTACTCTCAAACACCTTAGCAAAACACGATAGTATTGCAATAGGCCTGTAGTTTTCTGCCAAGGCTTTATCACCTGTCTTAGGAATAGGCGTCACACGCGATCTTTTCCAAGTCTCAGGGTATATACCCGTACTAATTGAAATGTTAATGATGTGCATTAATGGTACCGCCAATTGCGACTTAAAAGCTTTTACGACGTATGGAGGAACATTGTCTGGACCAGGTGCGCTTTTTGCTTTTAACTTACTAATAGAGAATTCAATCTGATTTTTGTTACACTGTGAAATACTAATTAGTCTATGATTGCTTGTAGATGTTGTAGTTTGAGCAAGGTTAAGAGCAGGTGCGTGCGGTAGGAATACGCTGCTGAAGTGATTAGCAAAAGCTGCTGCCGCAGCTTGGCCAGAATGTTTTTTTCCATCATGTTCAATAGTTGGTTCGAATCCTCCTTTAGTTTTCAGACTTGAGATGTGGCTCCAAAAAGCACGTGGATTATGTACTAGTTTGTTTTGTATATCTACTATGTATAAATCGTACGCTAAAGAGGCTCTGTATTTGATGCTAGCCCTGATTGCTCTGAAAAAACTATATACTAGGTCATCTTTGCTGGATTTGTATATTTTATGTAGTATAGCTTTCAACTTAAGATCAGATATTATATCCTTGGTGAACCAGGTAGGGTACCTTCTAGTGAGTTTGGAAACACGCCTTTTTTTAGGAATGCACATATTAAATGACCTATATAATAAGCTGTATAGACATTCTACAGCACTGTTTGGGTCAGACTTGTCCAAAACATCACTCCAGTCTATATTGTTTACATACTGAAATAATAACGGAAAATCTGCCTTACCAAAGTTCCAGTCGATGTCATTATCGATGTTGCTAGGTTCTAGTTGTATGTCTGTTAAATTTCGCTCAAAAGTAATTGAGATTTCCAAAGGAGGGTGGTATTTGTCAGCATGTTCTACAAGCCCCTCGTCTGCCGCACACACATTCACGTCTTTCATATTCTGACTAACTAGAACTACATCAAGCTTACTTCCTAATTCGTTAACAATATTGTTTCGTTCCATTAAATCACAGAAGTTAAGAAAATAACAATAGTAATTATTGACGTTCACACTGGCACTTTTCAAGTTTAAATCCCCTAAAACTATAATTATCTTATTATTTAATACTGAAGACATAATATTTTCTTCTACTTTGCAGAACCATGTCATATAGTCCTCATCTTTCGCGCTAGGTTTCATGTAGACTACGAACACATAATATACTCTTCCTTGACATGTAAACGATGCCCACATATCTTCACCACATTCTGTCTCTAGTGTTTGGTGGCGTCGCAACTGCATAATTTGTTTTGCAGTAAAAAGTACTCCCCCGCCTCTCGAACCGCGGTCGCGACGCAAAAGATCCCAGCCGGGGGGTGTTACTTCGGCATCAGTTACTGACTGGTCAAGGTAAGTCTCTGTGGCCGCAATGAAGTCAGCACTGATTGTTGCAGTAGTTTGTCGCCAATATTGAAGTTTAGTTTTAAGGCCTCTAACATTTTGATAAGTTAAATAAAGTTGAAGTTTGCTATTGTTTGTTATGGGTCGATTCTGTATTATCGACTTCATTGCCCCTCTTGAAGATGTTCTGACCGAGAGTGTGAGGACGTCTGTGTTGTGGTTCACGCTCGGCGACTCTACGAAACCATTCTCTTATTTCTGTACCAGCTGGCCAGATTGCTGGTGCCATGAAATTGGTAAAGGCACTTTCCGGGACCGTAACCACAAAAGACGCATAGTAGTTATGTCTTAGTTTCATCTTTTCTACGTTGAATTTCACGCCTTTGGATACTTTTTGTAAGTGAGTATGGAGCGCATCAGACGAGGTTTCAGGTCTGAAGAAGCAGGCGTGTATTCTTTTTGTCTTCTCTACAGCTTGGAGATCTTCGGGCTGTCCATTACCTTTTACCACCTGACTACATGGGACCTTAAACTTTCGCCTCTGGACCTTTGTCCACGGTTCATCCATGCTGTCATCTTCCTGATCCTCACTGTTTGTGGCTGGCTGATCTATACCGCTTTGAGCTGTACTTAGTAATTTGTTGTTTGTAGTCGCACAATATGTGTTGGTGCTATTTTTCACATTGTTTACCTTGTTCTTCTTTAATTGTGCTTTGTTTATGCTTTCAGGCCATATGCGGCTGTTATTTTTTAAGTGTACATCAATGGCACCTGGCAAAGATGTAAAAGATTTAGAGAAAGTTGGGTTTTCTTCTTGTTCTAAACGTATACGAGATATCACCGCTTCAGTTTGGTTTGGTTTGTGGTGTTGAACTTGTTGTTCTATAGATGTTAATCTTTGGTTTGCAGTATGCAGCTCTTGTTCAATATTTGCATTTTGCTTTTCCATCTCTTTGCACAGCTTGTAGTTTGAATCAACTGTAGTTTTTAATATGTGATGGTCATCTGTAAAGCTTTCTGAGGACATCATAATACCATCTACATCATTTCGCAAGATACTGTAATTATTGCTCAGCGCATTGAAGCCAGACTTTAACTCTTTAATCAACTCGCAAGCTGTAACTATTCTTAGTTCTTGGTTCTGGAATTGGCTTGCAACATACTCACGCATTGCTTTAAGTTCGGATAAAATTATTTCATTGGAGACAACAGTACATACATTTTCTTTCGTCGGTGTGGCAGCATGGATCTTCGGAGGGCTATGTGTATATTTTGTGCTATACGTTGGGGCTGGGGGGCTGTATTTTGGAGTGGTATATTTCGCACGATCAGCAGGTGGAGTATGCTTTACTAGAGCTACATTTGCCACGAGGCTATCTTCACCCCCCACTAAGGGCAATTTACTTCGCTGATTCACAAGCGTGTTACAGTTATTTTTGGTTTTGGTCTCTATGCATGGAACGCATCGCCAGCTGACTTTTTTAGTTGGTGACATCAAGTAGTAACGCTTAACTCCCACTCTTCCACAGTCAAGATCGTAGATTTTCTTACATTCTGAACAGTTTAAATATTGCCTGGTTTTAATCGGATTAAAGCACAAAGTACATGAAAGCGCCATTCTTACGTGATGTTTTGAAAACGATCTAAATGTTGAGTTTCAGGTATGTTCCCAATAGATGGCGCTATAATAAATTCCAGTTGGCACTCTACTTCACGCAATAATTTTTATCCTAGGTAATTTCCGAGATATTTCTGTAAATTCAACACACACCGAATAGTCATAATGAATATTCTGCACACTTTGACGTACTATTCACCACTCAGATGTAATAAACATCATTCATAAATTTTCATCAAAATTCAAAAAGTTGTACCGGTCACTTTCAAATAACTGGATTATTTTGATAATACCAGCTTTCAATCAGAGATAACACACATTAGAGTTTATTTATCACTTATTAACTTGGGTTATGTGCTCACTATGTTGTGAAGAACACGATAACTATTTAATTTCGAATTTATTCGCGGACCCGACACAAAAACATTGTTTACAATACACGCCCTCTGGCGGAAAAAAAAAAAAAAAAAAAAAAAAAAAAAAAAAAAAAATAGTAGAGTTATAAAACAGTAATAAAACAGTAGAGTTAAAAAAAATCTGTAATTGCAAGATATCAACAAAAAAACTACACAGGTTGGCTTAAAATTAGCCGCTGATCACGTTAAGCCACTTTTTAAACACCTTGTCTGTTTGTTTGTTTGTTTGTGGTTTGTTATGACTAAACTTCTAAAATACTGAATGGATTTTCATGCGGTTTTCACTAATATGCTTAGAAATAACCGGCGCTTAAAATAGAATATATTAAAATTGAAATATCGTTAAAAAAATTGATGACAATGATTAGTATTTCATTACGAAACGAATCGGAGTTTTAAGCAACATGGCCGATTGATGCTTTTTTTTGGCTACTAACAGTAAGTTTTTTTTTAGTTGGCTACTGTTTCCGCCATAACGGTAAGTTGTAAGTTACCACACATTGTCACAGATTAGAAAAAAAACAATCGACTACACTCTGTGCAACATGTATATCTGGACGCACAGATTAAAGAAAAACATCTCTGTGAATGGATATGACCAAAGAGTAGGTAATATTAGTACCGGAATCAAATCATTTTATAGGTTTCCTATTTATATTTTTACAGGTTGTTTAGCATTTTAGAAGTTAAATAGATACATATACCAACAAATATTAAATAGTGTGAAAGTATATGTTTTTTTTTATTTTGGCATTAACCGACATTTATTGTACTTAGCCAATGATACGAAATGTTTTATGAAAAATGTTTTAAAAGGGTACTTACTTAGAGTATAGACTAAAAGCATAGAGAGATCAATCAACACGTTATTATATTTGTACTGCTCACACGTATCACTAGTATCACTACGTCAGTGGCGAAGGAAAGAAACAAACAAAGTTATTAGCTACGCTTGTGAAAAGTCACCGTACAATTTTTTCGGCTCGAGTCAACTGTTTTTTCTATACAAATCTGTCAAACTTATTCACATCACTTTTAGTCTATACTCTAAGCATCAGTGTCCACTTCATATAAAAAGTTTCCAAAAAAGTGTTGCGCTTGACAGATAATGAAGTTCTCTTTATGTTTTTAGTCTGTACTCTAAGGCTACTTAGATATAGGTACCTAAGTATAGATATACTTTATGGTAAGATCCTTGGCCTTGATTTCTTCTTCTTCTTTCACGTAGTATGTGAGTTTTAATCACGTTTTAATAGTTAAAATATTTCAGGTCTGTGGGATTTTCAATGAACAAACCACAGAGTAACCAGAGGGGACATCAGTGTATTATTTTCGTACCTATTTTTGAAAAATAGTCATGAGACGCTATTTTATCGATATCGATACTTCATTGAACAGAGTTTTATAAAAGCCTGACACCTAAAATAAACAGAGCTAATTTTCTCTAATTTGTGGGGGGATGATGGAAAGCTCAATTATCTTCGCTGTCTGGAGGAAAAAATACTAGGTACCCCTGATAACTAGAACCGACTTCTTTTGCGTCATAACTGTCTGGCCCAGCTAGTTCAAGAAATAAATAATAGAGCCTAATAATTTCGTTGATATATCATTTCCATCATCATTTTATGGTTGACTAGCGGTTGAACGTCACTAAATGGTTGATATTCCATATATTAAGCACATAAAGAAAAATAATGCCTATTATAATATTACTACGCGCTCTAAAGCTTTTAACTGGGATCTTTTTTCCCTGAGTGAGTTTAAGTCGGGAGTGATTAGGTATCTTCTATAGGTAAGCGTGCTCTCGTAGACCGCATCGTCACTTATCGCCAGGTAAGATAGTGGTCAACAACGAAATTATACCGTACTAACCTAAGCTTTATTGCCGTAACGTTATTCCAGAATGAAAAGTATAATTAATGAGAAATAAAGAGAATGTATTTTTACTAAAGTTTTATTTCAAAATAGCTATTGTAAACAACAAATTATTAATATAAGTAGGTTTGCCCTAAATACAAAGTTCATTGAAGTAGGTTTGTCAAAGGTGGTCATGACGGTTGGCAGAATCTGTGAACAAACAAAACCTTATTTAAATTCTCATTTAAAACATTGTTCATTAAAACAGTAGTAGTTTTACTTACTATTATTTGTTCTGTGTCATTATATCAAATTTCAATCATATGCCCATCTAAAGAGTTGATTAAACCTTAGAGTATAGACTAAAAGCATAGAGAGATCAATCAAAACGATATTATATTTGTACTGCTCACACGTATCGCTACGTCAGTGGCGAAGGAAAGAAACAAACATATAGTAATTAGCTACGCTTGCAAAAATCACCATTTTTTCGACTCGAGTCAACTGTTTTATCTATACAAATCTGTCAGACTCATTTACATCAAAGTGTCCACTTCATATAAAAAGTGTTCAAAAAAGTGGTACGCTTGACAGATAATGAAGTTCTCTCTATGCTTTTAGTCTATACTCTAAGGATTGAACCAGTAGGTACTACCTGTTATTGGTTAGTGTATAGTTTTCCACATATAATACATATATCGAAATTATCGATAACCCATCGACACCTGTAAAATCATCTCTAATTTCGAAATGCAAACAACTGGATAACCTTCTTGTGGATTTACGATATGTACCAAAATTCAAATTCTAATTTAATAGCAGCAATCAAATCACCCAATTCTAATCCTGCACAAAATTCTACGTATGTTTTATGTGAACGCAAATCTACTTACACACAAAAATATATCGTAAACACGAAAAGTATTTGCACCATAGAAACTGAATAATTTGTCCTGTGTAAATCTTCTTGAGTATTGGAATATGCATTCCAAACACATTACACGTCAATGTCTTTATTATATATAAGTATTTTGCTAAATTTATTGACTAAACACTAAAATATAATAAAAAAACCACAAAAAACATAGTTTTCTGTAACATCAACTGAAACGTCATTGTACGAGCATGCGTAGTTGCTTCTATCATTGAAGGAACTACGCATGCCCATAAGACGACTAAATAAAATGACACCGGAGAAACAAAACAACTTGAAACTTCGTGCAATTTCTTCACTTGGTAGGGTTGCAATGTTGCAAAGTTGCACCGACCCTGGTACGCATTGGTGTTCGCAAAAGTCAAATTTCGCTCCATCTGTTTAGTCAATTGTTTTTTTCTCTAATCTGTGGAACAAACCAAACGGTTATATTCTCTTTGGGACAAACCACAGGTTAGAGTAAAAAATGATTGGTTACTCGCACAGATTAGAGAAAAAAACAATGTTACTCTGTGGGTGAATGCAACAAAGATCATTCGTTTGGGAAGGGAAAGATCAATCGTTTGGGAACGTAAAGCGCGCCTAAACAAAATTTACTGGAACCTCTTATAAAGACTTAACGGTTTTTATGGTGAAAACACAAGAACAGTCTATTGAAGTGAAAATGACAAGTAAAACATCGAACGCAGGTATCACTAGTATGTAGGTATACCATAATAGAACTTTTATTAGTTAGATGCCTAGACCTACCGTACCTTTATTTAAAAAACTAACGTCTAAGTATAAGGTAAGGTCTAAGTAGGTACATATTCAATTAAATATTGTACCTATGATTTGCAGTTTCTAACCCACTATTTTAACAATATGTAGGTGATCAGATGACACGAGAAAAGCTATACCTACCTACTACCTAAACAACATTTTTACATGTGTGCTACGGTGCTACCTAATCTGGTAATACGTGCTGAGCTTCGAAAAGATTTAGTGGATATTGTTGTTTGGTATATAGGAAATGCACGAACTAAGCTATTATTAGACTACCTAAACGTAGAAATAACACAATACATGCGTGCGAAGCCGCGGGCAAAAGCTAGTTTCATGATAAAATTACAATAATACTGCGATTTTTGTGATCCTGTACTGGTTCCGTTTCCATTTCCTCATCAGCCAAATAGGTACGTTCCCACTGCTGGGCTACGGGTCTTTTCTCACTACCATAATTTAACACACTGGCCAAGGGCGAGTTGGCGGATGACCTAGTTATGTTCTCAAATATTAACAGGCTAGTTGCCTGCTATTAAAAATTAAGAAGTTAATGTTATTCATAAAGTAGGTTAAAAATGAAAGCAATAATTGAAAAAATAAAATCGGTATATAAATCACGGCGTAATAAGCTTTGAAAGTAAATGGAGGGGGCATCGCCTGTCCCTTTCTCGCAAAACAGAGAACGTGTGGAGCTTCTCACAGTTACTATGAAAACACACGTTGTGACGTCACATGCCAAAGAGATTGTATGTAGAGCTACCACAGTTTAGTAATGAGGTACTATGAAGGACCAAGAACTGACGTCACTGCGTGTTTGAACTGTCTCTTTCTATTCCTGTATTTTAAAATGCTTGTAACTTTGTAATTGGTGGTTTTGGCGGGAACTTGAAAAAGTTCACGTCGTTTCATTGTATCATTTTTCTAAACTTGTGCTTTTTCCAGTGTTAATGGTTAAAATTGGTGGTGTTTTACGCATTAAGTGCTGAATTACGAGCATGAGTGTGGGCAAGAGATATAATGTAGTGAATCGTGGTTTTTCGTGTTGCTTCCAAAATTCCATAGAAGCTTCTAGTAAACTCGCCACCACTTTACTAGGGTATGACTTAGACTGGACTGTGACTAAGACTTGAAGACTTGACTTTACACGTGAAATATTCCATAACTTGATGAATAATTACAATACTTGACACTGGCTAAATACACTATGTGTGGAGCCAAAATATAAGAAAAAAAAAAAAACTGTAATTTTTTTGAGATATTTAATTTTTGTTTCCACGACGACTGTTTATTTTTTGAGGAATGTTATTAATTTATGCAATCAAAAAATAGCAGGCAACTAGCCTGTTCTTGAACTTGTCGGTTTTCTCACAATGTTTTACTCCACCGTTGTAAGAGTGCACATAACTTGAAATGTCATTGGTGCAGAGCCAAGTGGGATTTCAACCTCGGTGCATCAGTTTGTAAGTCGCACGGGCAACCGCTGAGCCACGCTCGCTCTCTTATTTGTATATCTCGTTAGCATTAAGAGGTGCGGAACTCTTGATTTTACTTTTAACGTTTTGGGCTTTTTTTATGTAAATGAATGACGTGACGAGCTACAACAGATTGCAGTATCACTCGGAACTCTAAATTAATATAGCTTTGCGTGACACTGCACTGCGCACGTCATCTGAGACTTCACACAGTCTAGTAATAAGATTACTAGCCTGTGATTAGATCATAAAGTCTCATTTGCCCAGTAATTTCACTAGCTACAATGCCCTTCAAACCGGAACACAGTAGTGCTTGCACACTACTGCTTGGTGGCAGAATAACTGGCAAAGTGGAGGTACCTACCTAGACGAACTTTGCAGAAAAGTCCTACCATCTAGTATACGTTTTGGGTGTGCCGTGTGATGTAAAATAGTAACACCTAATCTAATTTGTATTTGAATTAAAGACCTTAGGGTCTATAATTAAAGTACAACTTAGCTAAGCAATAAGTAACGTACGAGAGCCCGGGGGAAAGCCCCCGGGCTCTCGTACGTTTGACAGCCTTTGTGGTGTGGTGGTTGAGCAGGTCGGGGCATAACCCGGAGGCGACGAGTTCGATACCCGCGACAGGACAAGTATTTGTGCACAGAAAGAAAAGCACAAATACTTGTTATGCGTCTGGGTGTTGTGGGACCATAGTCCTCGTAGTTCCTGGGTCTCTAGATACAGGGAATCCTAGTTAGGGTCCAGGATCTATGAATGTGACGTTATTTATTTTAATACATATCACAAAATAAAAATACTACAGTCACAGTCATGACTCATTTCAATAACATGGAAGGAGTAGACCGTAATTATACGTACGTAAATCTAATGAAAAACATTTATTTATAAAATTATTTATTATTATCTAGATTTTCTACAAATTCGATACACTTTCACAATAATATCACAGACTACATTAATTGCATTATTGTTTACAGTTTTTAACATTGTTTTGTGGCACGATTTCATCGCGCAATTGTCATTCTAAATAATTTTTTGGGAGCTCTGGGGGTGTACCGTGAGCTCTTAGTGCGATTCAAAACTGAGCCTATATTGGATCGCTTTGTTTTTTTCGTATGAGTTTTTTGACAAGCGATCCAATATAGGCTCTGTTTTGAATCGCGCTAAGAGCTCACGGTACGCCCCCTGCACTGATAACAGAGTACTGCCCGTGCGAACGTCATACGGTGCCATATATGGCACCAATTAAACGGCTTACATTTCGCGAATGCAATGAATTCTAAGTTAAGTAGCGTTAAAAGTGTGGTAGGTAAAAATACAATGATTGAAGTTATAAATTATTCTGGGTGTCCTAAGGAATGAATAGGCCTATCTATATATTCTACTGGGTGGCGCAAAAGTAAAGACCCTATTTGGTTCAGCTATAACATTTTTTCTAAATTAGAAAACTAGATTTAGGTTTTTTTAAATGTATATTTGTGCCATTAAATTTCGTACCATTAGGATTTAAAGATGATGTCTTTTAAATGGTGACCTCCAGAGTTGATACACATTTGAGTCCTATTTATGACATTTTGCAAGATGATTTTCCTTCAAAATTGGTTATGAGTGACGAAGCGCATTTCCATCTCTCAGGGCATGTCAATAAGCAGAATACTCGGTTCTGGGGCACTGATAATCCGCGCATTATTCAAGAAACACCTCTACACCCACTAAAAGTTACTGTATGGTGTGGCATCTGTGTTGACAGAGTGATCGGACCCTATTTTTTCGAAGACGCTGGAGGCAATGCGATAACTGTCACTGGAGAACGCTACAGAACCATGTTACGTGAGTTTTTGATACCCAGTTTGGACGAATTGGGGCTGGAGCACATCTGGTTTCAACAAGACGGCGCTACGGCACACACAGCGCGCGACACTATGGACTTAGTGAGGGACGCTTTTCCAAGCCGAGTTATCTCTCGTTTTGGCGATTTGCCTTGGCCTGCAAGATCACCCGATCTGACCAGTCCAGACTTCTTTCTTTGGGGTTTTTTGAAATCTCGGGTATATGTGAACAAGCCACAGACTCTCGCAGCTCTAAAAGAAAACATTCGTCAAGAAATAACGAACATATCGCAGGAAGTGTTACGGCAAGTTATGCAAAATGTCATAAATAGGGCTCAAATGTGTATCAACTCTGGAGGTCACCATTTAAAAGACATCATCTTTAAATCCTAATGGTACGAAATTTAATGGCACAAATATACATTTAAAAAAACCTAAATCTAGTTTTCTAATTTAGAAAAAATGTTATAGCTGAACCAAATAGGGTCTTTACTTTTGCGCCACCCAGTATAAGTATGTTTGTTTCTAGATTTACATTCTCCATCGTACGTATTTACGTTCAAATGTAAACCTATCATGGCTAAAGAGACATAATTCCATTCTAAAGTAAAGAAAATATAAGGTCTTTTTTATTTTGCATGATTGCTTTCAAAGTTGTCATTAGAGAAAATCCAAGTTTCACGCCAATTTTGAGTATTAATAATAAAGAAATGTTGTCATCTTGGTCGTCACTTTGTATGGGTATTATCACCTTAGAGTATAGACTAAAAGCGTAGAGAAAACTTCATTATGTGTCAAGCGTACCACTTTTTGGGCACTTTTTATAAGATGTGGACACTTTGATGTGAATAAGTCTGACAGATTTGTATAGAAAAAAACAACTGACTCGAGTCGAAAAAAATGTTACGGTGACTTCGCAAGCGTATTAGCTAATTTTGATATGTATGTTTGTTTCTTTCCTTCGCCACTGACGTAGCGATACGATGTGAGCAGTATAGATATAATATCGTTTTGATGATCTCTCTATGCTTTTAGTCTATACTCTAAGGGGTATTGCGTATTACCACAGGTATTACGAAAGATCCATGAACTTGTCGCTACGAAATCAGAATCTATTATTTATTTCAGAATAGAGATTTTTTAAAACTTTTTATTAAATTTTTACCATTTATTATTAAGTACCCTAATATTTTTATTTCATTTTTGTTTTTATCCCGTCTAATGATTTACATTTCTTGAGTTTTTTAATGGCGCACTTTGGAGGCGAAGGTGACAATAATTATGCAGGGTTATTTTCAATTTACTTAAACATTTACGAAAAAAAAGAAAACTTAAAACTTAACTTGCGAAGAACTTTAGCAGAGATTATTATTCTACATCATTAAGCATTGACCCGTATTATATATTTTTTTTAATTATTTACACCAATAAAAAAAAACAAGTGAAAAATATTTTTTTTTTGACAGGACAAAAGTTGTTTGTTTCAGTCACGCGAGTTATGACCTAAAAGATTTTAGCTGAATTAAAAATGACCCTGTATTAAAAACACAAAAACTCTGCCAAAATTACGACACAGCATCTTCATTAGGTCTAAGCCCTAAGCCCTAAGTTCAGTACCGGCGTATCGGTAACTTATCACTATAATACTTGTTGGCACATCACAGTTCCGATTTAGTTATACAGAACTTGTGGTACTCTTCCTCCGGAAGACGATATCCTTTCACCAGTTCTCGGAACTTGTTGTAATCACAGTATTCGTAGTTCTCACAGCCTGTGATACGGAGCTCTTGGGGAGATGACTCACCAGCTGAGGGAAGGTAGACCGGCTGAAAGGAAAACAGTTATTTATTACTTAGAAGCACTAACTACTGCAAAAACATTTAGACTGTGTACTGTCCACGCTGACGCAACAGTCCGAATGCTCCAGCCCACTAACAGTAGGTAGTGTACCCACTACCCAAAATGCTGCCAGCAATGCCTCGTTGAATTGTGTTCTTGGTTCAGGTACTAGGTGGCAGAACTTTTGTGCAAAGTTCGTCTAGGTAGGTACCACCGCTTTGCCAGTTATTCTGCCGTCAAGCAGTAGTGTGCAAACACTACTGTGTTCCGGTTTAAAGGGCATTATAGCTAGTGAATTTACTGGGCAAATGAGATTTTATGATCTGATCACACAGTCTAGAAATCTTATAAATGTACTGTGTGAAGTCTCAGGATGACGTGCGCAGTGCAGTGTGACGCTGAACTGTATTAATTTAGAGGTCCGAGTGATACTGCAATCTGTTATGGGCAGCCGTGACGCTTAACACCAGGTGAACGACTAGCTCATCACATCAACAATTTACATAAAAAAACAATCAATCAGTCAATCATAACGTTTATTTGCTAAAGCTGATTATGTAGTTATGTTAGTTAGAATGCTACCGTGCTTAGAAGGGTTATAGTTCAGCCGTCGGTCTTTATAAAAGTTCGTCACTTAACAGTGTGTACCTTTTACTGAGAGCCAGTTACCAATATTTATAGACGTTGCACGCACGCCACCACGTTCATCCAATAAATCAACGCTTAACCTAATTGAAATCTCTTCCCGTGGGTGCCGTAAAAGCCAGCTAAGGGAATATCCAGAGAATGGGCAGCAGCATTCTCCTCGGTACATTAAAATCTTCCGCGATCACCAAACAAACCTGCAAAGCGTGATGATTATGGCAAATCTTTCCTTAGGATAAGCGTCCAAAGTGGCGTTTTAAGGGGGAGGCCTGTGTTTAGCAGTAGACGTCTTCCGGCTGTTGTACCTGATTCAGGTACTTGTCGCAAACAGAGAGGTGTTGTAAGTTTAACGTGTGAATCGAATAGCTGTCTGTAGCGTTGTAACTATCAAATGGATGAATCGATTTTGCCTAATTTTTTTTGAAAGGTTACTTGATCGTGTGTGTTCTTAGCTACCAGAGATCTTAAGGTTTTATCTTGTTAAAAAGTGTTTTGTAGTTTTAAAATCACCTTAACACTGTAATATCCAGTACTCCTAGACCGATACAGTTCCAGTGCGAACATAGAACCGTAGTCTGGGATATTCTGGGTTCCTTTAACCCTGGACACTTCCATCAAAGCCCCGACGTTGAAGTCATGTGCTGAGAGCACCACGAGGCGCTGAGTGGCTGGGTTTCCGGCGATGATGTCGTCTGCAGCTAAGATGAAATTGTCAAGAGATACTCCTGAAAAGGATAGATACATTTTGTGTTATAATACATGTGAGTGCCGTAAGAATATCCAAGGAAATCATCATCATCATCAACAGCCTGAAGACGTCCACTGCTGAACGTAGGCTTCCCCCAGAGAGCGCCACTTTGAGCGGCTGCTTGCCTCCTGCATGCACTGGCTCCCAGCGGTTTTCACTAGGTCGTCGGTCCACCGAGTGGGGGGCCTAAGCTGCGTCTTCCGGTTCGGGTCGCTACTCGATAACCTTTCATCCCTATCGGTTGTCAGTTCTACGAGTGATGTGGCCTGCCCATTGCCATTTAAACTTGCTAATTCTAAGAGCTATATAGGTGACTGTAGTTCTCCTGCCAAGGGAATATCTAAAGGAATATCCAGGGAATAAGCAACAGCATTCTCCTCGGTGTAAATTATAAATCTACTGCATACATTCCTAATGTGGGAGATCGATGTTCAGCAGTGAACGTCCGATGATTTGATGTGATACCAGCATTAACTCGTGACAAGAAAGCATGAAAAATTAATAGATTACGCCGCTCTTGAGCGCCTGAGCAAATCGAATAGGCATGCGCATGCGCATGTGCAGCAGTTCATTGAAATCCTTGGCTCCCCATACAAGCAGAGAACGAGCAGAAACGAGTTAGGGTATAGGTATTAATGCAAAATAAATAATAAATAAATAAATAATGCCCAACGATCACATACATAGATCCTGGACTCTAACTAAGATTCCCTGTATCTAGGGACCCAGGAACTGCGAAGACCATGTTCCCACAACAGCCAGACCCAGAACAAGCAATTGCGCTTTTTTTCCTGTGCACAAATACTTGTCCTGTCGCGGGAATCGAGCCCGCTGCCTCCGGGTTATGAGCTGATCTGCGCAACCACTACACCACTAAGGCTGTCTCATAACATATTACTATTTTTTATATATTATATTATTAATGTCAATAGTAACTTTAATAAATGGTCTTACCTCCACCGATCTTCTTCATCTCATCAGTTTTGAAGTAAAGCAGGTACGCTAACCTTGCTGCTTCCCCCAATCTAGCTACAATGGGCTTAGCCCAATCTGGAATATCCAAGCCGAGGCTGACCTGTAAATAAAATCAAGTAGATTATGTAAAGTTAATTAGAAAAAATATAAATAACTTTTAATTAATTCATCATCATCATCATCATCAACAGCCTGAAGACGTCCACTGTTGAACATAGGTCTCCCCCACAGAGCACCACTTTGAGCGGCTGCTTGCCTCCTGCATCCATCGGCTCCCCGCGGTTTTCACCAGGTCGTCGGTCCATCGATTGCGGGGCTGGCCTACGCTGCGTCTTCCGGTTCGTGGATAATAATTAAAAGTTCTTAAATATTTTTGATACTTTGGACATGACCTGACAGGATTTCTGAGGATAAAAATAGAATAGCTGATGCGTTGATTTTTTACAAGTTTTATAACGCCGTTCGCCTTGGTGCATTATTATGTGCACTTTTGAAAGTTAAGAACAAGTCAAGGTGTTATGTTTCTTGAGTAACATTTTGTAAGAGATTTTAGAAAAATGAATATGCCAATCTGTAACCTATGACATAACACTAGCTGCTTTACGAATAGGTGTAATTAAATTCTATTGTGTCTAGCTATTTAAACTCCGTCTGCCAAGTTATCTTGAATTGCTTGTATTAGATATTTATAATCACAAGTATTCAAGCATTTTGCGTGTTGCATTAATGAGATGTGGTCTGTTATTGTATGTGCTATGGAGTGGGATTGCTCGGGGTTTCTTTGAGTGACAAAACCCGGAATAGGAACATCCCTAATAGAACTAAAGCCCCTGAAATAACTCATAGAATGAGCAAGTGGAACTAGAATCGGAAGACGCAGTCTAGGCCAGCCACGGATCCAGGACTTGGTTTAGGGGGCCAATCTTAGCCCGTTTCGCCAATAACTTGCAAATGAAAGTACAGATGCAGATACAGACATTTATTCATAAAATAGTATTACAAGTCAAAAAGTATGAGAGAATGATAGTATTCTGTTCGAACTCAACTTAGTTACCTGTATAGACCACATACATTTGTTTACGTTAATTACATAGCATTACTTTACTATTACTATAAAATTGGATACCCATGAGTGACTGACTGACTGATGATTGACATAATTGATCTCAGCTCTCAGAAGTGGTCAGTCAAAACTGAGTATGAGGCTGTATAGTGATGGGTCATGTCACCCCAGGAAAAATCTGACATTACCAGAAAATCGTCTCTGAGATGGAACAGGTCAACGGATCTCGAAAACGACAAGAGATATGGGGGTCCAGTTTTAACTAATGTTGGAGTAGACCCTGGGATGTTTCCAGAGAAATGAAAAAAATGGGGGCCCCCGAACAAAAAACGGTGGCCCCCATACAAAATTGAAACGCTCATAATTCGGCAACGGTAAGAGGTATGTGGGTGGTGCTCGACCAAATGTCATAGAGGATGACGGGGGCTGTCAGATGGTTGTCATGAAAATCCAAGATGGCGGATTCAAAATGGCGGCCATTTTGAAAGTTGGTCCGATCGGGGTGATTTTTTGCATTGGGGGGTTTTCGGGGCCGCAGATTCGATATTTCAAAAAAAATTTTGGATTCCGCAATTTTTAAAGATGGCTGCCATACAAATTTTTTTTTTCATTTTTGACGCATTGTTTCTCGACACCTATGGAAAATTTTGAATGTCTTTGTTGTGTTTTGTGTCCAGATGATCGAGGTGTCTTCAAAAAAATTCGCGACCTGGTCTTCCGAACTTCGGTCACTCGGACGGTCAACGGCCTGGCCAAACCATAAAAGATAGATCATGTGCGTTTTAAGGAATGTCATAGCAAACCCTGGGACGATTTTGGAGATGTCAAAAAAAATTCAAAATGGCGGAAAAAAAAATCCGCCATACAAATTTTAACCATAAATGACGGCGAAACTATGACACTTTAGTATAAAGAGCTCGAACTAATATTAGTTGGAGGTCAGAGGGGAAGATTGCGAAAAATTTCTTTTTTCAAAATGGCGGAAATTTTGGCCGCGGCGGAAAAAAAAGTTTCACCGATCCGGATGAAAATCGATATCTGGGGGTCCCCAAGGATGATGATCAACATTCTGTAATCAAATTTTGACATGTGTCAACTTTCAATGGGGCTGCCATACAAAGGTGCTTTTATTGAAATATCAACTTTGCTTTTTTGCGCCTCCGTTGCGAGTGATTTAGAAAAGTCGTTCCTGGGGATCAAGTATAGATGTTATAAGGGTAAGAATGCAATATCAGTGAAATCAATTTTTTTCAAGATGGCGGCTGTAGACGTACCGACTCATAGTAAAAGTTGTCCGATCCGAATGAAAATCGATATCTGAAAATCCCACGGTACACTTGGTAGGAATGTGTAAAAACTTTTTTGATTCCGCCATTTTGAAATATTGCGAACATGCAATTTCACTTTTTTAGGATTTTTAATTCGCAAATAACACCGAAACTGTGAGACTTTTGTAGGGAGGGTTTGTTCTAATATTGTACAGTTTTGAGAGGGGCATACAGTGAAAAAGAATGTTTTTCAAAATGGCGGTCCATTGGTCCGCGTCCGAAAATAAAGAAGCTCCGATCGGGATGTAAATCGATATCTGGGGGCCCCAAAGGATGCTGATCAACATGGTTTGGTCAAATTTTGACATCTGTCATTTTTTAATATGGCCGCCGTATATACTATTATCAAAATTGCTGTTTTCCGTTTTATTGCCTATGGTACTACAGTTTCGGAAGGAGATAGTTGTAATTTTGACAGATGTCAGTGTGACAGATGTCAAACGTCAAAATTTTGACAGATGTCAAATTTTTTGATAGATGTCAAATGTCAATTTTTTTCCAACCTACCAAATGCAACGACGAGCGAAGCAAGCACCAAGTATACTGTAGTTTGGTATAAGTGGACGGTCACGACCAACACTTGCACCTGCACACTTGCACCGTGTGCGGGCCGCGTGCGGCCCGCGCACGGTGCAAGTGTGCCGCTTGCGACCTGCGCACTGTTCTAATACCGCTGTCAAGTGTAGACAGATGTCAGTTTGATTGATTTTAAATGTCAAACTTTTGACAGATGTCAATTGTCAAATTTTTTGACAGATGTCAAATTTATTGACAAATATCAAATGTCAATTTTTTGGACAGATGTCAAATGTCAATTTTTTTTCCAACCTACCAAATGCGGCGATGAGTGAGTTAGTTTATTGTCTCTCATTGGTATAATTGGACAGTCACAACTAACACTTGCACCTGCACACTTGCACCGTGTGCGGGCCGCGTGCGGCCCGCGCACGGTGAAAGTGTGCCGCTTGCAACCTGCGCACTGTTCTAATACCGCTGTCAAGTGTAAACAGATGTCAGTTTGATTGATGTCAAATGTCAAACTTTTGACAGATGTCAAATGTCAAATTTGATGACAGATGTCAAATTTATTGCCAATGTCAAATGTCAATTTTTTGGACAGATGTCAAACGTCAATTTTTTTTTCCAACCTACCAAATGCGGCGATGAGTGAGTTAGTTTATTGTCTCTCATTGGTATAATTGGACAGTCACAACTAACACTTGCACCTGCACACTTGCACCGTGTGCGGGCCGCGTGCGGCCCGCGCACGGTGCAAGTGTGCCGCTTGCAACCTGCGCACTGTTCTAATACCGCTGTCAAGTGTAGACAGATGTCAGTTTGATTGATGTTAAATGTCAAACTTTTGACAGATGTCAATTGTCAAATTTTTTGACAGATGTCAAATTTATTGACAAATATCAAATGTCAATTTTTTTGACAGATGTCAAATGTCAATTTTTTAGGACAGTTGTCAAATGTCAATTTTTGACAGGTGTCAAACGTCAAATTTTTTCCGACATACCCAATGCGACGACGAGCGAAGCGAGTTAGTTTACTGTAGTTTGGTATAAGTGGACGGTCACGATCAGCACTTGCACCGCGCACGGTGCATGTGTGCCGGTTGCATCCTACTCATGGTGCAAATGACGCTGTCAAGTCAAACAAAATGGCCGCCATGCAAAGTCACGCGCATTATCATTTTCTTTGATAAATACGGCAGTTTTGTACAAGTACTTGCAAAATTTAAAGTTTAGCTCCAAGTATAGCGTTTTGAACAAATGGAACGCCACGAAAACACACACGCGGGCCGCTCGCGGCCCGCGCACGGGGCAAAATACTAGTTTTAATATAACTTTCTCTTTGATCTTATAATAAACACCTTAACATATTGTAGAAAAACGCTTAATTTACAACAAGTTTCTAAAATGACGGTGCTAGCGCAAATTTTGACGTAATCAGCGCTATAGGACTATAATATGTAGAAATAAACACCACTGTAACACAAGGCACAGAAGCATCTTCTAATCTGAAAAGCACGAGCGGAGCGAGCGCGAAATTTTATTCACTTATGACAGATTTTTGCAAAATAGTTTTAGGAACAACTCAGATGCTTTTGCGTTGGATTTGAGCCCCTTACCCCCTAAATCCGCCACTGCTCAGAAATATCTGTGTTTGAAACAAATTACTGCTTTTGAAAAATTCCTTTTTGGAACTTACGCTTTGCACCGTACTCACCGTACTCCTAAAAAGGTCGAACAGCGACTGAAACAGCAGAGGGTTCTCCGTGAAGTTCCTTCCAGTCTTCTCCTTCAGCAGCGGTATGAGATCCATGAACTGCTGGAACTCCTGGGAGATGGACGCCTGCTGAGCTTTCTCCATGAGATACATGTATCTGTCGCAGTTGGAGTAGAAGCGGAGCTGGAAAAAAGAAAAGATGGTTATTTACACCAAGACGCCTGACAAGCTTGTGATTATGGCAAGCAAAGCTGATTGATGCAGGATGCCAGGAGGAAATCAGCCGCTCGAGGAGAGGCCTATGTTCAGCAGTGGAACTCTTCAGGCTGATGATGATGAGAGGTTATATACACCGTGGATTATAATTCGAATCCTGAAATGTATGTACTCAGTTAATGCTTTAGTACGTTGATTTAAATCTAAACACAAAAATACCCATAATGTGAAACGTAAAACTAGGTACTTACTACAAAATTAGTCCATATTCAAATTCTTAACAAAAGGCCTACGACATGTAATATTTCCGCACTGTGGAACAGCGGGGAGGGCGGTGCAGGTGTTCTAGCTACCTACGAAACATTTGCCAACAGTATGTAGTGTGAAATAGACATTTCGGATAACGGCGAATTATTTTTAAGGCATTTTTTTTAATAAACGCTGTTATATTGTTCTATAGCATGGACCGAGTACATACATTTCAGGGAAATCTCGAATTCAATTCCACGGTGGTAACATTGGTAACATAATTTTGTAATCTATAGGATAGTGCATGAAACCAGCCTCGTGGTCACATGTACCTACACACTACAAGGCAATCTTACGTAGAAAAATTATCTTTAATTATATAACTTATATTATAATTATTATCAAAATTACCTCATTATTTCTTACGGCACGTGTTTGGTTCATGTCATGTCAATTGACACGAGAAATGTTTATAATAGTCATTGAATTAATAATGAGTAATCTTATTTTCTGTCTAATTAAAGAACCGATTGTCAAGAAGCACAATTACTTATTTACTAATGAAAAAAATCTTAGTAGGTACCTAGCTAGGGATAAGTCTGCTGGCGTTTTATAACCATCGATGCTTCGATATTTACAAAATGTTAAAGTTAACTCTTCTATCTTTTTCGGTCACGCATATTCACTTTTGCGACAAACTATCTTCAAGCCTTATCAAGGAGCCAGTGACGGATGTCTAAGTCTGAGATAACACAGCTATCTAAAAAAGGTCAAGTTCAAATAGCGATTCTGAGATTGTATATCTTTATGTAATTATTAATTACAATTATTTATAGCGACGTAATAATGAGCTCAGCGGTAACCTATGCGACTTTCCAACCGACGTTTCCAGGTTCAAATCCCAGTCGGTTGTACACTAATGACTTTTCAAGTTGTACGTAATTTGTACTTGCTCTTGCAACGGTAAAGTTGAGAAGACCCGGCCATATTCAAAATTAACGAAACTTAGATATCATCCACCTACCCGCACTTAAATTGGCTAGCGTGGACTTATTATGACATATTCTCTCTTCGTATGAGGAAAGGCCCGTGTCCCAACAGTGGGGACGTATTGGACTTATGACGTGCGTGACGTAATAAGTAAGTAGTGCTATAGTTTACATTAGGTGTGTTTAGACACCGAGCTAGAAAAAATACCCCCAACGTACCTAATTTATTTCTTGCTGCGTGGTTTAGACTTAGAGACATGATTTTTGGAGGCTGTCTTTTATGGCGTAGAATGAATATAAGTAATAGTACATTACTGCATCGGCCAGCAACAGAGGCATTGATGGACGAACGTGTAAATGTGGGCCGAGGCAAAACCGAGACACACATACGTAAGTCCATCAATGGCTAGTTGTGGCCAAGGCTTGTTTGTATGTTACTTTTCTCAAATAATGCGTGGAAATTAAAACTAAGTAGTAGGCTTAGGCAGAACTTTTTATTTGAAAATATTTTTTTCCTACAAAAATTGCATTTTTTTTTAAATAAACGCTTTCTATTTGCAAGCTAGTTCGAAATTTAAATAAAAACTGATAAGTTACCTCCTTGGTTGCCATTTTCCAGAGTAAAAAATCGTTCCTTTTTAAATAATAAACTCTGTTATGGGCGGCCATGTCGCTTAACACCAGGCGAACGTCTAGCTCGTCACGTCATTCGATAACATAAAAAAAAAATTCATCATCATCATCATTAACAGCCTGAAGACGTCCACTGCTGAACATAGGCCTCCCCCAGAGCACGCCACCTTGAGCGGCTGCTCGCCTCCTGCATCCATCGGCTCCCCGCGGCTTTCACCAGGTCGTCGGTCCACCGAGTGGGGGGCCGGCCTACGCTGCGTCTTCCGGTTCGTGGTCGCCACTCGAGAACCTTTCTTCCCCATCGGTTGTCAGTTCTACGAGCGATGTGGCCTGCCCATTGCCACTTCAACTTACTAACTCTAAGAGCTATATCGGTCACTTTAGTTCTCCTGCGGATCTCCTCGTTCCGGAGCTTATCTCGCAGGGAAACACCGAGCATAGCTCGCTCCATAGCTCGCTGCGCGACTTTGAGCTTACTAATGAGGCCAACAGTAAGAGACCATGTCTCAGTTCCATAAGTCATCACTGGCAACACACACTGATTGAAAACTTTCGTTTTCAGGCTCTGCGGTATTTTGGACGAAAAGATAGGACGAAGCTTCCCGAACGCTGCCCAGCCGAGTTGGATTCTTCGCGCCACCTCTTTGTCGAAGTTGGACCTACCTAATTGGACAATCTGTCCTAGGTAGACATACTTGTCGACAACTTCGAGAGTATCGTTCCCAACAATTACCGGTATAGGTGGAACATGAGCATTAGACATGATCTTTGTCTTGTCCATATTCATCTTAAGACCAACCTGCTGGGAGACTCTACTGAGGTCGTTGAGCATGGTGCTAAGGTCCTCGAGCGATTCCGCCATTATGACTATATCATCGGCAAAACGAAGGTTAGTGATGTACTCGCCATTTATGTTGATGCCAGATCTTTTCCACTCCAAGAGCTTGAAAACATCCTCCAATGCGTTTGTGAACAGTTTCGGAGAAATAACGTCTCCCTGTCTCACGCCTCTTTGCAATGGAATTTGTTCCGTACTCTGGTCCTGTAGTCGGACTGACATAGTGGCCTTACTGTACAAACACTTCAAAACTTCGATATACCTATAGTCAATTTGGCATCGCTGCAAGGACTGCAGCACCGCCCAAGTCTCGATTGAATCGAAGGCTTTCTCATAGTCCACAAACGCTAGGCATAACGGCCGATTATACTCTTCGGTCTTCTGTATAATCTGGCGCAGCGTATGGATGTGGTCTATGGTGCTAAAGCCTTTTCGGAAACCGGCTTGTTCGGGAGGCTGGAATTCATCAAACCTGCGTGCGAGACGATTCGTAATGACTCTCGAAAACAGCTTATACACATGACTCAAGAGCGAGATGGGCCTATAGTTCTTCAATAAGGTGTTATCGCCTTTTTTGAAGAAGAGCACCACCACGCTCTTGTGCCATGCCTCTGGCGTTGTACCTTCAATGATGACAGAGTTAAATAACTTCTGGAGGACTAAAAGTACCGGTCTACCACCCGCTCTCAGAAGTTCGGTCGTAATTCCATCTTCACCTGGTGCCTTGTTGTTTTTAAGCTGTTTGAGGACCATTCTAATCTCGTACAGGCTGACGTCCGGGATATCTTCGGTATAGTGTCGGACTAACTTGGCTCTGATGTCCTGAGCTGTGTTAGTAGCGGGCTTACGTGTCGAGGTGTATAACTGTCCATAGAAGTTCTCGATCTCTCTCAGAATCTCAGGCTTGGATGAAATGACGCTACCATTTTCGGTCTTCAGTTTTGTCATTTGGTGTTGCCCAATAGACGAATCCTTTGCGAACACTTTAGAGCCTTGGTTCCGCTCAATTGCGGCCTCAATACGTGAAGTACTAAGAGCACGCAAGTCGTGTCGCAAGGAACTCCAGATTCGTCTATTGAGTTCACCGTAAGCTGACATATCAACTGAAGACTGCAGCTTCATTTCGCTCCGATCGGCCATTAGCTCAAGAGTTTTTTCTGAGAGCTTTTGAGTCTTCTTTCGGCGTTGGGTCTTAAAGAATTTCGATCCAACAGCTTGGACAGTTTCCACCAACCCGTCGTTTAGCTCGTCCACTGTGTTACAGTCGGCTAGGCACTGGAAGCGATTTTGGAGTTCCAGCTGAAAGCCTTCGGGGTTTTGGATTTGGACAGGATTTGGACGGAGCGTAGACTTCACCAGACGTGACCTTTCGAGCTTAACATTGATATTCAATGTGCCTCTAACAATACGGTGATCGCTACCGGTTTTCACCTTGCTGATCACAGAGACATCATCGAATATGTGCTTCTTGGTCGTCATGATAAAGTCTATCTCATTTTTAGTGGAACCGTCGGGACTTATCCACGTCCACTTCCTGGATGGCCGCTTCTCGTAGAAGGAGTTCATCATAAAGAGTTCCTCCTTCTCCATGAAGTCAGCCAGCCTCTGTCCTCGAGGGTTCCGCTGCCCGTATCCAAATGGCCCCACTCTCAGCTCATCGCTATTCCTTGTGCCCAACTTCGCATTGAAGTCTCCCATCACAACGGTGAAGTATGTTTCGGAAGTATGCATGGCTTCGGATATGTCCTCATACATAGCTTCTACTTGATCGTCTGAGTGTGCCGACGTCGGCGCGTATACCTGTATAACCTTCAACGAATACCGTTTGGTTATTCGGAGTACCAGGTACGCTACCCTGGCCGACACACTGTCGACTTTGACCACGTTGTTGACGAGAGACTTGCGGACGAGAAACCCGACACCCCCTTGGGAGAGTTGGTCTCCCTCCCGGTAGAAGAATAAGTTACCGGAATTTAGGATTATCGTGTCCTGTCCCTGTCTTCGGACTTCTGACAATCCCATTACATCCCAGCGTAACTTACCCATCTCCGCCTCTAGCTCGACCATCCTTTCGTCAGCCTTCAGTGTGCGCACTTTATGTGTTGCCAGGGCCAGGGGTCGTCGTTGGGGTTGGTAGCCGGGCGTCTGCCGGGGATTCTTCGCACCCCTTGCCCTGCCGTTACCGTGGCCGCTACCGTAGCCACGGGATAGCAGAGCTGCCGGGGACTGGGGGCCGTTTTTATTTGTGCTTGTCATTAGGGGGGGGGGGGGGGGGTTTGCCATAATCACCACGCTTGGCAGGCGGCTTGGTGATTCGCAGTGAGGATTGATTATCACCAAGACCGAGGGGAACGCTGCGACCCATTCCCTGGATATTCCCTTAGCCGCCTTCTACGGCACCCACGGGAAGAGATGGGGTGGTCCTATTCGTAACCGGGACCACACGGCAAAAAAAAATTACGCGTCAGATATTGTGTTTACTATGTAATTTATTTGGCCGCTAAACCACGACAGATATAGATTTTCATACAACTTTTGCCGGCTGCTGCTCGCCAGTACAGCAATTTCTATTTATCTCGAAGAAGGTTGTCAAAATAATGCTCAAATTTCCAAGCATGTTTGAGGAAAGATTTTTTTTAATTCAACCAAAAGGGGATAAGTTTTCTACGAAAAAAAAATCGGGTGTAAAATACAATAGTTTTTTAAATGCTGTTAATGCATAAAATTGTATTTGAGTAATCCTGATGCGGATACCGTTACCATGCAATCTTGCTTCTCTTTCTATGATGGAATTATCTGAACTGATTGCAAACGCGTATTGCAATTTGACCTGATACAGCTTTAAAATGCAAAACTATATGCCACAAGGTTTATTTTTTAATTGTTTTTTGGTATGGTTTTTTTTCATAATGCAGCTTTTGTCATCGGGAACCCAAGTATCGAATGAAGAACTTGATTTTATTTCAATAGGTTACCTACTGTAATGTTATAAGGCGTAAAATGTAATAATCACTTTAATAAGTATAACTACAACAATAAAACTAGGTATTCTATAAAACTAAACTAAAACTATAAAATTAACAATATAATACAAAACTAATCTAACAAACCACTACCAGTGGGCAAAGTGCCCAAAATGCTGGCAGCATTGCCACGTTGAATGGCAATACTTAACCTTTAACTTAACCTGTAATGTGTTTACCTTTTTGATTTACAAAAGAGTAGGTACCTAACCGTGTCGTCTTGGTTTGCGAATAGGACCCCTCCATCTCTTCCCGTGGGTGCCGTAAGATCCGGCTAAAGGAATATCCGTGGAATAGGCAGCTGCGTTCTCCTCTGCAACCACCAAACCACCCACCAAGAGTGGTGATTATGGCAAATTCTCTCCTATGATAAGCGTCTGAAGTGGCGTTTTATTGGGGAAGCCTATGTTCAGCAGTAGGCGTCTTCCGGCTGATAACTACCATTTTTTTAATGTGTGGACGTTTCACACAGCTCCATCTAGCCCCAAACTAAGCATAGCTTGTACTACGGGAACCAGATAACTGATACAATACTAAGATACTTTTTTATTTGTAAATACATACATAGAATACAATATAACATCCAGATACAACAAAACATCAATGTTCATCACACAAATGTTAGTACCGGGTGGGAATCGAACCCACAACCTATAGTACAGAAGGCAGAGCTAATACCAACTGAGCTATCAGGCCAGTCAGTCATTAATCATAACTTTTTTGTATAGGTACATTTTTTGTCATAATACTTTTCAAAATTCCTACTTCTTGACATGTAGGTACAACAGTTCAAGGAAGCATATGACCCACAGACCTAGAATATTATCGTTGACCCGTGGCCGTAAATTTAATTAAACAAAATACTTACATAGTCCTGATTTAAGGGCACCGAGACGTAAGGGATCGGCTGCCAGATCTTCCCCAGGCATTCGTTCCACTGCTGTTGAGGTTCTGGGGGGTACAAAGCAGCCATCGCCACTTGGACCGTCATCTTGGTCCTCTCCTTATCAGTACTACGGATGGCGATCTCATCTCGAAGGTATAGATTAGAGACCAGCCTGAGACCTTCGCGCCCGTACCGCCGTCTGTAGAACTTGCCTAGTTCATAGGCTTTTCTTTTACCCATCTGGAAATATAAAGATCAAATTATTTTGTGTTTTTATTCTAGCGTTTGACCCTTATAGTATAGACTAAAGCATGAAGAGAACTTGACATTGTGTCAAGCGTACACTTTTTTCGACACTTTTTATATGGTGTGGAAACTTTGATGTGAATGAGTCTGACAGGTATAGAAATAACAATTGATTTGAGTCGAAAAAGATGGTACGGTGCTTATCGCAAGCGTAGCTAATTACTATACGTTTGTTTCTTTCCTTCGCCACTGACATAGCAATACGTGTGAGAAGTACAAATATAATGTAGTTTTGATGATCTCTATGCTTTAGTCTATACTCTAAGGTTTGACCACAATTAAATGACGCAAGTTTAAAATGAGAACTGCACAATTTCCGTAAATCACTACTAAGAAAACCAACAATCTAGTAAAATCAATTGCAGGGAGGTTTATAGGGCAGGTCATCCAAGTCTGTAACTGGCCCTAGAGCTCAGAGACCACATCTTTTAAAAATGTGTAAAAAGCAACCATAATTTGTCTTGTGGTCTCGGAGTAAGAATTAGGACCACCCCTCTCTTTCCGCGGGTGCTGTAGGAGCTGGTTAAGGGAAAGGGAGCTTTTTTCTCGGTCTGCATTATAATGTTGCTGTTGATGATGATGATGATGATTATAATCTACTGCGATCACGAAGAAACCTGCCAAGCGTGGTGATTATGGCCAAATCCCTCCTCCTATTTGGGGAGGTCTATGTTCGAAAGTGAACTCAAAAGGCTGATAATATGTCATCATCTTCATCAGGCTGAAGACATCCACTGCTGAACATAGGCCTCCCCAGAGAGCGCCACTTTAAGAGCGGCTGCTCGCCTCCTGTATCCATCGGCTCCCCGTGGCTTTCACCAGAACGTCGGTCCACCGAGTGGGGGGCCAGCCTACGCTGCGTCTTCCGGTTCGTGGTCACCACTCAAGAACCCGTCTTCCCCATCGGTTGTCAGTTCCACGAGCGATGTGGCCTGCCCATTGCTATTCCAGCTTGCTAATTCGCTCACTTTAGTTCTGCTGCGGATCTTTTAGTTCCGGAGCTTATCTCGCAGGGAAACACCGAGCATAGCTCTCTCTATAGCTTGCTGCGCTGTCAATGTTGTGATAATATGTGATGTGAAGTAATTGGCATGGATACAAGAGAAGTCATTCAATGTATTCTTTGCAGTAGACATATTTCCAGCTGATGATGATAATGATGAGTATTTTTCTATTCTATTCCATTCTAATAGTATTAGGGTTAGCCAAGTTATTCATAAGTGATTCAGCTATACTGTAATATAATAATATATTTATACTGTGCATGTCCTACGCTAAGTGCTGTTACTACTAAACAGCTAGGTAAATTCTATTCCATATTCTTGCCAATCCATCAGCTGAGCATCTCCGACGTGACCGTATTACGTTGAAACGTGACCTTTACGTTACGCCACTTCCAATCATTGTAGCAGCAAGGCCAAGGCCAAAAGGAAATACTGATCTGATAACAAATTAAATGTAAATAAGACATTGAGTTTCTTTTCTCTGAGGCGGTTTGGCTTCCATCAGGAAGCGGTTTGGAATAGAAAAAAAAAATTTGCGCGAAGCCTCTAAGAGAACTAACCTGTACTTATTGGCCGACGCCCCACCATTTTTCCGGTTTTCCTACGTAAATTCTCAATTTTTCGGGTCCATAACGTGTTCAATATTGTAAGGAATCTGTACACAAAATTTGATGCAAATCAGTGCCGCCATTTTGGCGTGACAGCCGCACAAACAAACAGACTATTATTAGTAGGGATAAGAGGTAAATATATATCTTACATTGGTAAGGCCTTCAGGACCTTCGATGTATGTGAGGTTAGAGATCAACTCCTGCTGATGTGATAGCGAAAGCTCTTCTGCATCTGGCGCCCTTTCTCCATGCCTGTTCACCTGGGGATAAAATGGATAAAATAATTCTTCTGTGATAACCTTTAAGGAACTTTGTCGTTTAACAACCGTGCACATTTTTGACCCCATCAATAATCAGAAATCATTTATTTAATAATATATACATTACATGTCAGTCAGGGTCTAGTTTTAACTAGACATAATATAATAATAATAAAATTGAAAAAGTTAAATTGACGTCCAAAAAGAACCAGGTTATATACCCAGGAGGAAACACTGTTGCTGGAAGAGCATTCCATTCCTTGGCCGTTCGGACTATGAATGACTCAGCAAAACGCTTAGTGCGGACTTGTGGTGCACTAACGATGAAAGGATGTGAAGAACCGCCAAGCCTTGAATATAGTCATAATTATGCTGCATAAATATTAATAATTTATTTATACAGCTGTTGCCTTTGAAACGGGTTTGAAAGGATTTTAGCAACGCGTTGTTACAAGTGTACCTACTAATTATTATTCTGTGAGTTTGTCTTTTATGGCCATTCCTATGAAATCATTCGTTATAGTTAAGGATACATATATATGTACCTATTATGTATCTTTGTAGAATCACGTGTCGACGCGAACGGTACAACGTGAAACGTGAAATGTATTGAGTATTAGTACCCTAATTTAGCGCAACGCCATTGCTTATGACTTTGATGTGTAATTGGCTGTTAAATATACAAAATTGAAATTGAAAATTAAAGTTGAGGTTCAAAGGATAATAAGAATGTAGGTTATTAAGACCGGAAATTATCAAAATTAATTCTCTGTGTTTATACGTGGGGTAGAACGAGGTAAGGAATATCACGGGGATTCAGATGTCTAAAAAGGTGTTCAATTCTGGACTATGAAATTCACAGTTACTTTACTCACGAAATTCACATGAGTAAAGAGATTGGTTAGAATTAATGGAGTACAAATTATGTAAAGGCGAGGTAGGCAGGGGGGGGCGGGAGGTTTTAGGGGTTCAACCCCCCCCAAATCAGCGCCAGTCTAAGGGTAGAGCAAGAATGTTTCAATTGCCATACGTATTTTTTAAAATCATCATCATCATCATCATCAGCTTGAAGAAGTCCACTGCTCAACATAGGCCTCCCCCAGAGCGCGCCACCTTGAGCGGCTGCTCGCCTCCTGCATCCATCGGCTCCCCGCGGCTTTTACCAGGTCGTCGGTCCACCGAGTGGGGGCCCGCCTACGCTGCGTCTTCCGGTTCGTGGTCGCCACTCGAGAACCTTTCTTCCCCATCGGTTGTCAGTTCTACGAGCGATGTGGCCTGCCCATTGCCACTTCACCTTACTAACTCTAAGAGCTATATCGGTCACTTTAGTTCTCCTGCGGATCTCCTCGTTCCGGAGCTTATCTCGCAGGGAAACACCGAGCATAGCTCGCTCCATAGCTCGCTGCGCGACTTTGAGCTTACTAATGAGGCCAACAGTAAGAGACCATGTCTCAGTTCCATAAGTCATCACTGGCAACACACACTGATTGAAAACTTTTGTTTTCAGGCTCTGTGGTATTTTGGACGAAAAGATAGGACTTCTCGAACGCATCCCAGCCGAGCCGATTTTTTGAAATACAACATGGCAAAAATAAAAATTTATGCGCTCGCTTGGCTCGCGCCTTTAACATTTATTTGTACAGTATTTTGTTATACCTATAGCAAGCGCGTTTGTACGGACTGACATATAATTCATATTTAATTCACCATACGCATTTTGTGAAATATAATAGGGCAAATATAAAAAGGTCGCTTCGCTCGCGCATTAAACAGTTTTATTGTAGGTATTTTGTATTTTATTAAGCACGTTTATACTGACTGACATGTAATTCATGTTTGAATTGCTAATTTGCCATACGTGTTTTCTGAAATGCAATATGTAAAATATAAAATTTTTCGCGCTCGCTTGGTTCGCCTTTTTAATATACACAATACATTTACGTACTTAGATGTATGGAGAGCTGATCAAATTAGTAGATATAAAATCTATCTTATCGCACAAGTGCTGCGAAAGATTTAATATAAAGAGGATATATTATAATTACAGTAATCAAGCTGAAACCCCCCCCCCCCCCCTCCCGAAGAGAATTCCTGGTTACGGCCCTGAGATACCTACTCAATAATTATATCTTTAAGATTTATCACACTGACCATAAATAACAAAGATCAAGCGAATGACTAGCTGGTCGCGTCATTCAACTAACATAAAAAAAAAACAAGAATCAAGTACCCAAAAGAAAAAGAAAAATACTTATTTTCCGAGCTTCAAGAAAACATAGTTTTTTCCTTATCAGTTCAAAACATATTTATGTACACTTTTCTTCATGATTTACACATAAATAGAACGTAATATAGTAAAATTATCTGAATACTGATAAGAAGACCTTTGACTAGCATAAGTACTATCTAGGTAGGAAATCCAGTGGTTTAATAGGGTGTTTGATAGACGGTAGTAAGCTCAAAGTCACGCAACGAGCTATGGTGAGAGCTATGCTCAATGTTTTCCTGCGAGATAAGATCCCTCCGGAGGAGATCCGCAGGAGGACTAAACTGACCGATATAGCTCTTAGAATTAGCAAGTTAAAATGACAATGGGCAGGCCACATCGCTCTTAGAACTGACAACCGATGGGGAAGAAAGGTTCTCGAGTGGCGACCACGAACCGGAAGACGCAGCGTAGGCCGGCCCCTTACTAGGTGGACCGACGATCTGGTGAGAACCGCGGGGAGCCGATAGATGCAGGAGGCGAGCAGTCGCTCAGTGGCGCTCTCTGGCGGAGTCCTATGTTCAGCAGTGGACGTCTTCAGGCTGTTGATGATGATGATAGACGGTTAGCTAAACATCGGTGTGCGTATAGGGGGATCTAAGACTCGAAGCCTTTTTTTAAAGGGATATTAATTTATTTTACATTTTATCACGTTGTCCCCTGTTAGTTTACTTATGTACATTGTACACTCGCATCATATTACGGAGGTAAAACCAATGATATTTTACCTGTGGGTAAAACCAAGTATTCTGCATTCATGCATGACGATGCGGGTACTAATAGTTAAATAGTTAACTATTAGTACCCGCATCGTCATTCAGAAACAGCCCTTTTAACCTAATCGGACAGATAAAGTGCATTTTTAGGATTCCGTACACAAAGGGTAATGGCCCTAATTCATAAGCCTTCGGTGTCTGTCTTTCCAACCTAATAAACGGCTTGCAATTTTTTGGACTGAAATAAGTAGCCAGCTGAAATTTTCACAGAATATGTATGCGTTAATATTACGCACCGTGGGTTACCTAACAAAAAGTAAAAATTACAAAAAGGAAAACACTAAGGGATCCCAATAAAAAACGTGTTTGAACTGTTTTTTTTTCAATTTTCATATTTATCTCAAACACGGTAGGTATGGAAATAACAACTAATTAAAAAACTAGCCAAGTGCAAGCTAGACTTGCGATAAAGGTTTTCAAGCACTACCTGTTTAATTTACAGAGCTATATTTATTTAGTCTTATCACAAGTACATGACTACGGAACACTCGGTGCGTGAGCCCGACTCGCACTTGGCCAGTTTATTATTTTTAGTCTGTGTGTAGTAGGTAATACTCACCGCTATAGCGAATAGTAATTCTTGATCGTTAGGGATATCGTTAGAGATGGGGCTACCATTTGATGAGTGTGCTTTCGCTATAACCGCTACTAAAAAAATTTGCACTAAATACCGGAACATTCTGGAACAAAGAAACGCAATTATTAAAATGATTATTTTTTACTAAAAATTATCTAGTAACTAAAATGAGAACAAATTGGTCAAAAAAAAAAACATTAGGCTTGACATTATGTCCTGTTATTTTTTTGCATTAATTAATAATATTCCTCAAAAAATAAACAGTCGTGAAAACAAAAATTAAATATCTCAAAAAATTACAATGTTACAAGCATTTTAAAATACAGGAATAGAAAGAGACAGCTCAAACATGCAGTGACGTCACTCTTGCTCCTTAATAGGAGTACCTCATTACTAAGCTGTGGTAGCTTTACATACAATCTCTTTGGCATGTGACTTCACAACGTGCGTTTTCATAGTAACTGTGGGGAA
The DNA here is from genome assembly GCA_910589525.2 of Ennomos quercinarius. NCBI lineage: Eukaryota > Metazoa > Arthropoda > Insecta > Lepidoptera > Geometridae > Ennomos > Ennomos quercinarius. The sequence goes on along the minus strand of OU342505.1, from coordinate 13,275,032 downwards.
TCTCCTGTTTTGCGAGAAAGGGACAGGCGATGCACCCTCTAGAAACTTTAAAAGCTTATTACTCTTTGATTTATTCACCGATTTTACTTATTTATTCTATTATTGTATTCATTTTTAACCTACTTTATGAAAATAATATTTTCACCTCATTAGCTCGGAAAGATTCTCTTTGTCATTGAAAATCTGGGCGCAAAACCGCATTTTAATCGCTAGCGTGGAAAGTGTTTTTAAAATTCGAACGTTTCTATTCAATAATTTTCTCGTCAAGAATTGAGGATTTAATCACAGATCTGTCCGAATTTAACCTTCTTGATATTGCCAGTCCACTGAAAACTCATTAATACCACAGACTACCTCCTAAAAGATACCATCTATTTCTCGTTCGCCAACCTCATTTTTAGAATAATCGCACTGTCCAGCACCAAAGAGTATACCGGATGTTGATTTGCATTGTCTCCATATTTTTAGAATCCATTGTACTGTGTATATTTAATCATATAAAAATAAAATTTAAATTCCACATTTATTTAGTAGCCGAATATTTGATAAACCATTTTTGTCGTGAATCACAAGTAGCCTCAACTTCGTTTCGGCTAGGACAATAGTAGGACCCCACGCGATGACTCAGTTTAAAGTAAACACTTTTTGTCTCATCATTAGTCCATTGACCGCCCGCGTTTTTGTTCCGCCCATTGTACCTATCTTATTATGTGATTCTCATTTCTATGTTATTATTATTTTGGTGTCAATAAAGAGTTATTGTATTGTATTGTAGTCAAAACATCATAAAAACATTGTTAGAAAATTGCTACATCGAGGAAGGTCCTATTGTCTAATTACCTACAGGGTTCAGGTATTCGGTCTCTATTGTTTTGGCTATGTGCGCGGGGTGCAGTAAACAACCCATGGTAGCTATGACTTAATCTGTGTCAGCAGCTTGCCACTGGGGCGTTACAGTATTTACAAAATTATGTACTTACAAGTTACGTTACCCTAAGATACTGCTCAAAGTGTCCTCCTTCGTTTTCGATGCACAAGTGAGCGCGACGTCTTAGGTTTCGTGATAGTTTTTTTAGCACATTCACGTTTAGTCTCACATGATCAAATGCAGCAATGATTTTTTCTTTTAATTGCACAGCACTAGTAATTTCGTCCGTGTAAACTAGTCTTTTTATTTCACCCCATAAAAAAAAATCACATGGGGTCATGTCCGGAGATCGTGGGGGCCAGGGTACTGGACCACCACGTCCAATCCACTGGCTTCTGAACACTTCACTTAAAAAATCGCGCACTTGGCGTCCATAATGAGGTGGAGCTCCATCCTGTTGGAAAAACAGGTTTCGTTGAAAGGCCAGTGGTACATCGTCGAGCATCTCGTCAACAACGTGATGCAGAAGCTCCAAGTAACTGGAGCTGGTTAGATGACCTTCGATGATGTATGGACCTAGCACATGCTCTCCAATAATGCCACCCCAGACATTAATACTAAAACGATGCTGAAACGAATCGTTCTTGGTTTTATGCGGGTTATGGTCGCGATGTGCCCACCAGTGCTCGTTGTGAATGTTGTAAATCCCCACACGTGAAAACATGCATTCATCGGTCCACAAAATGTTCACATCCCTGTTTTGTAAAATCCAGTGAGAAAAAGCTATGCGTGAGGCATTATCTTGTGGATGCAGTTCTTGGACTCTCTGAAAATGAAACGGATGCTGAAGTTCTCAGTTCAGTATCCGCCATACAGTTGTGTGGTGGACGTTGAAGCGCCGCCCAGCATCACGGGTGCTAGCACGTGGGTCCTCTTCAAAAAAGTCCAAGATCTCTTCTTGAAGGCCGGCCGAGAGACCTACACTTCCACGAGCGCGAGCGTGACGAGGGACTTGGAATTGTCCATAATCCCTTAGTCTCTGTGTGGCACCCAGCATCACTTCACGTGTTGGAACATGGCTGTTCGGAAACTGATCGCGAAACATTTGCACAGACTGTGTTAAGCTGTTTCCGCTGATAGCATACAAACGTACCATCTCCACAAGCTCAACATTTGTAAAGTGTTCCATTTTTGTTACGCGATCGTAAGCAAAGTAGGTGCCTACGCAAATTCGGCGCGGCGCCGGTGGCGGGCAAGTGACTGATCGGTCGCTGCATCTGCACGCGTGACATAAGTGCGCTGCGCGGGCGCGGGCGGGTGAGAGAGGGCACCCCGCAGCCCGCCCGCGTGGCTAGTACAAACGGCGGTGGGGCCGGTGCAGCGGCGAGCGTTTGTAGAACTTTGCCGAAAGTGGCGGGTGCCTTTGTGTGTTGTCGGCGCGATAGTTTATGACTCTGCGCTCGCACTGGTTGACTTTATAAAATCATGTTGTTTGTTAAATGAGAACGCACACACGTGCTGTTTTATTTTTGTGCAATGTTTTTTTTATAAAGTGTAAATTTTAGGTATTTATTTTTTCATTGATTCGTGTTTTATAAGTGTAGCTCTGTAAATATGGAGACAATGCAAATCAACATCCTGTATAACCAATACGCTATTCAGCACGGCGACTGCATGGAAAATGGATGAAAAACACTTTTTCTTTCTTTTTGCTTGAATCACGTGACGAGCTAGTCGTTTACCTGATGTTAAGCGTTACCGCCACCCACAGCTAAATTAATAAGCTAAAAACTAATCTTTTCTTAGCCTTTTAGCTGTTTTTCTTGCATTTTCCTCGCTGTAGTGAGGTGAAAAGTTGTGTGTTGCACTCGGCAGCAAAGTTTTTCTGCGTCTCGTACCTTTGAAACCTTCGCTACGCTCAGGATTCTTCATTTGAACCTAGGATCAATCCTAGAATCCTTCGCTTGCTCAGGTTTCAATTCAAGTACTCGCGCCAAAAACCAACTTTGCAGCCTAGTATAACAAATAACTATTACTTGTTAATCGTTAATAGCAGGCATCTACCCTATTCTACTTTACATTACATAAAAACTAACGGCTTGACGAGCTAGTCGGTCGTCTGATATTAAAGGTTCCGTTTTTCAAAAACATTTATCTACCTTATATTTATGATTTTTATAGCAGTATCGCCTGCTCAGCGTAATCAAAAAAAAAAAATCAAAAAAAACAAAAAAAAAAAATCAAAAAATAAAATAAAAAAATAAATAAAAAATCAAATCAAAATTCAATTCAAATTTTTCCTTTACAAATTAATCTGTACTTTTTTTATGCTTGAATGGGCTCACGTTTGACAACATCTCACCTGATGGAAAGCGATGATGCGGTCTATGCTGGAGCACGTTTCCCATAAAACTACTAGCGATAAAATTACCATTTAGTAAATCAAACATCTTGTTATAAATAATATTGCCATGTTATTTATTGTCTGTGCCATTTATTACCGATTGTAGTTATCTAAGTTCACTAGCGAGACAATCGGCACGTGCCGTGCTGGTTTTTATTTATACATTTAAAGTGGTCACCAGTCTGCTGGTTGGTTCAACTTATGCGACTTGTTCTACTCAGCTATAGATTAGAGAAAAACTATTTTACTTTGTGTACTTAAGACCACTAAGATTCTTTTTCGTCTCCAATAACCATTTATCATCATCACCATCTATAAAGATGTTATAGTTCTTAAAAATTTAGCAACCAGCGGGATTTGATCGCGCCCTCCAGCACACCGGATTAGACGCTCTGCCAACTGAGCTATAGTCACATGACCGCTGACTGCGAAAATCTTTAGGACTATGTGTTCACCGACTAAGCAGTCAAAATATAAATTCAGCAAGAAATTTTAGGAACTATAATATCTTTATAGATATATCTAACTTTAACATCAATTCCATGATCATCACCACCATCATCATCAGCCTGAAGACTTCCACTGCTGAACATAGGCCTCCCCCATAGAGCACCACTTTGAGCGGCTGCTAGCCATGCCATAGGGGTTCGGGAAGAGATGGGGAACCTTTGGTTAGCAAAAGGCACTGTAGTGTGTGCGACCGGCGGGCGTACCGAAGTGCTTCTTGGCTGATGTAATATTTAAAATTTTATAATGACCCAAATAATATTTTTAAATTGTGTCAATCAAAATACCTAGTAGGTACCTGTTTGAATCACACGTTGCTAAAGCCAATTTGCCCGCCGGAACCGTTTTAAAAGTCAAAAAGCTTGTATTGATTTCACCGTCAATTTGGCAAAACTAATTTAGAACAATAGCATAGTATCCCTTTTGTTAAATGGGACGTGAATGCACTGTTCAGTTTTGGGCTGAAGTGCTAAAATACAAAGACGCTGCAGGTACAAATACCTATAAAGACCTAGCAGACCTGGCTAGTGCAGTCCTTTCACTGCCTCATTCCAATGCTGAAGTGGAACGAATGTTCAGTCAGATGCACTCCATAACACACATAATATCAGTTTTCACACAGTCCAACTACACTCTTTTCGGTCTTCATCTACCTTTTCTACCATCAACATTCATACTCAAAACTCTCTTGGTAACATGACTTTCATCTCTCCGCACGACATGACCATACCACGCTAGCCTATAGCTTCTCAACTTTTCCGTCACCGGTGCCACTTTCAAGCTATCTCTTATGTACTCATGCGGATGCCTGATTTTATTTATCCTCGGGATACCACACATCCATCTCAACATTCGCATTTGAGCGGCATAAGTTTGTAAGTATTGGGGATAAGCGTGGAGGCGTGCTCGTCGCATCCCTGCCTGTTGTGGGAGCACATAAATAGTTCATGCCTTATTTGTGTGCTCTCGGGACTGCAACTCCACTCGAATCAAAATTGGTGGTAGGACTTCACTCCTGAAGTCCGCCTGGCTCTTGATTACCACCTTCCTGTTTAAGAGTACCGCCAAATGTTGATGTCAGTGCGTCGACGTGTTCCGGTACAAGTGCAGGATTGCCAGTTTCCCCTCTGGTGTAATGTGTTCAGTATCTCTTTCTAGGGACCAGTTAGTGCGACGTTTATGGAACCCTTGAGATGGTTGTGAGGGATTGGCATGGATGCCAGGGAGACCCGGTGAAACGGTTGTCCGCTGGCCGCCCGCGGGATAGTACAGGGACCCGAACCTAGGGAATACTTTCTACCTCCACCCTAGGAGGCTGTCCCACCATCACGCGCATAATCCTGTGGAGTGGCTGTCGTGCCGGATTAGGAGACCGGAGTGGATCCCGACAGTTACTTCCAGGGGGGATCGGGAGCCCTTCCGTCCTCCATGCCAGTCATTCACGTTACTATTTTGTGGGACTATTATAACTCAAACTTTCCCATTGTCCTTGGCAAGAGTTCTGGACACATTATGCCGTCCCACCCTAATTAAAATCAATGGCCGACAAATCAATAAGAAAGAGCGTTTTTTCAGCGGTCCTTAACTCCACATTTCAAGTGGATTTCTGTAACATCCGAGGTCTCCACTCTAACCTCAACGCGGTTCACCACCATCTTGAATCGTCAAAGCCCGCCATGCTCTTCTTAACGGAGACACAAATTTCGAACCCTGCCGAGACTTCCTATCTTCTATACCCTGGGTACAAACTTGAGCATACATTTATGCGTCGTGCCGGGGTATGCGTCTATGTGCGGGAAGATGTCTGTTGTCGCCGTCTTAACGGCCTTGAAGATAGAGATCTGTCTACTCTGTGGGTGCGTACAGACTTCGCCGGTAAAACGAGAGTCTATGCGTGCCTTTACAGATCTCATAGCGGTGATGCGGAGACAACTCACCTTTTTGAACACATTGCCAGAGGTGCTGACAGGGTTTCTGAGCAGTACGCTTCCGCAGAGTTGGTGGTTCTTGGAGACTTTAATGCTCACCACTCAGAGTGGTTGGGCTCCAGAACTACTGATCATGCGGGGCGAGCAGCGTATGAATTCGCCTTAGCGTATGGCCTCTCTCAGCTAGTCAACGAACCTACCAGAGTTCCAGACTGCGATGGCCATAGCCCTTCTTTGCTCGATCTCTTACTGAGCTCAAAACCGGATCTGTATAGCGTAACAGTTGAGGCGCCACTTGGCTCTTCCGATCACTGCCTTATCCGTTCCGTAGTGCCAACAGCAGACCACGTCCGTAACATCCCTGCTGGAAGGCGAAAAGTTTGGCATTACCAATCAGCTGACTGGGACGGACTGCGCGAGTTTTACGCTGCCTACCCTTGGGCGCAGTTATGCTTCTCTTCTGATGATCTTGACACGTGTGCGGAATCTATCGCCGATGTCATACTTCAAGGTATGGAATGTTTCATTCCATCCTCTATGGTTCGCATTGGCGGGCGGAGTCGGCCTTGGTTTAATAAATCTTGTGCGGAAGCGTCTCGCCATAAACAAGCCGCCCACAGATCTTGGGCCGATGCACACGTGCTCCGGGACCCAGACACAGTTAACTTGAAGAAGAAGCTAAATGCTGCCTCCAGATCCAGTAAGCGAGTTATGGCTGAGGCTAGAGCAGACCACATCAGCAGAATTGGTGACCGGTTAGCGAGTTTTCCTTCTGGAAGTCGTGCTTTCTGGTCACTAGCCAAGGCTGCTGAAGGCAACTTTTGTCGGCCCTCTTTACCACCATTACGTAGGCGGGATGACACTTTGGCCCACAGCGCTAAGGAGAAAGCCGACATTCTTGGCAGCCTCTTTGCCTCTAACTCGACTCTCGACGATGGGGGCGCCACACCACCTACCATATTGCGGTGTGAGAGCTCCATGCCTGACATCCGTTTCTCGCAGAGAGCGGTAAGGAAGGAACTCTTGTCCCTTGATGTGCGAAAGTCGAGTGGGCCGGATGGCATTCCAGCCATTGTTTTAAAAGTGTGTGCACCGGAGTTGACTCCTGTGTTTGCGCGTCTTTTTTTGCTCTCCTACTCATCTGGAAGTGTCCCGTCTTCTTGGAAGGTTGCTCTTGTCCACCCAATCCCTAAAAAGGGTGACCGATCAGACCCGTCAAACTACAGGCCTATTGCTATTACTTCTCTACTCTGCAAGGTGATGGAGCGTGTGATCAACACCCAGCTGCTTTGTTATCTGGAAGATCACCAACTCATCAGTGATCGTCAGTACGGTTTTCGTCACGGCCGATCAGCTGGTGATCTGCTAGTTTACCTTACTCACCGCTGGGCTGAAGCCGTGGAGAGTAGAGGGGAGGCACTTGCAGTGGGTCTTGACATTGCAAAGGCTTTTGATCGGGTCTGGCACAGGGCACTTCTAGAGAAACTACCATCCTACGGCCTTCCCGAGGGGCTATGCACATGGGTCGCCAGTTTTCTCTCTAAGAGAAGCATCAAGGTTGTTGTCGAGGGTTCCTCCTCTGACCTCATGCCTATCAACGCTGGCGTCCCTCAGGGCTCTGTGCTATCGCCTACGCTTTTTATCCTGCATATTAATGATATGTTACTTATTAGTAACATGCATTGTTATGCGGATGACAGCACCGGTGATGCACAATATGCCGGCCGTGCAAACACTCCTAGTGCCGTAGTTGAGGAGAGCAGAAACAAACTTGTGTCTGAAGTTGAGGCCTCTCTCGACCAGGTCTCGGATTGGGGAGAACGAAACTTGGTGCAGTTTAACCCAACGAAGACACAAGTTTGCGCGTTCACCGCTAAAAAAGCTCCATTTGTTGTAGCTCCCCGGTTTCAGGACGTTCCTCTTGCGGTATCGGAGAGTATTGGGATTTTGGGTGTCGACATTTCTGCCGATGTACAGTTCCGTGGTCATATAGCGAGCAAAGCTAAACTTGCGTCCAAAAAACTTGGTGTGCTCAATAAGGCGAAGCGGTACTTCACGTCGAGTCAAAGACTTTTGCTTTACAAAGCGCAAGTCCGACCTCACGTGGAGTACTGCTCTCACCTTTGGAACGGAGCACCCAAGTATCAAGTTCAGCCTCTTGACTCGATACAACGTCGAGCTGTCAGAATTGTCGGCAATCCTGAGCTTACCGAACATCTTGAGCCTCTCAAAATACGCAGAGATATTGGGTCTCTTTGTATATTCTATCGTATCTACAATGGGGAATGCTCTGAAGAACTATTCGATCTAATACCGGCATCGCGTTTCTACCATCGCACCTCTCGCCACCGTAAAAAAGCTCATCCACACATTATTGAGTCATGGAAGTCACATACGACTCGGTTTATGCGCACTTTCTTACCATACATCTGTAAGATGTGGAATGAGCTTCCACCAGCGGTCTTTCCCCGGAGCTACAACATGCAGCAATTTAAAAGGAGGGTCAAAAGAGTATTATCACAGGGTAAGCAACGCATCAGTGGCACGTCTTATGGATGTCCATAGGCTACGGTGACCTCTTCCCATCAGGAGGGCCGTATGCTTGTTTGCTACCTATAGCATAAAAAAAAAAAAAAAAAAAAAAAAATAAGTACTTACTTCTATTAAGGTGGAACGTTGCACTAGCGCGGCAAATTCCATTTTTCTTGCGTTCTTTTGCCAATAATAGCTGAATTACTACCGCGATTACATGAAAACTAATTTTGCGCAAATAAATAGAATGTAACAATAAATTACAATTAAAAGTATCACCTACATTGGTTTAGCGACAAATGGCAATATACTGAAAAACTAAGACGAAATTTGTTTATTGCCATTTGTCGCTAAACCAATGATATCTAGGAGATACTTTTAATCGTAATTTGTTGATACATTCTATTTCTTTACGTTAAATGAGTTTTAATGTAATCGCGTTAGTAATTCAGCTATTATTGGCAAAAGAACGCAAGAAAATTTGAATTTGCCGCGCTAGTGAAACGTTCCACCTTAATAAATAAAAATAACAGGGATTCTACTACAACTACTTGCACCAAGTCTCATTATTAATTTGATTAAAACATCGTAAAACACGTACGACGCACCTATCTGAAAACATTTTACTGTCTCTTTCATTCTGCGTGTTACTTCATTCCTGCAATCACGTGTAGCTTATCTCTGGCTTTTTATGTCTTTGTCTGTGCAAGTCAATGTGTCTATTGCCTCCCAGTGACGATGTAAAGATCGGTAGAAACCAATAAATTATTAGTCTAATAACTATAAAGGATCTCGATTGCATTTCGCTTTTTATTTTTTATAACACGGACAGACAGACAAACAAGCTTAAGTTGTAGAACAAGGAACAAGTTTTATAATTATTTGATTTAAAAACTAATGGTACCCCATGGTTACACTCGCTATTTACCGGTTTTCCCACGGAAAGTACAAAAAACAAACAGAGTACAAAAGAGTTTTGAGAGTTTTGAGTGTTTTGAGAGTTTTGAGTACAAAATATATCCTACGTTAGTTTGTTTTTTTTTATGATTAAATAGGCCAGCATTTGACCGCAATCTCACCTAAATGGAAAGTGAAGACGCGGTCTACGACGGTACATGCTTGCCTAAAAGATACCTAGTCTTAGTAGTATTAGCAATCTGTGTTCAAAATTTCATTCAAATTGGTGCAGACGTTACTTAAAAACGGCCCGTTTAGGTGTGAAACGTGATCATAGTGTAAAAAAAACAAACAATTATAGAACAAACAAAAATAGATAAAAATGTCACCTCACTTTTATAATTTAAAAGCAAAAAGTTCTCTAATTGTTTGTTTGTTTTGCTGTCATACTTAATTGTAAATATATTAATTTCACACGTATGTATATTAGTTTGTCCCTTTCTAAGCAGCCAGTGGAAACAAAGATACTTAAGTGAAAAATAAAGTTTTTTTCTCACAAAAATCGCGAAACCATAAATACACTCCATTGATATTCTAAGTGTAAAGTGCGATTGATACGAGAAGGAGGTCGTTTCCTCAACACGATAATGATGTGAATCAAGACAAGCACGAGACCACATCGTGGTTATCTCTGAACTTACATCTGCCACGCGACTTACGCGACTGATTGATCACTGAACTTATTTATAGAGGATGCTACACGATTTTCGTTCTAAATAAATAAAATAAGGCGCTTAATATTTGACCTATTTATCTGATGAAAACACAGGGGTTATCTGTGGGTGAAAACCACAGATTAGAGAAAAAAACAAAGTGAAAACAATAGAGTTCGTCTCACGAACGAAGTCACGCGGCAATAAGTGGAACTAATGTTTACAGATCGGCACAGTGTGACCATTTGTAGCAAATGTTTGCAATTTTTTGGGAGATGGTATAAACGTTTTAAATAAACATATTTTTGATTATTTCCCATATCACCAATATTAGAAGATGAATGTTTTAGAAATGACGGGCTGATATATCAAGAAATGGACCGGTTTATAATATTGAATTTGATATACAAGTGATAGCGAAACATTGGGATAGACTACACATACTATTGACTATATATTTCAAATCGAGAGTTTACCTTTCAAATATCGAAAACCACTTCCAAATCCATTCAGTAGTACCTACTCGCAAGCCTGTCGTTATCAAAGTCAAACAAATGCCACACCTTTGACTGCATCACCGCTTCGCATCAGGTGAGATTGTGGTCAAACGCTAACCTAATCAATGATTTAAAAAAATTATATACGGACATACTACAATCGCGATAATAATTGACTGGCCTGTTAGCTCAGTTGGTAGTAGCTCTGCCTTCTGAACTATAGGTTGTGGGTTCGATTCCTACGCAGGACAAACATTTGTGTAATGAACATCGATGTTTGTTCTGTGTCTAGGTGTTATATTGTATTCTATGTATGTATTTACAAACAAAAAAGTATCTATGTATTCTATCAGTTATCTAGTTCTCATAGTATATACAGGCTTTGCTTAGTTTGGGTCTAGATGGCGCTGTGTGAAATGTCTACAAAAATAATAATAATTTCATAATGAGATACATGCATAGATAGATAAACTCTTTATTGAACACACCAAATAATACTGGGATTTCCAGTTATTTTGCTTTAATAATTGAGGAGCCGTTGTCTGTCACCGAACATCAGATCTTCACACCAAGACATGGCACCACCACGCATGGTAGGTACTTTTACAAAAAAACCCCGTAAACCGGTCCAGAAACCTCGGAATCGGTGAACATACATAAAAATGTATTTCCTCCTTTCATTTTTACTCGGTTCAAAACAGTATGTTTGGGCGAAATGGATCATTCATTTTTTTTAAAGATGGTTTTCTAGATTAGGCGAGAATAGCGTACGATAATATTTATTTGTTTTGCCATTTGAAATAGTAATTCACCAACAGTTTTGCTGTGTCATCTCCTCACAAATCTTCCCTGGGCGATATTGACGGGTCAATTTTCGCAGTACTGGTATTTATTGTTAGGTCAGAATCAGCAAGTTTTTTTGCAAGTTATTGTTAAGCATACAGTTAATAATTATAAAAGGCGTATTTAAATCATGTTTATTGCCCTTGAAGACGACCATATTATAATCAAGTTCAATAACACGGGTATTTTGCATCCGATCAGTCTTAGGTCACCTTTCGGATTTTGAACTAAGATGTATAAAACCCCTACAAATAAAAGTAAATCTTATTTGTTTGTCTTTTACGTCAAAACAGTTTACTGACTTGGAGAGCGTTTTCTGCCCGACAGCACAGAATACATATATAGTACTAGTTTTGTTTTGTTTTGTTTTGAGAAGGTGAAGGGGAGAAGTTGAATTGCAAAAGAATAAAAGTATTGGCCATACCATTATAGACCACACTGGTCCATTGGTGTGTTGATCGAACACCTTGAACGTACACCGCACACTTGAAGATGTTTAGGTCTTTTATCAATTTTATCATACGAGGCCTTTGGCTTTCTGTTTTATGCAAATTTATAGTAAATAATGATAAGCTAATGAACTTTGAAGTAATTGGGGTCGCTAGCTCCGTTCCAAGGTTGCAAAAACGCGATCATTATGTGCCATAAACCTATATTGATTGGTTAATTGTTTTATATATGCTCGCAGTTTTATGACATCTGTAATTTGATATGCTTAGAAAGAACAATAACATAAGTTAAGTATTTTGTCGGTATTCTGTACATTCTTACTGACTTAGACTTTGGTTTGGACAGTGTGGGCCTTCTACCAGCTATCATGACAATTATCATACAGCCATAGCTCGTCTCTGACAACTAAACTGCCGGAAAGTCGTTCCCAAGACAACTCATCTCCATCAAGATAGCTGAACCTCGACGATTCAACCCGTGGCAAATTAAACCTGGAAGAATTAATTCTCGGGACAACCCATCTCTGGACAATACAACCCCAGACAACCATGGCCTGGTTAGTGATCATTTTTTTCCATATTTTCTGTGATTCAAAATTAGTAATACTAGTTCGTACCTACTGCCAGACAACGTTGGTTGACTTTAGTAAACATTCAAATGTTAGAACCGATCGAACGTAAAAATGTTATGATTTGAACGCCACGACATAATTTTGTCTTTTCTCTTATTGAAACTGGTTACGATAAGATGGTAGGTATTAATTACCGAATAAACCGCGAGCGCTTCTAGCACTAATAAGAGTTTAAAGATGATTGCTGATTTGTTAACATTTGGTATTCCGTTTGATTCCTGAAATTTCCAAAAGTGCCGTTTTTATAACCTAAGTCTAGTCTAATCTAGTGTTAGTATAAAGAGAATTATTATTACCATCCCTATTAACAGATTTGATCTTAAATTTGAATTTAATCGAGTAGGTACTTTGAGAGCTAGCATCTTAATAGGTTTTGAAAAAGTAATTTGAGAAACGTGATCTGCGTGAGCATGCTCTTAGATAAAATATAATTATACTATACTAGCGATCCGCCCCGGCTTCGCACGGGTAGGTATATTAGTTTTCGCAGCGCACGCGATGTAAAGAGTATTTTAACTTTTTTACACCTTGGGTCACATTATTTGGAGTTTTGTATTGGTCCCTAACTTTTTTTTTGTAAACATAGTATAGCTTATATCATCCGGGGATAGTGTAGCTTCCCAACAGTGCAAGAATTTTTCAAATTGGTTCTGTAGTTTCAGAGCCTATTCAATACAAACAAACAATCAGATCTTCCCTCTTTGTAATATTGGTATAGACTAGCTTCTGCCTGCGGGTTCACACGGTTACAGGTTATGGTGATATAAGTATCATAATATCCTTCCTCAGGATTCAAACTATTTCCATACCGACTTTTACCAAATTCGGTTTAGCCACACAGAATGGACAGGGACAGACAAAGAGACAGACCGATCTAGTTACCTTAAAATTCATAATTATGTAGGCAGATAGCGAACTCTGAACTTTAGGTAGTTTACCAGATTCTTGAGCTGGTCTTCCACTCTACTGGTTTGAATCTAATTTAAAATTCAATTTGGAGGCAAAACTATGCTTATTTTTTAAATTACTTGGTTGGTATTTTCCAGTTACGGTTTATTATAAATGAATCTCTTGAAGTACGTATGTGTGTGTGTGTGTGTGTGTGTGTGTGTGTGTGTGTGTGTGTGTGTGTGTGTGTGTGTGTGTGGGTGTGGGTGTGGGTGTGGGTGTGGGTGTGTGTGTTTGTGTGTGTGTGTGTGTGTGTGAGTGTGTGTGTGTGTGAATGTTTGTTACCTTTAATCTCCGTAACTGCTGAACCGATTTTGATGAAATTCAGAATGCAGATAGCTTATACACTGGATTAACACATTGGATACTTTTTATCCGCGGTGAAACCGCGGGGCGTAACTAGTGTAATATAATAACAATAACTCATCATATTTATTTCAATTTCTTAAATTTAAGTTTTTTTATAATATTTCTGTAAAAATAACTCACCTTATATAAATGTACAATAAAACATTTATATAAGATGAGTTATTTTTACTCTTTTCTTGTCTGCATGTAATTAGATTAAATGACACAAATAAGTATCATTATTTATAAAATGTATATCTAAAATTAAAACCTGCCTTGACACGATTAAATAAATTAGTCGCTTTGAAAGAAAATTTTAATATCAAACGGAAATTGAGATCAGCAAAATTGTTGCTCATTAAATGAGGGTGTTTAAAAAGCAGAAGCGCTAGTCCTCTATTGTACTTTATAAATAGTAACGAGTAGTAGTTATGGTAGTAGTAGTTTATAAGCAGTAATAGAAGTTTATAACAGTGACGCTTAACATCAGGCGAACGGCTAGCTCGTCAGGTCATTCACTAATACAAAAAAAAGTAAACGTAATTGAAAAAAAATCAGATAAAGAAAAACACTAAATAATAATACATAATAAACAAACAGATAAATAATAAATTATTAAATGTTCATGAAACATATAAATCTAATATCATTTCGAAAAAGGAATTCATGATATTATAAATATTATAAAAAAATACTCACATGTCTAACTAAATATCACAATAAAAACTAAATTAGTAATTACTAAATAAGTGTTGCCGTAACAGACAACTCGCGGTAACTGAATGCTCCAGCGTTCACTGGCAAATCTTAATAATTGTGAATACCTACTTTTTTATCTCTATTTAGTACACTAGCTTATGCCCGTGGCTTCGCCCGCGTGGCCTATCCTTCAGGAACCTTTTATTTTTTCGGGATAAAATTATCTTAACCCCTTTTGGGAGTCATTTAAAAAGCACTTTAACTAAATAGGTCAATTTTAAATACCTATCTTCGTAACGTCAAGATTTTAGCTTCAGCGGTATAGGCTGTGCGAGCGTGTTACGATGGGACCTTGTTCAGCATTTTTTAAACCTTTCATCATCATCATGATCATCAGCTTGAAGACGTCCACTGCTGAACATAGGCCTCCCCCAAAGAGCGAGGCTGCTTACTAGCCGCTCAAATTGTGAGCGGCTAGTAAGCAGCCTCCTGCATCCATGCTACCCGCGGTTCTGACCAGGTTGTCGGTTGACCTAGCGGGAGCCCGGCCTACGCTGCGTCTTCCGGTTTTAAACCTTTAGGGGATGAAATTCAAAAATTGCTGAGACACGTATCCATTTATTTTGTATGTTCTTTACAATTCCTTAATTTCAGTATGATAGTTTTTTTTTTGGAGATTTTCATTCAAACTAACTACAAAATTTACTCCCTTAGGAGTTGATTTAAAAAAAGTAAGAAATACCATTTCATTCATTTTTAACGATACGTCACGAAATGCATATTTTTCATACAAACGCTATTTACCTTTTTTACCCCCCTAAGGGTTGAATTTTCAAAAATCCCTTCTTAACACGCGCCTACGCCGTAAAAGGAAGTCACCCCCTAAATTTCAAGCCTTTACGTGTAGGTACCGGTTTGGGCTGTATATACGTTGTCTCTCAGTCAGTCAGAACAAATTCTTTTATATAATAGAAGATTACGTCACCCGTGATTAAACTTACAAACTGAGAAGCAAAAGAACTGCATTTTTTATCTGCCTCAAAAATACAGGTTCTGAAGTGGTGTCCTTACCTGTATTTTATATCTCAGTATTTAGGTTCTTTATTCTTTAAACTCACAGACCTGTACCTGATTAAACTCTATTAAAGTCATACATGACTACCGCTAAATGCAACTATGTACGGTGTATGAAAAGTAATGTAGAAGGTATATATTAAAAAGATGTACGGATACTACCCATATATGTTTCCATCGCTATTCGTTGCCGGCATGGTCGGAATGTATACTCTCGAGCTTAGGCGTAAAATGTTTCTGGTCTTACATTATTACCTACTTTTCCACAATGAGGTGGACAACCCCTCTGTACTGGAAGGGCTGAGGCTGCGCGTACCGATCCGCTATCCGCGCGGCACCGACGCCGAGCGCGGCCCGCGCCGCATTCACCGCCTGCTCGCGGCGCCCGCGCACCTGCACTCCGTACGTGCTTACAACGCCGCAACTGCCAGAGCTGTGGCGTTACTTAATAACATACTCGCTCAACATCCAGAACTAGATTTGTTTACTGATAGGGTGGGTACATTCGAAAATGTTGTATTTACTTACCTTAGTTTCGCAGTATAGTGTGTTGGACTTAGTCTGTAAGCTATATTATGTAAATTCGATAATAAATAAATAAATGTAGATCCCTAATCCCTATCTAACTTACTCCACTCAATAGACATTTATTATGCAAGATGAACAGCACCCCTACCACGTAATTATTCTGATAATGAACATCGCTTGCCATCCTGCACGCGCCAATTTACAAGTGCGTGAGTGCGAGCAAGAGAGCAAACGGTCACCATCGCCACCAGACTTATGCGGTAAGGCCCCAGGACGGACTGGGACACGAACCTTCAGGGGGCAAGTTTGACTCTGTCCTCCAATACTGTCAACCACCTCGCAGCTACGCGACCGGTGCCGGGTTCTCTTGCTTTGTCTGATAACACCTTGGCCCACCTGTCGTATCTTCGCATGGCAATATGTCCCACCCAGCTCTTTCAGTTGCATGATTGTCGGTTCCGACGTCCTGACCCTTGGTTCTTCGTCAGATGTCCATATTTCGAACTCTATCTATAGAAGTGTGATGCTTATAACGGGAAGGAAAAAAGTGACTTTTTATTATGATTAATTGCGTTCCAGCTCAGTGCTTTTTTTTAAGCGGATTCTTTCAAAGAGCTACTGATCATTTTCCGTTCCTGCAGTTCCTTTAAGCTAAATAAACTGCTGAATTTTCAATTTGAAGGTACCGAGCGTTCAGATGTACGTAGATCTATCCCGTTCCTTCATAAAAACCTAAAAGCACTACCCACTGAGGGAACCAAAGCAAGACAAAACTCCATCATTTTCCACCCGCAATGCTGTGGTCAACAGCTATGACCTATTGCTTGTTTTACAACTTACAACTCCTAATACCAGTACCAGTATATGAACAGTCGTATGGTCGATTGATACCGACACTGGTTGGCTACCGTCAGAATATTCACGGTTGAATAATTCAGGAGCCCGGGTTGATTCTGTGGCGGTGTAAGGATCTGCGAAGGTTGTGGAGGCCGCAAGTTTTTAGCGTGGCGAAGAAAATCTGACGATCTTGACTTATTCAGTGGATAGTAGAGGAAATCAAAGTAATGCAATTTCTCATGCAATTTGATTTGAAAGATGTCTGAAAATAAAAGCAGGTATTTCTGGCAGCTCATTCTCCTCGCTATATTAAAATCTTCTGCGATCACCAAGTCGCTTGCCAAGGGTAGTCAGTAATATGCCAGTGCCAGTAAGTTTGATAAGCATCCAAAGTGGTGTATGGGAGAGGCCTATGTTCAGCAGTGGACGATTTACGAAGATGCCAGCGTGAGGCGTTAATGCCTCACGCTGGCATCTTTTATAGACTCCAAAATGTATGGAAAATTATATTGCCTGCGAATTTTTTTTTCCGCAGCTAATGTCATAGCTAATGTCATCCCGATATATTTAGCGTAAGGTGTCAACGCCTCACGCTGGTATCTTTGCTAGACCCCCAGGGCCGCGTTGCAGGGATACTATAGGTAATATTTATTACACGTTGTAGAATCATCAAGCCCTATCTGATGGTAAAATTGTGCCGACTCAATGCGTTCACAGCTCTACGACTCCAAATACGATCACGATGTATTCGCGTGAGGAATCACCTCTATCGGGAGCTATCAGATATTTACCGTTACCACTTGGCGTGTGCTCGCAATAATATGTTGCCGTACAGTGGCGGGTTTTCATTTATTAAAGAAATATATGACTGCACAGCTTGCTGGAGTAGGTACCTACCTAACTTCTGAACCATGCTGAGCTGTCAGCTAGCTGCGTCCACACCTGAATACAGGTCTCCCCCTAAAGCGTTACATGGCTTTTTTTCTCTTGCATACAATGACTCTCCCCGGCGTTGATCAGGTCAATGGTCCACCTAGTGCAATCCGGTCTATACGCGGCGTCTTCTGCTTCGTGGCTGCTCGAGAACCTTTTTTCCTCCTTGAGGGTCGGTTTTGCGAGCGATGTGGCGTGCCCTTTGCTATTGTAATTGATATGATATTGAGCAAAAATTAAAAAATATATTAAAAAACATTACAAAAAAATTATCAAAATTAAAAAAAAATAAATTAATAATTTTTGTTGTTTCTTTTTTGTTCTTATTTAATAAAAAAAAATGGTTTTTGTTTTTATTTTTATTTTTGGTTTTGTCTGTAACTTTAGTTTTCCTATGAATCTTCCATTCCGGATTGCCATGACTTGATGAAGTCAGTAACAGATACTACCTTATGCCGAAGTGTTGTCCTATTTTTACTTGATTTAAGTGCATTTTTACATCTGTAACACGTATATACCTAGAACAATATTATGGTAGTACTTCACGGAAATGTTTTATAGGCTATAAACTGATATTTTATTTATTTCATGTTATCTACACTATATATTGTATTATAATAATATCGAAAGTACTTAAGTGTGTTTGTAAAGTTTTTACGACCGAACGGCTGAACCGATATTTATTAATATGACACAGATTATAAACCAAGAAAGGCATAAAACGTCATCAGTCATCATCATCATCTTCATTTTCATTCATGGAAATGGTAGGCTGTCATAGACAGACCCGAGGGATGTAGCTAGTATTTTATAATAAACTTGAGGAAATAATATTTTAAAAGTCAGTTGCACTGTAAAATTAGTACACCGTATAGCAGTATGGGCGTTTAGGTGTAAAAATATAGTTCTCGGAATGCCCATTAGGGCTATATTGAAGAACTAGAGTAATATAGAAATCATTTCTTGAGTGGCAAAATGGACTAGAAAATGCGCCTACGCTCCACGCGCTGCGCGCTGCGCTCGGTCCTGTATGTAGACTGATAATTATTGGAGAGAGTCCCGGAGACCGTTAGATTCCGGTCAGTGTCAAAACGGCCTTTCGGTATTCCTTTCATAAGGGATTTTGAGACTTTAAATATCGTAATCCCCTTTGCATAAAAACGCAGATGTACAGCAGCACCTGTGGATGACTTCTGGTTAACGATGATGCTGGATAACCTTAAAGGTCTCACCACATTACCAAAAGTCTGCTTCCTGTTATTCACCCAAAGATTTTTTTCCGAATCAGGTTAATGTAATTACTTAAGCTCTATAAAACGATACAAAGCCACTTCTGTGTAAGAAAGCGTATAGCTAACTTCTTAGCCACTTAGGCAGAACGAAATATTTCTTATCTCGGGTAACAAAGCAGTAATCACTTTATAATAACAGTATAGACAACCACGCGAAAAAATGATTAACTTATTACGAGAGGAAGAAGAAACAAATTGGCAGCCTCTGTGGTGTGGTGGTGGAGCAGGTCGGCACACAACCCGGAGGCGGCGGGTTCGATTCCCGCGACAGGACAAGTATTTGTGCATGTGAAAAAAAGCGCGAATACTTGTTCTGTGTCTAGGTGTTGTGGGACCATGGTATGGCCATTCTATTATTTCCTATTATTTAGGTCTAGGAATATTGCTTGTTGTAATGCTGTCTTTATAATAGCACTACGAACTGTGAAATCACAGAACATTCCGACAATTTGATTTTATGCACTAGGTATAGCTTTATCAATATAGGGTTACATTCCATTCCATACATTCTGACCATTTGGATCACTCTTAACACGACGGTTTTGATACTTGGTCTATTGGGCATTTTGACATGGAGACGAAAATTAGAAGTACACATTTCTATGTTAAACAGAATTCAATATAATTAACTCTTTATTGTGTAGTAAGTAGTGTTGCTAGTAGCATTTAGTAGTAGTCGGTATTATTCACAGAGTACGAAAATAATACGCTTCGAGGTGCGAAACGTCATATTTTTTTAATGCTCTGTAGTATTATTGTAGTAGTTGTAAGAATAAACGCACTTTGTCCGTTAAAACAAAACTCTTTTAACAACACAATCATAAGGTACAAGTTACAAGGTTTCACATATCCAAATGAGAGAGTCCATACTGTTAATACAGTTCCATAATATTCGAGCTAAATTATCAACAAAACACTTTACTTTTATCTCACAACAAATTTTTGGCCTACAAAATCTTTTGGAACTAAAATAGACCCTGTTGCCTGTATATTTAGACCTTGAATGCCGCGGAGGTGTTAGTTAAACCTTGCAATTCTGTCCTAAATGTTTACTTAAAACTTTGTCCTGTAAGTCGGTTACGTCTTCAGAACAAATTGAAAAACAAAGTAGTTGGCTTCTACTGAATAAGGCTGTGGTTATGTTACTAAGGGCGAAACGCGATTTCGTAACGCCTTGTAAACAAGTCGTAACTACCTTTTTAAACTTTTGCGGCTTGAACTCATATTTTTTTCTTATATTTTGGCTCCACACATTGTGTAGTTAGCCAGTGTTAAGTCAAGTGTTGTAATTTTCAACGTGTTATAGAATAAAGTCAAGTCTTAGTCAGAGTCTGGGTACGTATATAGTCATAGTCCAGTCTAAGTCATGCCCTAGTAAAGTGGTGGCAACTTTACTAGAAGCTTCTATGGAATTTTGGAAGTAACACGAAAAAGAACTCATATTATAAAGTCAAAACAGGTCCCCTCGTGACCACGGCGAATGTAACTTGGCGGAAACGTCGAGGCTAGTCAAAACTGTTTTTTGATAAATTTTTGAGCGCGAAGAGACCCGTTTTGACTTTATAATATGAAGTCGTAACTACTTATGATTCATCATCAACAGCCTGAAGACGTCAACTATGATGAACATAGGCTTCCCTCACAGAGCGGCACGTTGAGGAGCTACTTGTCTCCTGCATCCATCGGCTCCTCGCGGTTTTGACCGGATCGTTGGTCCACCTAGTGGGGGCCAGCTTACGCTGCGTCTTCCGGTTCGTGGTCACCACTCGAGAACCTTTCTTCCCCTTCGTTTACATACTTATGATAACGTTAGTATTAAGTAAGTCCTCTGTGAATATCAAACAACTCTTTTGAAGCAACGACTTTAAAAAAAAATGTAGAATGAGCCTGCGTTTGACTACATCTCACCTGATAGTAAGCGACGATGCAGCCGAAGGTGTAGCACGCAGGACTATAGCTGTACTGCCTCTATAAGCCGCTACTTATGCAGTAGTGATGCTACGCAGTGCTCATAATTATTACACTTGTTCATAACATGTCCAGCCAGAAGATCACTTGTTCGGGCCCAACACTAGTCGTCGGATGCAATCCGGCGCCACCTCGCGGCTCGTCGCGACACTATATTCTTCTGCATCGAGTACAGGCAAGCAAACGCCATCGCGTGCGCATTTTATATTTTTATTATTAATACGGGCGCGGCCTATTCTAACGGAAAATACATAACGAATCAATTTTGGAGTCAGATTATTATATTCAACACCGCTACGGAACATCACTAATTCCCTTTTGTCACCACTAATAGTGGCGAATGGGAAATAAGTCACCGACTGATGACGACTAATAGCACTTAGCAATGTTTCCTCCGAATTGTGTAACCAAACTAAGCTACGGTGTACATTATGTTGGTAATCGTAATAAATAAATAAATAAATAAATAGGATAAAAAAAACTATGTAGTGGTTCAATTCATATCATTCGGGCTTGGTTTCACCATACTACCGAAAAGAACATAGTAAATGACTTCATGATTTGTGGTTTTGCTAAAAGGCAATTAATGTTTACCTACGCGTTAGAAAACCGGGGCCAACCCTACATCCACGTGCCTTTGCATTTATAAATTCACCACGCTTTCATAGCAAAGCTATGTTTGGTTTCGTATTGGGTAATCACTAACAAAAAGTGCTTACGACTGATGTATGCTACCTTGATTCGGCGGGCATGTGGGGTTGGTACCGGTTTTTATTGTAAGAAAGCAGTTCAGAACTTTAGGGTGATTCAATAACCACCAGGACAATAACCATCAGGACAATAACCACCACGACAATAACCACTTACCCAAACGATAAGGACGGCTGCGGCTACGGCTGGCAGGCATCTTGGTGACCGCAGTGGTACACAGAAGTACGCTGTGGCCCGATACTTTTGACTCCATTTGGTGGCTTTCACGGCACACCCACTATGAAAATAAATCGGATAGTGAAAACTATAAGCAAATCGCCAATCGCTCCGCTTGTAAGCATACCACCGCCCTACTACTAAATTAAAGTTCTGTATGTGCTGTGTGTTCAACAAACACAAGGAACCCCGGAGCTTCTTAACATTCTGTTGCTGGAGTATTTAGTCCGTTCGGTATGCTGCAGAGGTATTTGTCTTTAGTTTAAAACCAGTTCTCATCCAATAGCTGTAGAGCTTGCGGGTTTTTTTGGTCAAAATGGAGATTCAGAGATATTATATTTCCTTAACATTTTAGCAACCAGCGGGATTTGAACCCAGCCTTCCATCTCAGCAGATTAGGCGCTTTTCCAACTAAGCTATTGTCGTAGGCCCAGTGCGAAAATACTGCTAAAGTTTTTAGGAACTATAAGATATACCACTTTAAAATCCATTCCAGGAAAATGTTGTTAGTACTACATTATTCAATTCAGTTTTCCTGAGGTCCTTTCAGAAATAGCTTCGAGCTTTAGGTCTTAAACCATGGAACAAGAAGGAGAGGAATGCCAATACACCAAGAAAACAGCGTAGACGATTTCATTAATTCCAAGGTAATCATTAAGATGGCGTGAGGAATACCGAAACCAAGGAACAAGTAGGAGAGGAATGCCAATACACGAAGAAAATAGCGTAGATCAGAAATATGCCAAAAACCGATAGAAAATTAGTTGGCGCTGCAAAATGAGCGGGCTATAAGTTGAGCCTAGATCAGAAATATGGCAAAAAACCGTTTTAAACCTAGCCCACCGTAGCTAGCCGTGTAGCCTGCTCATTTTGCAGCGCCATCTAGTTTTATAACGGTTTTTTAGCATATTTTTGATCTACGCTGGTTTCTTGGTGTATTGGCATTCCTCTCCTACTTACTCCATGATCGAAAAGTAGTTTAGATGAACTAAAACACAGAAAAGTTACTACTGCGGCATTTTAGTGACAACTTATAGCCCGCTCATTTTGCAGCGCCATCTAGTTTTAAACCCGTTTTTTGGTATATTTCTGATCTGCACTGCTTTTTTGGTGTATTGGCTTGACATTCCTCCCTCCTTGTTCCATGCTTAAACGCATTTAGATGTGTAGGAGAAATAAAGTCACCGACATAAAATATAGCTTTCAAAATTACTAATGAGTAGAGTACTGATGAATAAGGTTCTCGGATGGTAACCATACAAACCAGTAGACGCAGCGCAAGCGAATATCACACTATTTATGATGATGAACAATACTGCTAGAGTTTTGGGCACGTTGCCCATCGTTAAACATCTTAATCATTACATATTTTATATTTTGGATAACCGAGAAACCTCAACTCAAGATAGTTCCATTACTTCCATTATGGAATATTCCATAATGGAAGTAATGGAATAGCACCTACCCTACTATGAAACTTCCTTGCCTCAACTACTAGTGGCGACACCATTGCCACATGCAATAGATGGTATATGAAGTAAAGATACATGCTACCAGGTAGCATGAGAGTCTAGAAAAGTCAAAATAACTCTCTTTCTTCGTAAATCTTTCCAACTTTCTCTTTCCCAGTGAAGCCATCGAAACTTGTAAAAACAATCACCATTTTTGCCGACAATTGGTTACCGTTCGTACATTGCTTTCTACTTTCTGGAAACGTCTGGAGACGTGGGCGTAATCAGGGTGGGGCCAACAGGTGCACAAACGCGAGCAAAGAAAAATTCAAAGCTAAAAATATGGCTAACCTTAGGTTTTGTAGAAACTATACCTACCTAGTACGCTGAATCGATACCATACAATCTGTTTACTTTATGTTTCTACTCAGATCAAAAATATCTTTATATTCTCTCAAAATAGTCGCTTCCTATATTCATTGTAAAAAACATTAAGAAAATATAAAACAAAAATGGTTTTAAAGAAAATTCTAATTGTGATCACTATGAGCGTTCGTAAAAAATAGGATGTACTTAAGTAGTACTTATCTGTTTGGGGGAGGTTAGGTTGAATCTGTTATTATCCGAATGCTTCCATTCCCCCTCCAAATGCCAATACTAGCTACACCCCTGATCAGAAAACGTCAAATCGCTCCAAAAGTCTGGAAAAGCAGTCGACTCCGTACAAAAGTTTGATTGCTCCACAGTTTGAGTGTTAAAGGTGTCTCTACAATTGAATTTAACCATTTCTCTTTGCATATGGAACAGTTTGAGCCACCTACACGGAAATTGTGATTGCTTCTGCTGTTTTGTTATTTTACAATATGGAGTTCTTCAAAAAGGGCTCTTGTCAATCATTGAGAAAATGGCTGGCAACTCATTTTCAGCGCACCAGCTAGGCGATCACATAACCATGCAAAGGTTGTCTGGAAGAAATCGCTCTAAGCAATAAGACCACCTATTGTACTAGTACTGGGTGGCGCAAAAGTAAAGACCCTATTTGGTTCAGCTATAACATTTTTTCTAAATTAGAAAACTAGATTTAGGTTTTTTTAAATGTATATTTGTGCCATTAAATTTCGTACCATTAGGATTTAAAGATGATGTCTTTTAAATGGTGACCTCCAGAGTTGATACACATTTGAGCCCTATTTATGACATTTTGCATAACTTGCCGTAACACTTCTCAGGGCATGTCAATAAGCAGAATACTCGGTTCTGGGGCACTGATAATCCGCGCATTATTCAAGAAACACCTCTACACCCACTAAAAGTTACTGTATGGTGTGGCATCTGTGTTGACAGAGTGATCGGACCCTATTTTTTCGAAGACGCTGGAGGCAATGCGATAACTGTCACTGGAGAACGCTACAGAACCATGTTACGTGAGTTTTTGATACCCAGTTTGGACGAATTGGGGCTGGAGCACATCTGGTTTCAACAAGACGGCGCTACGGCACACACAGCGCGCGACACTATGGACTTAGTGAGGGACGCTTTTCCAAGCCGAGTTATCTCTCGTTTTGGCGATTTGCCTTGGCCTGCAAGATCACCCGATCTGACCAGTCCAGACTTCTTTCTTTGGGGTTTTTTGAAATCTCGGGTGTATGTGAACAAGCCACAGACTCTCGCAGCTCTAAAAGAAAACATTCGTCAAGAAATAACGAACATATCGCAGGAAGTGTTACGGCAAGTTATGCAAAATGTCATAAATAGGGCTCAAATGTGTATCAACTCTGGAGGTCACCATTTAAAAGACATCATCTTTAAATCCTAATGGTACGAAATTTAATGGCACAAATATACATTTAAAAAAACCTAAATCTAGTTTTCTAATTTAGAAAAAATGTTATAGCTGAACCAAATAGGGTCTTTACTTTTGCGCCACCCAGTATAAGTTAATTGAGTTTTTTCTATTTGTAAATTTTGTTATTTTACGGTGTACATACAATAAGAGTTGATCTATCTATCTATAACCTGATTGCAACAGCCTCTCCCTCCTGGTGTTGTAAATGTCCAATTGTCCATAAGCGACAATGACCACTTTACCATTG
Organism: Ennomos quercinarius; assembly: GCA_910589525.2. Classification (NCBI taxonomy): domain Eukaryota; kingdom Metazoa; phylum Arthropoda; class Insecta; order Lepidoptera; family Geometridae; genus Ennomos; species Ennomos quercinarius. The sequence goes on along the minus strand of OU342505.1, from coordinate 13,249,664 downwards.
GCCATCTTGTGTGATCAGGTCGGTTCATAACACGGAGGCGGCTGGTTCGATTCCCGCGACAGGACAAGTATTATGGTGCGAGAGCCCACTGCACAAATACCTACGTCATTGGGTACCCCAATAGGCTATCTTTAGATCGTTAACCGACATCTAAATATGTAAAAAAAATCAGGTCTGCCAGTCGATCCTGCCGGGAAATAATTGAAATTTTTGACTTATTTTTTTTTTGCCAAAATTTACCCGCATGAAAGTTCTGGCAACAGTTAACCATTGATTAATTATGTAAAAAAAATTGGTCTGCCATTGCGCACCCTGCTGGAAGTACCTGGCAGACTCCTAAGAATGTGCCCTTCACACCCATTACCTACCTCAGCGAATACCCCGATGAAACCTACGCCTAATAATAGCCAAGGTGACCCTGATAATAGATTAAAAGGTCTGCCAGGTCTAAACTTGGCGAAACTTAGTATTCAAGGCATTTGAAGTTGGTGGAGGTGGATTATTTCCATGACCCGGCAGGTACGGAACTGGCAGACCTGTTTTTTAAACATGTTTAAGTGTCGGTTAACGATCTAAAGATAGCCTATTGGGGTACCCGATGACGTAGGTATTTTTGCAGTGGGCTCTCGCACCATTAGACAGGTCCCGCTGGCTAATTACGTAACTCGCAAAAAGTTTCCAACAGGCGTAAATTTTACAATAATTGGTCTCAAACATCACTTTGGCAAAGCAGAAAGCGATCGAGCCCTAGATCACTGTATGTCGGTGAATCGATGAACTAAAAAGTGCATTATTTTGTTTCCATCTATTGCTGTTCTGTTGCTAGTGGTGCTAGTATCAAAGGCCAAAGTGCTTTCAGCGACAGGCGAGCAACAGGCGGGTGACTGTGACCGATTGTTAGTTGTTTGCTGTTGCTTTGCTACTGCTGTTGTAACTTTTACATAATATGGCTGCTGGACGATATTACCCTAACCCATATTCTCTACATCTCTAGCTAGCGGTTTGTACATCTGTGAGTCAGTAATTCGGAATCCACTGAATAGTTATCCACTGGATAATAATAATTATAATATACTTTAAAAATAGTGGTTAAATCGACTTGAATCACCTTAATTTCATACTGAGAACATCATCATCATCAATGATCAAGTGTTATCACCAATCGATGATGACACTTTCTACTCCAGTCCCCTCGTGACCACGGCCAATGTAACTTAATCGAAACGTCGAGGTTAGTCAAAATTATTTTGTGA